>CM038795.1:87350756-87759781 GCA_021764765.1 Vicia sativa
AAAACAATGTATACTAGTTCTTGAAATTTTGTACTAGAGGGGACAAATATTGGACACGATGTTGGAACTATTGGTTCAACAAGTTAAACCAGATTTAACACACAAATGGACAATAATATAGATTCAATGGAAAATCAATAAATAACACCATATATTGGTAACCCAATTCGGTGAAAACAGCACCTACGTCTGGAGGACACTCTACCCAAGAAAGGAAATTCACTACTTAAAATTAGTACAATTGTCCTTCTATAAAGACCAACCACATGATGTTCAATGCATCTTTTTAATCCTAGTGACTTTTTACTTAGGTCTCCCCTTAAATATGATAACCTCTCTCACTTTCTCTCAATCACTACAACTTCAATAACAACCCTATTAAATGTTGAATTTATTGAGTGAGAATATGGACAAAGAAGTCTAGAATGGGTGAATAGACCTTTTACCCTATAATATAATTTCAAAAATATTTTAGCTCTCATGTACGAAATCAGAGGTTTCAAAAAGCGCATAAGCAAAACACAAAAAGCAAGAGAACTTGGAATCATCTCAATGAATTAATTCATATGAAATGATACATGATATTCTTTATGCATTAGATTGCTTCAAGTACAATTCAATCACAAGACTACTCAAGTAACTTTAAACAAAACTATTTCAAAAGACTTAGCTCATAGATTATAACAAGACATAATTGAAGTCATGATACTTAAATAAGATTGATACATCACATACCTAAGCTTATACATTAAAACACTTTAAGCAAAGTCTAACTAATGTGGTATATAACCAATGTAAATATGCTACAATGCAATATCATAATAATGAATACTAGAAAATAAAAGAAGTAATGGAAGAAGAAAAGATACACAACGATATATAGTGGTTCGACTATCGTCTTCGTATTGCCTACCCCACTCTTCAATGGAGTTAAAAAAAACCATTGGAAAATAATCACGGTCTTCCACTATTTTTATAAGTTTGATTACAAGTATTTTTGTTACAATGAACTATCAAACGGTAATTCCCTCTATTGATGCAGATACTCAACTGCTAACAAAAACAAGATCTATAAAAGATATTGATCCAATAATTCTGCTCCAAGTATTCGTATATGGAAATCCACCCGATTCCACCGATCTCTTGTGTGAACGATTTCCATATCCATGTGATGATTGGACAACTCTCAACTTTGTCTACGAGCAATCTTTCTCCAATGCCACCAAAGATTGACAACTTCCATCCCCCTTACAAATAATTGATACTTGATCTTGCCAAAGTCTTTGTTTGATTATAATGGAAACTCTATTCTTGATGAATAACAACAAACACCAAATACCTGCACATGTTACAAACAAAAAACTTCACACAAAAACATTAGATACCATAATGTACCACTAGTCCACCTCAATACTCAATCTTTAGAGATGAATGTCCTAAACAATGGAACAAGACTAAGGATGAAGATGATGAATAATGTCAAAATATCTCACAAACAATCTACAAACTCAAGGTGTTAGTCAAATGTTTTAGATGAAGGTGAATGAAGAACACACGCACACACACAAGGTTCTCTCAAGTTTTTAGATGAATGGTTATTGGCTTTGATTGTTATCTAGAAATTGATTAATCATGAACACCAATAAGATTAATCAGCCTGCATTCTCTAATTCACTCAAACACAGCAACAAATTGCACAAGAACAAGATGAAACAAAAAGGATAATGAATTTGACATGAATTCATAATCAAGAAATTGATCTAGTGAAGAAGAGAAAGAATCATGGTGATGGGGGCATACACTATGAATAGAAGACAAAGTCACTCTTTGTTTCTATAGATTTTCTCCATAGATTTCACTCACTTGATACTTTAATCAAAGACTATTTTGTTTTTGTTGAAGTTTACCATTATGTCTTGTTGAGATCTCAAAATAATAATACAACTCACTTTACTTAGGTTATGAAAGTTGAAATTTATGAGACTAAATGTCACAATTTATAATTTTGTCTTTATTTTCTTTATTAATGATTTTGTTGCAAAGATATCCTAAGTGAATGGGAACATGCAATAATAAATTATAAGTATGTGTTATAGATCAGATGAGTTTGGTGTCGTGTAAACATCCTAAATATAAATATATTTATTAAATGTTCGGTTATAACCCGTGTTAGAGAGTATATTATTTTTCAAAGTAAATTCTTTCATAAATCATGTGTGGAGATTAGGTGTTACATTGTCTACTCTCTTTTTATTCACGTTTGGGATCAACTATACATACTAGTAGTATTACAAAATCCTTAAAATAATGGCAACATGGCCGCCGCGTCAATTATTTAAAATCTTATGTGACCAATGAGCGATAAATCATTTAAGTTGCTACAATAAACTGCATTTCTAAAACCCAGAGTTATCATGATCTGCATTTCTAAAACTCAGAATCCTCCCATAGTTGGTTAAAACATGTTTCTTGTTGTATTTTCCTTTTGGCCGCATTGCTGGCACTCATCATTATTTTATATATTGACATATATGACACGGTGGAACTACACGTGAAACATTGGATAATTGATAAACTAATCATTGCACAAATCTATCGTAAAAAAAAAAAAATCAAAGGAATTCTCCAAAGTTACATTTTTTATTAAACACAAATGCTATTCAAATTAAACACAAAAAGAAAAGAAAATAACTAGCTGCTAAACTATGAGTATCATCATCATTCATCAACCATATTGGTGGATAAATTAAGAAGCAAATCTGTATAATGAAGTGAGAACATTAAGAGAAGAATTACAATACTCCTTAAACTAATCACTAAGTTAAAACAATAATTAACTAAAAGATTTTCGAGTTTCACATCAATATCGATATCAGAATGTTGAATTCTCATCCTCCCGATCCCCGCAACTCGTCCAGAGATGCTTTGATCTGATCCTGAACCAATTCCAATCTCTTGGAATACACTTCCAATTCCAAAATCTGTTGCTTCCTCCATTTCTCATCCATGATTTCTCCCCCTCCAAAACCTGAATTCATGAACTGAAACGGCATCGGATTCATGGCGAAACCTAAACCTCCTCGCGCCCCTCCAACCGATCCTCCCGCACCTGCACCGGCCACCAATTCCTTTAACAACGGGGATAAACAACTCCTCACTGTTTCTTCAATCACACCTGCTACATTATTCCCAATGCTACTGCAATTATTACTATAATTATTAGCATTAATCGCAGTATTAGCATTAGGAGCTATAGTAGTAGCAGCATTAACAGTAGATGTAGTAGTGGTGTAAGGAATATGAATTGGATTAGGAATTGGATTAGGGAAAGGTAATTGAATTGGTATTGGAATTGGAATTGGATTAGGATTTGGATTAGGATTATTGAGGTTGATATTAAGATAATCACGATCCCTAATTGAATTAGAACCTTCAATAGATTCACGTTTCTCGAACGTTCTGATAACGGATCGAGGCCGCGAACGCTTCCTCGTGTTGGAATTCGCCTCGGCCTTGAGAACCACCGGACTGAAATTGAGGTTGGGGCTCTGAGTAGGATTGACGTTGATTTCGTCGTCGTCTATGGCAACATCGCCGGCAATCGGCGCGGCGACGTTGTTCCAGATCTTGCGTGAGATTTCGAAAGTAGCCTGATCGTGAGCGGTTTTGAAGACGAATTCCTTACCGGAGGTGAGTTTGTTGAGGACGTTACGGTATTTCTTCTTCAACCTTCGGATCTTCTCGACGAGCTGGTTCTTGTTGAAATCGAGTTGGAGTTTGGATTTGATTTGGTCGTAGAATTGAGCGGTGTCGTTGTGGTGAGAGGAGCCTCGCTGTGTGGTGTAGTCAAGGAAGCCTTGTAGGAGTTCGATCTCGTCTTCGTCGGTCCATAAGCGTTGGAAGAGTTTGCGTGAATCTTCGAGAGGTTTTTTCTCTTCGCGTTTTGAATCGGCGGGGAAGATGATGGTGGTGGTGGCTGTTGGAGTTAGAATTGGGGGTCTGATGAGGCCGTTGGAGATGACGGAGCCGGGGACGGCGACGGTGACGGAGGGAAGGGAGAGGGAGGAAGAAGAAGGAGGATTGGTTTCTTCGTCGTCGATGACTAAAACGTCGTCGTCTTCTTCATCTTCTTCGTATTCGTGAAATTCGTCTTCATCGTCGTCGATGTCTTCTTCGGGGAAAACGGTGTCGTGTTGCTGTGAGGCCATGGAGAGATAGAGAGAGAGAGTGTGTGTGTGTGTTTGGTTAGTGGGTTAGAGTTTAGAAATGGTTAAGTCTAGAGAGAGAAAGAGAGTGGGCACACGGGTTTGGTTTGGTTAATGGTTGGACTGATTCAGAAATGGAGTTTGCTTGGTGGTAAGTAGTAATGCGAATTGGTTGTATGAGTGAGTGGTTTTCGTTTGTGGTTTGGGTTTAGGTGGTGGACTAACCAACCACACTCCTTCTTGCATCATATTTCTCTTTTCACTTTTTGTTTATTTTTTTAATATTCTATATGATTTTTTTGACCAATACAAAATTACTTTATGGAATATGCGAATTCTTAAAATAAAAAAAACAAATTATTTTAACTTTTCTATAAAAAATTTAAAAATAATTTAAACTAGCCAAATTAATGCATATTTGGTTCAATGAAGATGAACAGAATGAAAAGAGGAAGATTTTTAAATAATAGATTTAAGATTTTTTTTAATAACTTAAAAATGAACAAACGAAACGCAATTAAATAGAATGGAACGAATATTATTTCTATTTTATTATTTGGATATTTATGACAGAATAAAACTAATATTCAGTTTTATTAATTAAAAAATGAACGAAACATAAAATATTATAATTTTTTATTACATATTATCTTTTACTTCAAAAATATTAATATAATAAAGTAAAAATTTAGAGAATAAGTTTATAATTATGTCATTAATTTATTTCATTCAATTTGATACATTTAAAGTTAGTTGGAATGAAAAAATAATTAAAATAGTAGTATTGATAGAATAAATTTCATCATATTCCATCTTATTTTATTTACTTTTGTAAAATTAAATGATACAATATAAAACAATTTCACTCCATTTTATTTTATTCTATTATTTTTCACCAATCCAAACATACTCTTAAATCAGAGAAGAGGAGAAATTTTAATGCAAAGTATATAGGACAATTTTTTATCCTTTAAGTATTTAAGGTTGTGCTAATTACAAAGTTATTAAGTTTAAATTTACACAAAATTTCCGTTTAATGAATTTCAATTCTCCTACATTCTCCATCAACCAATAAGAAAATGTTACGAATGCTTCATGAGTACTCTTTAAAATATTTTTAAAATTTTATATTTCTTAGATATATCTATGTATTTTTTATTAATGTAATTCAAGTATCAGATAATTTTCTCTTTTTAAATAAAAAAGTTATTAAAAAATTTAATGCTAATTGTTTTTGATAGAATTTAAAGAAATTATAGAAGAGGAAAAATATGAAAAGTGTAATAAATTTGGTATTATAGAAGAGGGAAAATATGAAAAGTGTAATAAATTTGGTATTGACTAAAATTAAAGTTTATAGTCAATTTTTAGTTGATTCAGTAGTGATTGACACTGAATTTAGTAGGGAGAACCACATTTTGATCTCCTGTAATTATAATTGGCGTGATTTTCGAACTGGACTATAACGGTAGATAAAATCTAATATAAATAAATAATGAGACTTATATAGATTAAAAGTGTAATTAACTTTCATTTAGTGTAATTAATTTGTAGCTAATTTACAATTAATTTGTAATTAATATTTGTACATCCCATAATTCTCTAAGTTGAAAAATATAATCAGATATATCGATCAGTGCTAAACAATAGATCCCGGTTTGTTGCAACCTAGTTCCGTTGGCCGATCTGATTGTATGTTCCTTGTAACATCCATTTTCTAACCCCAAATAATCATGACATAAATTAGAATAAAATAAAATGCACGCATATAAAGGGTGTGACATGTTATTTTCCACACATAGGGAAAACTATACAAAACAAAATATAACATGCACTTGGTCATAATCATAACACATATTTGAATCTCATGCTTTAAAACAAAACTATGCATTTCACAGTGGAGTATTTCATTTTCTCAGATACTATCAATGATTACATTTCATACTATAACCATTGGATGAAATAACAATGAATCCATAACATAATCAAGTCTTATAAATTCATACATCGGCACCAAGACCACATCAACATAGTATCTCAACATACAAATTCAAAACATATGAGAATACATAACAAATATCTCATAGAAGCATAAATCCAAATAATCCATGTGTTACATGACCAGAGAAATGACTCACTACCTAGTATAAGGAATAACTAGATAAACTCCTCAACTAGTCTCGTGCGAAGCACCGGTATCCTCGGAACCTGCACGTTACTCACATAGAGGCAACATCACAACAGAAGAGTGAGAATTCACATCATTATCCAAATGTATATAAATTAGAAGCAATATAAAAACAACATCTCTTAAAGAATCTTACACACTTCATGTGGTATTCCAAATAATATGATTATACAAACATTCCAAGTATAACATATCCATATTTATCACAAATAGCATAAATGTCATCAATACAATCAATTCAATGTTTAACATAATCAATTACCACAAATTTCAACATACAACACACATTATTTAATGACTCATGAGACAACAATGCAATGTGACTCATGCATGTGGTACCATCGTGAACATTCCGCTCACCTCGCTTCCGATTCAATAACTTAGAATCAAAGTCACGCTTCCGATCCAGACAAGACCAAAGCCACCATTGTGAACCCAAAGTTTCACCGCTACTGTTTCCATTCAAAGATCAAGCCACATTGTGAACCCAAAGTTTCACCGCTACTGTTTCCATTCAAGGATCAAGCTATGTTGTGAATCCAGAGTTTCACCGCTACTGTTTCCACTTAAGGATCAATCCAATCATATACCGAAGTTCCAACTCCCCATAAATGCATGTGCAATTTAATCAACAATATGCAATTAAGATTATTCACCAACCTTAATTATTCAAGCATATCACCACAATTCAACACTTTTAATTATCACCTCTTTTGCACAAAAATCATGTTTCATCATTGACAAACAATACACATAGCATTTACTATCATCACACGTCACAAATAACATTTAGCACACAAGCCAATAATTGTTATTCTTCGCACTCATCCAAACACAACATACATAACTCAAAATCAAATATCATGTATTCATAGCATTTATCAACTCAACAAACCATAATAACATATAGCAAACAATTCCAAAACATGTTATTTCCATTCATCAATTCATAACACATACCAATTAATACGCAAACTATCATTCCAATTCAATATCAATTCACAATGTACATAACAAATATACATGTCATTTTTCCTAATCACATAGTTATTAAATCATATAATGCCAACAAACCTAGATCTATCTTATAGGTTATCTCATTAGCTTTCTAACGGTTCGAACGACGCCCAAAACGGAGTTACGATTAAAAAGTTATGAAGTTTTCAAGTTTTAGAATTTTTTAGAATTTTGCACAGGAAATCAATTTCCCATATAGGTAAATCGATTTCCACCAGTCCATGAGCCAAAATTTGTATTTTTCTCTCAGGAAATCGATTTCCCATATAGGTAAATCGATTTCCACTGCACAAGAACCAAAAAAACCAAACAGTGGAAATCAATTTCCAACTCTTGGATCTCAACAATAGTCTTACGACTCTCTAATGGAAAATTAAGACACAATAATAGACTAATATGCAATAGATATAGCATATTTCCCATACTTGTAGGAATCTTGAGGGTTAACAACAAATATAAGACGACAAGCAAACAATAAAGGCATAAAAACACTAATATTTTTAACGTGGAAAACCCCTCAATATGAGAGTAAAAACTATGAGTCATAACAAGAGAGTTTTAAAGTGATTCACAAAATAATGATAACAACTGCAAATCACAAAGTAAACCAACTTACAAATAAGAATAAAAAAGCTGAAAATTTTCCTAAATTTGCAGCTTCAGTATGAAGCTGATATAGCTCTACTCAGACTTTTTTTGAATATGCCAATGGTCAAAAGTTATTATATATATATATATATATATATATATATATATATATATATATATATATATATATATATATATATATATATATATATATATATATATATATGTTGCAAACAATTCCACCAAATTTCAGCTTGATCCGACAGTAAACAAATCAGGGATTGTTGTTTTAGTGAGATTGGTGCAGAAAAACAAAAATGAGTTTCTCTCATCTTTTCTCTCTTTTTGAATTCTTATTTTCTCTCTATATCTCTTAACCCTAAATTTACATTCTCCACTTAAATAAGTGAGAAAATGGGCTATTCATATTTGAGTTTATCCACATAGGAAGAGAGCCCAAACCTAACACCGACATCTCCACAACATTTACTTTAAAAGAAAAACACAAAGAAACTCTCCTTTTGAGAGAGTAACTTTTCAAATGTCAAATATGACAACAAAAGTTTTACGATCGAGTAGAAACTACTACTCAAGGTTTTAATCACTAATAGGAAACAATAACAAAACACTTAACCATCAAACATAAGCCACAACTCAAAACTTAAACACTTAAAGAAAGAAAAACTAATGTGAATAAAGCACAAAACATGAATATGAAGAGCACTCAACTACTTAAGATTGAATCAAAATAGGAAAATATAATCATCCTCAAAATATACTCATTCAATGAACTTGAATATACGCTTGTAGGAAATCAAAGTAGGAGTCTAAGCTAATGGCCGTTAGATCCATTTAATGAACCTAGA
Organism: Vicia sativa; assembly: GCA_021764765.1. NCBI lineage: Eukaryota > Viridiplantae > Streptophyta > Magnoliopsida > Fabales > Fabaceae > Vicia > Vicia sativa. The sequence continues at coordinate 87,359,621 of CM038795.1, forward strand.
TATACCCTTGTAAATATTTGGGCCCGTTAACAAAATAGAAATACTAAATAGGATAAATTACCCCAAGATCCTTTAAGTTATTTAATTGTAACATATTGGTCATTTATGTTGTTTTCGCTACATATGAGTCCTTTATGTTAACCAACACTTGCATCATTGACCTTTTTCCCAAACTCCTTTCCAAAAATGTTGAAGTGGCACTAATGATACATATATGTCACTTAACATAGGTCAGAGACCACCATTGGATCATATAATAAAATTTTCAGAATTTTTTAGTGCATACAAGTATTTTTAAATTATTTAAAATGCACGAAAAAGAAAAAAATTAAAGAAAAATAGTAAAATAGAAATTAAAATTCTCAGAAAATTACACGAAGTGTAAACCGAGAAGAAATATTTTTAGGAATTTTTTCATAATTTTTGGACCAAAAACAGATTTAATATGAATTTTAGAAGTTAAAATAAAATTAATATAACAAAATAAAGCAACATAGAGGTCAAATATGCAAGCGTTAGTTAACATAAAGACTCACATGTAGCGAAAACAACATAAAGGAGTAATTTGTTACAATTAAATAACTTCAAAGACCCTGTGGGTAATTTAGCTTACTAAATATCAGATAATGAACACACTGTAACAACGTAAAACAAGAGTACAATAAAGAATTAAAAATGACTATTAGATTTGAGGACCGTGAAATACTTACGTCATATTGATAATTTGACTCCTTTAGAACAGTTGTCCACGAGAAGGTTCTAGCACCGTAAAACACATAAGATGGACATGTCTTGTAAGGACACATGACCAGAGCAATTAAAATAGGCAAATTTGTCATTTCGTACTAGGAATGATCTTTTCACCTTTGTTTTTTCTTTTCGTTGTGTAAATTAGAAGGTTTTTGGTCTCTACAAACCTAGAAATTACTATAAAAACCTAATGAATTGGTCATATAAATATACACCTAATGTTTGAAAGTAATCGTTGCACAAATGAACTAGAATATCAAGACAGTAAAACCTTCAACAAAATTCATCATCAGACCTTAGTTTGTGAATTAGTTAGGTCTTTCCAAAACCAAAGATAAGAGAATTTCTTCACACACCTAGTGGTTTCTCCCACACCCTTGAAAAACCAAAAATACCCTTCGTAAGTGCACTTACGAATTCACTTTATTGGGTGAATTCATAAGTGCACTTACGAATTAATCTTTCTGGGTGAATTCATAAGTGCACTTACGAATTCACCTTATTTTGTACATTTTATTATTTTAAACGTTGAATTTGAAAGAAAAAAAAAGCTTAGTTCATAAGTGCACTTGCGAATTCACCCAAAAAGGTGAATTCGTAAATGCACTTACGAAATGTCCCTTTGTATACTAAAATGTTGCATGGTCACCTCTTCACACTATTACATTCATTTTTCACACCTCTAAACATCACCAAAAATTAATACATATCTCTTCTCCAAATCAAGTTTCAAGTGTGTGATCCTAGCAAAGTGAGCATTGGAAGCTACAATTTGAGGTAAACTTCCTTCCCTTCAATCTACATTTGCTGCATTGTTGTTGTTTCATTGTTGCAGAAAATAACATCACTTTGAAAGTACACTTGCGTAGTACACTAGATTTTTTTGCAAGTGTACTTGTGAAATGTTACCTGATGCAGAAACAGAATTCTGTTTTAACAGAATTCATTTGTTTTATATATTTTAGGTATGGTGCACCCTGACAACATTGTCAAGGCTATTGTGAAGGTTCCGATTCCGAACAAAATGAGCATAGACGATAAGTCGATTGTGGTCAAAGAAGTGGATAAACGATTGATGTTGTGATCGATAATGAAAATTAATTTCCAAATTGCAAAACTTTCAATACTCGTCAACAAATGCTTGATTATGTTAGAATGGAAGCTAGCAAACTTGGTTTTGGCGTTGTGATTGCGAGGTCCGACAATGGAAGTAGTAATCGGCAACCATTTGTTATTTTGACACGCGAGAGAAGTGGAGCATATGTCCCGAAAATCCGCAAGTTAAAACACGAAGACACGGGTTCGAGGAAATGTGGGTGTCTGTTCAAGTTGCGCGGTTATTGTAGGGTGGATAATTTATGCTGGTTGACTATGATAACTGGAATGCATAATCATGAGTTGGAGACAAAGTTACATGGGTATCCTATTGTTTGCCGTCTTAAGACGAAAGAGAAGAAATATGTTTCCGAATTATCGTTGATCAAAGTTGCATCTAGAAACATACTTTCTGGTTTGAAACGGAATAGAGCGGGATGTGTGTCAAATATAAAATTGGTTTATAATTATCGATATAAACAACATGTTGCTCAAAGGGGTCCGAGGTACGAAATGCAACATTTATTGAAATGTTTGGACGATAACAACTATGTTTCAAGACATAGAGTTGGTGATGACAATGTAAGTATCCGTGATATATTTTGGACGCATCCATTAAGTATCGATTTGTTCAACATATTTCCAACCGCTCTAATGATTGATTCGACATACAAGACCAATAAGTATATGCTTCCACTTCTTGAAATTATTGGTGTCACCTCTACGGAAAAGACATTTTATGGTTATCGTCACCGATCGAGATAACACTCTTATGAATATGGTTGCCACCATGTTTTCATCGTCAATCGCGTTACTATGTCGATATCACATCATAAAAAATGTGAGAGCACGGCTAAAACCCGCAGTTGGCACCAAAGAGAAGAAAGGCGACGACGAGCAAGTTGTCTAATCCGGTGTTGTAGTGGAGAAGATTATGAATGAATGGACTAATATTTTTAATTCTTCTACTGAAGAGATGTATACTGAGAATGTGATCCACTTTAGAAATTTATGTGAGGAATATCCCATCTTTTTTAAATATGTTGAATCAACTATTCTTGATCAAGTAAAAGAGAAAGTGGTATGTGCATGGACGGACCGTGTTAGACATTTGGGGAACACAAGAACTAATAGAGTGGAATCCGCACATGCAGCTCTGAAGAAGTGGTTAGGTGATAGTAAGGGAAACCTATATAGAGATTGGGATATTGTGAACCAAATGCGAATTAAACCAACATAATGAAATTCAAATAACATTTGGTAGGAGAAAAATTGTATTGGAACATCGGTTCAAAGATAAGACTCTATATGCATAGTTGGTTCACAAAATATCCCGGTGAAAACTAAAGGTGCGCCAAAAAAGATAAAATCTTCACAAGATGACAGTACAACCAAGCGTACACCGTCTTATCACGAAGTCGTCGATGAATTATTTCTGGATTCTCCAACCCCAAAATCCAAGACAAGTGCTAAAAAAGGAGCCTGGATAATTTACATTAATGAGATGCTATTATTTATGAACAACCACATTGAAAAAATCTTGGATGTGGGAACCGATGCTAATTGCAAGTATCGGGTTGTATCCGCTCTGCTTGGCCATGGAGAGGAGCAACACATTCTTGTTCGGAAAAAACTTATTTTGGAGTTGACCCCGCATAGTGAAATTTACACGCGTCTACACGTGACAAAGGGAAAGTTTAATAAAATTCACCATACTCTTGCTCCAAGTGTTAGCGTCCACACACCTGTTGAAAAATGGACGTGCTTCCCTGAAATGGCATATTTATAGCAAGTGCTTATAACGTGTTGTGCGTCGACTTGACAAGATATGATTTTTCGGAAACGTTTTTCCTCTACAAGCTCCACCACCTATTGATCCATCCGGATGCATCGTGTGTGTTGGCTATCTAAGGTCATGCCATTTTGTTCAAGTATATTTGAAATTGGGTTGTCCTATTCCGACCACATCCGTGGAATGGATGGAAAATCACAAAAAAGAGACGGAAACTTGGCCGAATCATTTTTTTGCGAGAATGACGGAGTTCACCAATTTTATGGATCTTGAGAGAGAATCAAATAGGGAGAAATCAAAGAAAGACCCAATTTTAGATTTAAGCGGAGACAATTTTTTTGGTGCATTTTAGAATGTAACCGAAATTTTTTTTGAATGTATTGTCAAAACATTGTAAAATCTCAACGTTTCAAGTTTTATCTATATGTATAATATTTTGAATGTCTAAAATATCATGTCACATAATTCTATTTCAGCCAAAACTGAGTTTTATTCTGTTCCTGCAGAATTCGCAAGTATTGCGAATTTTGCCTATTTTTAAAACAAAAAACACTGGGAACAATTCGTAAGTGCACTTACAAATTAACCTGATTTAGTGTATTTTGTAAGCGCACTTGTAAAATGTGACCTGATAAGATTTATGTGGTCCATATTACTCCAACTTGCCTATAAATTGAGTCTACAACCCATTCTATTCTCCATCACAAACCAAAACCAGAAAAATCACACAAATCTATCCACACCTTGCGTTTGTCTACTTCACTGCTGCACGTGCTCCAGTTCAATTAAGGCTCTCGCAGGATACCCCGTACGATGACCTTATTACGACACTGCATTCTTTGTTGTAGTATCTAGATAATCACAAGGTGGTCAAGCTTGTGTACCGTTCACCTTCACTTGATGCCGAAGGAAAAGTCAAGTTCACCCGATTCCAGCTGAAAAACGACGAAGACTTAGAGGTTATGTGGGAGACCTTCCAACAATACTCCACAAAGGGTCTGATTGAGATGGATGCGTCGCTTCGTAGATCGAAAGAAGATGTTATCAAGATGTTGCAACGTCCACAGCTTCCCGTTTATAAGAATATGAAATTTAATTTTTTGCATCCACTATGTAATTTCTTTGAATGAATTAAGTTGAATGAATGATATGAATTGTGTTAGATGTTTATGAATTCTGCCCAAACAAAAATTCGTAAGTGTGCTTACGAATTCCCCCAATAAGGTGAATTCGCAGGTGCACTTGCGAATTCACCTTTTTTTTTTTAAAATAACGTGAATTCACTGGTGCACTTGCGTATTCACTTTTCTTTTTTTGAAAATCTTGGATTATTTCGTAAGTTCACTTGCGAAGTCCACCTTTGAGGTGAATTCGTAAGTTTACTTACGAAATCTGAAGGTATTTTTGATTTTTCATCAGGGGTGGAGAAGAAGCCCACTAAATGGATGAAAAAATTCTCCAAAGATAATGTCCAACCAAAATTAAATTCTTTTATAATCTATATAATTTTCCAATCCAAAATAATAGAGTTAATTTAGTAAAAATATCATATATTTTAAATAAATTTATTACATTTTTTAATTTATTGAAAAATATTTAAAACTTACTTTCAAACGTAAAAGTAAAAGTAAGTTTTCAAGTACTCTAAAAAATCTTCAAATAGTTATTATTTTAATAAATTTTGTAACAAATTTGATCATCAATATAAAATTTAATATATTTATTAAACTAAAAACTTAGTTAAATATTTCTTCTTTAAAATTTTACTCCTTTTTACTAATATATTTTTTTTAGTCCTATAAATATATTATTTTTATATTTAATCATTCTATACAATATTACGTCAAACTTATTTTAATATTAAAGACTAAATTTATTAATGAGAAATAATTTAAAAATATATATTTTTTCAATTTTTTAATAGTTAACCACAAATTTTTAGTGATAAAATACAAAAACAAAATTTAATTTTACTAATAACAAAATTTAAAAGATATATAGAAATTAAAATTTTTAATTTTACTAATAATAGTATAAAGTTAAGAGAGTAGATAGATTTGTATGTTATTCTAAGTTCCACTTTAAGCTTGACTTGACTAGTTCCCATTTGCCTAACAAAGTGCCATCTATCCATTATCCAGCTGGTAGTTGAGATTGAAACACTCACGGATTTCATTCCATTCACGTTTCTTTTCACATCTCAATTAAATCCATTGCGTGTTCCATTTATATTACCAAACGGCGGTTTCATTTGCTTTTTTTAGTATGAAATGGGATCAACAAGTAATAAGATATCATAATAAAGTGTACTTTTGATCAAATGGTCAAGGTTGTTATATTTTCCCACGTCACACATAAATGAATTCATTGATACTAATTTCCTTTTTATTTAATCAATTTTGAACTAGCTAAATAGTCCAATAAAATCAATCCAAGATAACTTCTAATAAAAACATCTTCACTCGCTATCTTTAGGCTGGTCGCTAGAATGATCTACATTGTATTTGAGTTACTTGCACATTTGTGATCAAATTCAATCAAATAATTTTTAGTATTCTATGTCACGTTTTTCGGGAGCAATTTTAATCGTCTACCATATACAAATTTGTCTATGCATCATGACAGAAATAATTTCATACACTTTTGTAAAATTACACCTCTCTGATTTTATTGACTTGAGCATTAGAGTGGTAGCTTTGCATCACACTCCTACTCTATCATACCAGAGATTCGTACCACTATATCAAAGAGCTTTGTACTAACACATCATTTATCTTATATTCTACACTGAAATAATGACATCTCTAGTGGGACCGACTTCTTTATTCTCACAACACTCCACGTCAAAGTCATCAGATCATTTCCATTGCGTTGTCACAGTTGTTATTTCAATCCACCTGTTAGTTTCCTCAATCGATAATGGTAACATTCAAATTTACAAGAATAGTTTCTTTTCGTAAAGTCAGTCTTGCGAATAAAGTTATTGTTCTGGACTGTCCAAAAGGATGTCGGGCAAGCCATCTCTTCGAGCCTAGTAAGTCGAACAAATCGAAAGGACTCCAAAGGGCATCATCTGCCTGCTTTGCACATGGCCAGAACCCGTCTGCTCGACGGGTGTCGAGAAGATCAGACCAACTCTCCCCATCGAGGGTCATGCCCGTTATGCCTTCTATGCTCGACATAACGGCTAGTTACAGGCACCATCGCCCAATTTGACCTAGTCAGCTCGGACAACAATATTTGCGGATCCGCATATCCGACCCAAATATAGCAACCAATGAGAGTCCTCCTAAGATCATTATATAAACCCTCATACCTTTGAGGGTAAAGTATCACTTTCTTACACTCAAAACCCTAATATTCACTATTCTTTCTCTTTAAAAATTTGTTTACTTTAGCATCAGAGTGCCTTGCAGGTACACCACCCCCTCCTCAACATCAACTTGCTCGAAGGATCTTCAACCGTTCTGGCCATCTCCATTTCTGATCACTTGTTCAGATCAGTTACTACAACGATTCCAACCTTCATCGTGATGCCCCACCTATGATTGTCTCCTTGATTACTGTAGATTATCCTTCCTATAGAGACCGTTCAAGATATCTGCAAAGAAAAATGCCTCAGAATAAAATATGAATGATGAAAAAGATAAGTTGTACCCCATAATTTTTTGAGTCGAGTAATGCAAACAGATATGTCAATTAATGCTAAAATGATAGAGGGCGGAAAGTTGTAGCCTAGTTTTATTGGTCGACTTGTTCCTACCCTAGCTGTGTTGGCCGAGTTGTTATTGACCTAATTGTGTTAGCGGACTTGTTCCTGTCCTAGCTGTTTCGGTTGAGTTGTTCTTGGCCTAAATGTGTTGGCTAACTTGTTTCTGGCCTAGTTATGTTGACCGAGTTGTCCCTGGCCTAGTTGTGTTAGCCGAGTTGTTCCTGGCCTAGTTGTGTTTCAATTACACAATTCAATAGGTGTCGGTTAGAGAGTGTTGATGGGGGCAGTTACACTAGGTTAATGAAGACGTTACAGTAATGAAAGGCAGTTACAAACGTTATAAAATGTCTTAATGGCCATTGGACCAAGGATTATCTTATATAAAGGGTCCTTGGAGAATGGAAAAGGGGGACAGACAGACATACAGAAAAATGTGAGGGGTTCCCACCAAAGGGGTAAGCAAGACATTCATCTTAGGTCAATACGAACCATCATCGTAGCACCCAAATCTCCCAAAATTATACATAAATCTTCCTTTGTTGTGGCTCTCTTTGCTCATACAAGAAAGTTACTTATTTAGTGTTTTTACGCAAGAACATAAGCTAAATGAAGAAATACCAGTCATAAAATTTTGAGATAAATCAAAAATGTACGGTGTCCCCATCAAAGTGCTTATGATGCTCATAAAAGCCAGGGTGGAAAATTGTGAAGTACCTAGGATCCTATTTGACGAGACAAGTTTTTGTAACATTATGTACTCCTGAATCTTCGAGGAATTAAGAATAGATAAAGGAAAATTATTACCTTACATGGTATTATATCTACAGGCGTTCAATAATTTCATAACTCATATTTTAGCAACTATAAAATTAACAATCTTTTTGGGGGAAATAAAGAAACATAAGCACAATAGTTGTAACGCCCCGATTTAAATTAGAATTTATTTTAATTAAAAAAAATTAGATAATATAGTGTATTTGTATGAAGTGATATTTTGTGATGTGTTTAATGCATTTTGTTGGGGCTTAGACGACTTAGAAATTTTAAAAGATGAAGTGTTACGGGTGTGTGACTAAATGTGTAGAGACATGAGTGTCTGAGGTCTAATAAATAATTATTAGTAGTGTTAATATTAAGTTTATTATTATTATTATTATTATTAGTATTAGTATTATATCATATTAATTAATTAATAGAATGATGGTATTAATATTATTATTATTAGGAGAACGAATTAGGTCAACAAATTTGAAGAAAAATCATGGCTTTGAATGAAAAATACTTGATTTTCAATCATGATCAAATCTTTCTATTTTGGTCCTCAATCATCTTCAATCATGCTAGCTCAGTTTCTTGGCTTCCAAGGTTGATATTTTGGGCCTAAAGTGACTTAGAACAAAGCCCCACAAATTGATCTTTCAATTTTGTATTTTATTTAATTTATTTAGCTTTTAATTGAATAAAAAATCCAAATAAATATAAATAAAAATCACAAGAATATGGGAATGGATTTAGAGGTCCTATTTGTGGTCATAGACATACTTGAAACTCATAACTTAGGCCCGTTAGTCCAAAATTCAAGTTTTGCTCAATATTTGATTCATGTACCTTCTCAAAATTGCCAAAATTGCACATATTATACCTTACTCAATTCTCATCATTTGGAGATGATCTTGGACTTTTTAGAAAGCTTAAGATGTCCCCTAAGATCTCTCTTTGGTTTCATCTTCATTGATGCTTCCATGTTCATGTACACTTCTTTGAAAAATGATAACTTTTTGTTGACTTTTGAAAGGACCTATAATGTCTTGGCCCATATCTCTCAAATGAAGCATTTTTGGACTTGATCTAAGATAGACAAAGTTGTAGAGAATTGAATTCCCTTTAAAATGAGCTTTGGTTGAGAAATTTCTGATGAAGTATGTGAAAGTTATGCTTGGTCAAAGTTTTGTTGGCTTTCCCTTAAGAAACCCTAATTTAGCAACTTTTGACTTTTGAACAATTCTTGATTTTTCTTGATGAATCGTGATCAACCTTGATAAAATGATGAATGTGAACTCAAAATCTTGATGTTGACCAAAAATGATGGAATTTGACTGCATGTTGACCACAATTGACTTTTTGTCCCATACAATTGATTTTCAACCATCTGAGCAATTGACTGAGTAATCTTGAGATGTGAGGCTTAGAACTTGACATGGGGATACTTTGAAGCATATGATGAGGCATGACATTCACTTGATCCATTATAAACCACTTTTGCTTTGAGGGAAACAAAAACCTAGTGTGTGGGTTGATTGCTTAGGAGAGGGTTTGTTTGATCAACCCTTGAGTAGTTTTTGAGCATTAGAGATGTATCTTGATCTAAAAATAGGGAGGGTAAATTTTGGGGTACAACACCACCTCACCTATCATCTTCAAGACCCTACCAACACCAGTTACCAGAGTAACCCTAAAAAACACATGGTCTCCCACTTGGAACTCAAGTGCCTTTCTCCTCTTATAATGATAACTCTTTTGACGACTCTGAGAAACTCTCATCTTATCTTGTATCATCTTGATCTTCTTGATCGTTTCTTGCACAATCTCAGGTCTGAGAATATCACTCTTTCCTGACCCATACCAACACAATAAAGTCATACACCTACAGTAAAATGCTTTATACAGTGTCATTCTAATACTAGAATGAAAACTATTATTGTAAGTAAACTCAATCAATGGCAAGTGGATATCTCAAGCTTATCCTTGTTTTAACACATAAGCCCTTAAGAAATCTTCCAACGATTGAATATTTCTCTCTGTTTGAACGTTCGTATGCAGATGAAATGCAAAACTTAACCTCAACTTAATACCAAAATTATAATGCAAACCATCCCAAAACTTCGACGTAAACCATAGATCTCTATCTGACACAATGCTCGAGGGTATACCATGTAACCTCACAATTTCTTCGATATACATCTCATTTAACTTCTAATTAGATTGATTGATCTTCATCGGTAAGAAATGAGGCAACTTAGTCAATATATCGACTATCACCCAAATAGAATCATTGCCCTTAGAAGTCTTTGGCAAACCCAACACAAAATCCATAGAAATGTTATCCCATTTCCACTCTGGAATATTCAATGGTTGCATCAAACCCCAAAGGCTTATGATGTTCAACCTTTGACTTATGACAAGTCAAGAAAGTGTACATAAATTCAACAACTTCTATTTTCATACCAGGCCACCAAAACAACTTCTTCAAGTCTTGATACATCTTCATAGCACCTGGATGAATAATCAACCCACTTCGACGCCATTCCTAGAGAATATTCTTCTTAAGTTCTGGAACATCTGGGACGCATACTTTATCCCTAAACCTCATTACACCATTTTCATCAACTCGGAATTCACCTTCGTTACCTTGATTAACCAATGTCAATTGATCAACCAACTTTACATCAGATTTCTGACCTCCTCGGATCTCATCAAGGATACCACTAGTTAACTTCAACATTCATAATTTCACACTGTTAGGAGCCACTACACATACTAATCTCATATCTCCAAAATGTTCAATCAATTCTAGTCCACGCACCATAAGCATCGACATATACAAAGACTTTCTACTTAAAGCATCAACTACAACATTTGCTTTACCTGGATGGTAATTCAAATCAAAGAAATATTTCAACAACTCAATATACCACCTCTACCTCATATTTAACTCATTCTAATCAAAGAAATATTTCAAACTTTTTTTATTGCTAAAAACTTCAAATTTAGAGCCAAAAAGATAATGTCTCAAAATCTTTAACACACACACCATAGCTGCTAACTCTAAGTTGTGCGTAGGATAATTCCTTTCATGAATTTTTAGTTATCTAGAAGCATAAGAAATAACTTGTCCATTCTGCATCAACACGATACCAAAACCCATCTTTGACGCATCACAATACACTACAAAAGACTCACTCAACTTAGGCAAAATCAACATTGGAACATTCATCAACTTTTTCTTTAATTCTACAAATCTTTCTTCGTATGCAACATCTCATACATAAGCTCTCCCCTTTCAAGTTAACTGAGTTAACATTTTTAAAATCCTTCAATCAACCTTTAGTAATAACCAGCCAGCCTTAGAAAACTTTTAATCTCGATAGCCGACTTCAGAGTCTCCCATTGCAATATAACATCAAATTTAGAAGGATCCACCGTAATTCCACCACTAGAAATTACATGGCTAAGGAAACTCACTTCCTTCAATTATAATTCACACTTCGACAACTTTGCATAAAATTTCCACTCTTTCAACACTTGCAACACACTTCGTAAATGCTCAGCATGCCCTTCTTCTAATTTAATAAATCAAAATATCATCAATAAAGACCACCACAAACTTATCTAAATACTTCTGAAAAATATGGTTCATATATTTCATGAGAACACCTGGTGCATTAGATATACCAAACGACATCACAATATATTCATAGTGATCATATCTCGTCATGAATGTCGTCTTCGCAATATCATCTATTTTACTCGAATTTGATGATAACCCGACCTCAAATTAATCTTGCTAAACACACTAGCACCAACCAACTGATCCATCAAGTCATCAATCCTCAGAAGTGGATACTTATTATAATAGTCACTTTATTTAATTGTTTATAGTCCACACACAACCTCATACTATCATTTTTCTTCTTAATTAACAACACAGGAGCTCCCCACAGAGAAACACTCGGTCGAACAAACTTCTTCTCGAGTAATTATTCCAATTATTTCTTTAGTTCTTCCAGCTCTGAAGCTTGCATACTATAAGGAGCCATCGACACCAGACTTGTACCTGGTATCAATTCAACAACAAATTCAACTTCACATTCTAGAGGCAAATCACCAATGTCATCTAGAAACACTAATGGAAATTCACAGACAATAGGTGATTCCACACTCGCAGGTTCACGATAAACTTGCAACGACACAAACATTGCAAACATCAATGCTTCATCTTCTAAAAGTTCACCCACTTTCTTAGCAAACAAAAACATCAGCTCCCCACTATCACCAAACTTGGGAAACCTTACAGGCTTACTATATTTGTCGATATGAACATAGTTGGACCCCAACTAGTTCATTCCAAGGATAATGTCAATTTGGTGCAAGGGTAAACTCACCAAATCCATCACAAAACTCTTAACAAAGAGAGTTAAAGGAAAACTCAAAAAGACACGGGTGTCATACCCCAAAATTTACCCTCCATCTACTCAAGAGATTTCATACATCCCTACTCAAGGATTCCTCAAGAGTTGATCAGACAAATCCTCTCCTAGACAATCAACCCAAACTAGGGTTTGGTATCTCTCAAGTCAAGATGAACTTCCAACATCTCCAATGGCCTTCATGCCTCCTCATATGCTTCAAAGATTCTCCATGTCAAGTTTCAAGCTTCACAAGTCAAGTTTCCTCGCATAATTGCTCGGATGGTTGAAAATCGTTGTATTGAACAAAAAGTCAACGTGGTCAACATACAACAAACTTCATATTTTTGGTCAACATCCTCATTTTGAAGTTACATTCACCATTTGATCAAGGGTTGATCATGATTCATCAAGAAAACTCAAGATTTGCTCAAAAGTCAAACTTTCTAAATTAGGGTTTCTAGGTGAAAAGTCAATGAACTTTGACCGATCATAACTTTCTCATACTTTCTTAGAAATTTTTCCACCACCTCTTGTTTTGAAGGAAATTCAATTCTCTACAACTTCATGTCTCACAAGAATGTCCAAAAATGCTTCATTTGAGAGGTATAGCTCAAAACATTACAGTCATTTTCAAAGTCAACAAAAGTCAACTTTTGTTTTGAAGATATATTGAGCATGGTAACTCCAATTGAGATGAGACCAAAAAGGTTGGTTAGAGGACTCTTAGATCTTTCCAAAAAGTCCAAGAACACTCAAAAATGTGGAAAATTGAGCAAGATACACCATTCAGAAGTTGGGAAATTTTGGACAATTGCACAAAAGGACATTTTGGTCAAATTGCAAAATTTTCCAAATGGGCCTATAATCTTTTGATCCAAACTTGTTCATGACAATATTCTTGACCCATAAATGCTTGACCATGGCAATTTTCTATTTTATTGATTTTATTTTGGATTTTAAACCATTTAATTCCAAATTAAATTACATAAAATATGAAAATAAGGTTGTTTTTCAAATAAGTTGGATTTATATCTTTCTTAATGTCCAAGAAAGCCCACAACAATTGCCAAATTCGTGGCTCATGCATATGGAAAGAGAAAATCAAGTTTTTAAAGAAATTTGATTTTATTTATTGGAAAATATTTGCACATTGATGGATGAATCTTTTTTGCTTGCTTTTGCCATCCAAACTTCTTCTATAAATGCTCAGCATTGTGTACAAACCAAAGGACGAGACCCTAACCCTAAAAACCACCCAAACTCTTGCAAATTTTTTTCAAGAAACTTGAAAAATCGAATTCCAAAAAGCAGCCACTTTCAGTCCAAACCAACCACCCCATTGTCTTCAGGAGGTAAGTTTGAGTAAGTATACACTCTTGCCATGGGTTAAAGCAAGCTGAATCGAGCCCTATACATGCATACATATTCCAAATTTTCTTGATTTTGCATTTTACTAACCTGCGTGTTTTAATCAATTCTAATGCTTCTAATGTGTTCATGAGGTTCTGTGTAGTGGATCTGGGCAATCGCTAGCGAGCTTGCACGTAAGAATCACCAGTTGCCATGTTTAGGGTTTTTGAATCGGTAGCTCGAACCGCCATTAGAGACGATTCAGCCAAAACCGATGCCATCATTGAATTCGCAAGCATCGATTTAGGGGTAGGGTACTTTTCGCCATTTATTTTGCTATTTCACGTGTTTGATCTTGAGGTCCGGAGAAGGCAAGGAGCTAGGGCTCGCCGTTGACCTGTCTCTGACCGGCGTGAGCTTGCGTGGCGCGAGGGAGATCTGTGATTCGTCCATTCATGTTGACCGGGGTCCACTTGGCTGATTGTGTTTTGAATTCAAAATCAGTGCCACGCGTTCGATTATAAACAATTCCTTGTATTTTCCACACAAAGACACGTTGTCCCGATGGTAAAGGCGCTTGTACAGATGCTCTCCATGGTCTCGATTCGAACCTCCTTGAGACCGGTTCTTGTTTTTTTTGCAAACTTCAATTTTCCATATTTTCTATATTTTTTCATATTTTGATATTTCCATTCAATTTTCATTATTTTCACAATTTTATTCGCATTAAAATATCATCAAAATTAATTTTCTTTTGCATTTATATTCGAAAATCTTTATTTAATTTAATAAATTAAAAATACAATTTTGCATGCATATTTATTTTTATTTATATTTTGCATTTAAATCATTGTAAATTCATTTTAAATTACTAAATTGCATTTAAAAATCCCAAAAATTATTTTAACTTATTTATCTTATTTCAACAGATAATTTTTCCATATAAAAATTGCATTTTTCTAACATTTTCTCTTATTTCGATTTTATCATTTTCCGATCGTTTGTTTCACAGTTAATCCGATCAGACGATTCTTCCGTTTCATCTTATTTTTTCAATAATGTATCGTATATGGGATGTAATAGTTTAATTTAGGATTTTATTTTCCGCATTTTAAATTATGTATCTTCCAAAGCCTGGACATTTATCCGACTTTACATTCGCATTTACTTTCCGCACCCTATAAATTGCTAGTAATTAGGCGTGTATGGGACAACATACTAATCTTCAATATACCATTAACACACTTTTCACGCACTTTAATTCTCTCGTTGCCCACGAATGGTCATGTCGAAATCTAGCACCGTTGCCTTCAAACAAATCATCATAGTCCTTACAAAGATCATAAGACCCACGATGTCGCCTCCGAATACATGATCTTGACCCTCGATTACGAAAATGATGATATGAATGTGCTAGGATACTTCCTACAAGTTGCTTTCGATGACCATCCGATGTCCCTTCGAATGTCCCGCTTACATCCAACGAATAGAGCTACCTACTAACTAATGGTATGGCTAGCGCTATTCTAAAGGAATGTAGAAGTGTGATACGGTGAACTGACTTTGTAGGATTTTTGTATCCAAATGTCCGGATAGCAAGAGTCGCCACCGACTTTTATTTTTATCCAATTAAGGGAAGGTAAAAGTAACAGAAAAAGACCTTCGTTAGATTCTGAGTTCGGGAGAATGGTTATGAAAAGGGAAGGTATTAGCACCCCTTTCCATCCGCAGTTTATTCTACGGGCTCTTAGTTGCTCTTAGATAACTTTTTAAAATTGCTTTCTGTGTGTTTGACAAAAATGTTTTGAAAAGGCATTTCACTTTGACTTTGTAATGCCTCATGTAGGAGTGTATACAAAGTGTTCGGAAATGTTTCGTTTTTGAAAAGAATTTGAACTTTGAAAAAAGTGTGTGGTGTGAAAAGCATTTGGTTTAGAGCAAGCAACTAAAAGACTTATTTATCCACTTAGAATTGGTCGTTTTTGTACTTCTACGTTCCTTTAGAATAGCGCTAGCCATACCATTAGTTAGTAGGTAGCTCCATTCGTTGGATGTAAACGGGACATTCGAAGGGACATCGGATGGTCATAGAAGGCAACTTGTAGGAAGTATCCTAGCACATTTGAAGGGACTATCATCATTTTTCGTAGGCGACAATCGAGGGTCAAGATCATGTATTCGGAGGCGACATCGTGGGTCTTATGATCTTTGTATCGAAGGGACTATGATGATTTGTTTGGAAGGCAACGGTGCTAGAATACCTCTACGTTCGAGGGACATGACCATTTTGAGATCGAAAGGCATCGAGAGAGAATTACCCTAAGGGGTGCGTGTGTGAAAGAAGTGTGTTGAATTCAGAATATGTTATCTTGAAATTAGTGGGCTATGTCCAATTATTATCTTGCCATACACGCCTAGTTACTAACAGTTTATAAGGGTGCGGAAAGTAAAATGCGGAATGTAAAGTGCGGAAAGGTAAATCCTACGCTATTACATGGCTTTGGGGCAGATACATAATTTAAACTTGCGGAAAGTAAAAGCCTAATTAACTATTACAACCCATGAGCAATTACATTATTGGGAAAAAATAGAAAAACGGTAAAGAAGCGTCTGAATCGGAACAACCTGTGAAAGAATGAGAAATCGGAAAATACGAGATGAATTGAATAAGAGGAAAAATGTTAGAAAAATGCAAATTTTAATATGAGAAAATTAATATATGCTGGAAATAAGATAAATAAGTTAAAATAATTTTTTGGGATTTTTTGGAAAAGATTTAATAATTAAAATGCAATTTATAATGATTTAAATGCAAAATTAAAAATAAAATAAATATGCATGCAAAAATTATATTTTTAAATTTATTAAATTAAATAAACATTTTTACGAAAATAATGTAAAAAGAAAAAATGTTTTTGGTAATTTTTTAATGCAGAAATAAAATGTGTAAAGAAATTAAAATAAATGGAAAATATTAAATAAAAGAAAAATAGGAAAATATGAAAAGTTTGAAGTTTTGAGAAAAGAAAAACAAGAACCGGTCTCAAGGAGGTTCGAACTGGAGACCATGGAGAGCATCTGGCCACAGGAAACGTCTTAACCACTAGGCCACGTTGCATCTGGTGTTCTGAAGTTGAAAATCAATGACATATATGTGTAAACGTGTCACTGATTATTTGAAAATCAAACACAGTCAGCGCGCGGGCCCCAGCTGGAAAGAGAAAGCGAATCAGAGCGAGCCAAACTACCACGCCATGGTCAAAGCTTCAACGCCGGAGTCCCCGCCGGAGCTAGGGCTCCGGTCATCTTCTCCGGTGGCTTGTCAACCTGAAAACCCTGCAAAACGCATCAAACAAAGCGCAATAAAAGCCCAGATCGACTAATTCGATCATTGCGAGCACAATGGTGTCATCCTCACGTCCTGAAACGGCCTGGATTTTGAGTTTCGAATCTCACAACCTTGGAAACCCTAGTAATGGCATTCTGAGATTTCTACGTGAAACCTTACATGTTATGCATCTAACACACTCTAATGAATGTCCTGAATTCAAATGAGCACATGAAATCGATTAGTAATGCATGGAATCAAGAAATCGAAATTATGAAAAATGCAAACCGGTGAACGTGAGATGGCTCGATTCTGAATGGCTGGGCTTCAAGTAGAGATTGCTTTCGACTCCTGGGAACCTCCTGAACACGATGGAATGGACGGTTTGGACTTAGAGTGGCTGCAATTTAAAATTCGAATTTCTCCAATCCTTGAAAATTTTTGCAAGAGTTTGGGTTCTTTTTAGGGTTAGGGTTTGTGGAGCAATTTTTCGTTTTTTCTTGATAGGTATGCATCATGTATTTATACTGGATGGATTTGGGATTGAATTTGGAAAGAATTGATCAACATTCAATGGAAATCAAATTTGATATTCTCATGAAATCAAATTTTCAAATTTTGTCCAATTTCAATCCAATCTTGCCAAATTTGATCTAATTTCGAAATTGCTGGCATTTATGGGTTGATTGGATCACAAGAAAGCAATAAAAATCAATCTTCCAATTAATTTTGATTTTATAATTTATTTTAAGATTTAATTTGCATTTAAATAAATAAATTACAAATTAAATAGAAAAATAAATCAAAAATTCGTGGCATTGGGCTTGGATATTCCTAATTGCATGAGGAACAAGTTAGGATGAAGAAAAATAGGCCCATTTGCAAAAGATTTGATTTTTGAAGTATCTCTTTGTGCATTCTTCCAAAATTGCCCAACTTGTGAATGGTGTAACTTGCTCAATTTTCCACATTTTTGAGTGTTCTTGGACTTTTTGGAAATCTCTAAGAGTCCTCTAACCAATGTCTTTGGTCTCATCTCATTTGGAGTTACCATGCTCAATATATCTTCAAAACAAAAGTTGACTTTTGTTGACTTTGAAAATGACTGTAATGTTTTGAGCTATACCTCTCAAATGAAGCATTTTTGGACATTCTTGTGAGACATGAAGTTGTAGAGAATTGAATTTCCTTCAAAACAAGAGGTGGTGGAAAATTTCGAGAAAGTATGAGAAAGTTATGATCAGTCAAAGTTCAGTTGACTTTTCATCTAGAAACCCTAATTTAGAAAGTTTGACTTTTGGGCAAATCTTGAGTTTTCTTGATGAATCATGATCAACCTTTGATCAAATGATGAATGTTACTTCAAAATGAGGATGTTGACCAAAATCGAAGTTTTGATATGTTGACCACATTGACTTTTGTCCAATACACCGATGTTCAACCATTTGAGCAATTGTCTGAGGAAACTTGACTTGTGAGGCTTGAAACTTGACATGGAGAATCTTTGAAGCATAGGAGGAGGCATGAAGACCATTGGAGATGTTGGAAATCCATCTTGACCTGAGAGATACCAAACCCTAGCTTGGGTTGATTGTCTAGGAGAGAGTTTGTCTGATCAACTCTTGAGGAATCCTTGAGCATAGATGTATGAAATCTTTTGAGAAGATGGAGGGCAAATTTTGGGTATGAGCTGCCCTGCTCAATCTTCGTGATACCGGAGGGTTATATTGACACGCTTGTCTTCGTGACCGGAGGTAGAAGATGATTGAACACCGAGTACACAAAATTTGCACCGCCTGGTGGATGATGCGGGAATGGGCTTACAGATGCCATTTGGAGAAGTTGGAGATTTCGCTGGGGAACGAGTCGTACGCTAGACTCGAGGTTTTCAGTAGGAGAGCTGACGGAGATGGGCTTAAGATGCCATCTAGAAAGGTCGGTGCTGGGGAGTGAGTCGTATGTTAGACTCTGTAGATGTTCCTGGAACGGAGAGGAGATGGGCTTAAGATGCCATCCGAAGGGAGTCGTACGTTAGACTTCGTGTTCACCTTGAATGAGGTTATTGGTTTGTATTGATTTTTAACCATATATGCAGCATTCTGAAAGTGAAGAGATGTTGACAAATAGTCGGAGATGGGCTTAAGATGCCATCCAAGGCAACTGAGTCGTACGCTAGACTCTGTGGTTGCTGTTGATAATCAGAATAAATCTTCGTGCTGATTACTCTGGGAGAGATTGTAGTTGGCAAGAATGTGGATAGCTTCCCTGTTGTGCATCGGGTGTTGATCCATTGCCTGTTATCGGAGGATAACCAGAGGTGGTCTTTCGGATAGTTTTCCCGTCGGTTCGGGGCTTAATCCTGGACCTGTCGTCGGAGGACAACCAAGGGCGGTCTTTCAGATAGTTTTCCCGTCGGCTCGGGGCTTAATCCTGGACCTGTTTGCGTCAGAAGTGACTTTCACCTGTTTTGGAGAAAACAAGAGAAACTTTGATAGAATAATCGTTAGTTTTATGCAAAGTATGATGCATGACAGTGTATATGAATGATATATGCATAAATTATGACTTTATGAGTAATGTATGAATGTTGATGTTGTGATATTTCAAAACATATCCATCTTGAAGAAGGTGTGGATTCTCTGTTCGAAGATTTCTGACTTCTGCTTGGGGAATTGAGTAGGTGAGAACCCCGCTTTTGAAAGAGAAGAAAGATATCCTGGATTCTTCCGATGCACTATCTGACCAAGTCTTGGGCCTAGATATTGTTGAGGAAAGTAGAGATTTGAGAGGCTCGTTGTCGGAGATCTCATATATAGACCCTGCTGAGGAGAGTCTGGGAGGCGATCTGTTGAGGACCTTGTACGTAGATCCTGATGAGGAAATTTAGGAGGCGCTCTACTGGGGATTCCGAGTGTAGATCTTGCTGGAGAGCATTTGATGGTTGTTGAGAGACCGGGCTAGAAGAGTCGAGTCCGTTGTAATCTCGGGGAATAAAGGTGTATGCTTCCTCCGATGCACTATCTCGACCAAGTTTTGAGTCCGATACCGGGAGAAGGGGAGGATTGAGAAATATCCACGGGGATGAAGTGTTACTTCTTGGAGACTGATGTAACGTTGCTCGATTGAGTGGAATCACTGCTTAACATATACTCCGATGGGGATGGTGTGTTGTGAGTGACACCTTTGTGGGGGATCATGTTCTGTGGGGAACTATTTGGTGACTTTCGTCATCCCAACTCCGGAGCCGTAGTAAGTACTTTTGTATGTTCACTTTTCGTATGTTTGTGATTAGATTCTTATTGTCAAATGCGTATAGTCATTCAAAGCAAACGTTGGACTTATTGCAAATAACAACAACAGAAATTGTAAAGAGAAAGAAGCTGTATTTATTTGAAAGGTGGCGTATGGCCAAGTAGTTTGTACACAAGAAAGGTAAAAAGCTATGCGGAAACGATCTCGTTAAGTTCCAACTATGCTAGTACTCATATATTTTGACTATCTCATCTCCTTGCTGTCAGTAGAAAGTGAGTAGACTGATCTTCGCCATTTGAATCTTGAATGCTGATAGTAGTCTGGAAGCAAGTGATCCGAAGAGACATAGTCATACGCTTAAATCCCTAACTTTTGCCTAGACCCTTTCGGTTTTCACCAACGATACCTTTTTGCCCAAGCCGCCTTTTCGGTTTTCGACTTGGGTGTACATCTTTGTATATATCCTTAACTTTTCCGAACCTTTTGGTTCGCCAGATGCCCTTATTTTTGCCTAGGCCGATCGACCTAGCGGGTCTCTTTATGCGTAGTATTTTTGACTATGTCTGCGTTCACGGTGTGGAAGTCTTCGCCATCCATGGTGCTAAGTATCATAGCTCACCGAAAATACCGCCTTGACTACAAACGGTCCCTCGTAGGTGGGAGTCCATTTGCCCCTGGCATCACCTTGTGGAAGAATGATGCGCTTGACTACTAGATCACCGACTTGGTAGACTCGGTGTTTGACCTTCTTGTTAAATGCTCTGATCATTCGTTTCTGATAAATCTGTCCATGGTGTCATACCCCAAATTTTGACCTAATATACCACCTTACATTTGCATTGTTGCACAACCAATGCTCAAACAAAGATTAATCGGGTATAGCATTCATGTGTCAAAATTAGGGTTTCATCAGATTTTCATCTGATTCAAGTACTAACCAATTAGGGTTTGAGATTTTCTCACTCCATTTGATCTATCTTGATCAAATCATCAGCCTTCAATCCTCAGATATCCATTTTTCTCATAGATCAATCGAGGATCGACCAATTAGGGTTTTGGTCGAGCATAGGCATTCTCGATTTTTGAGCAAGAATTGACTTTTTTGGATAGAGATTGGTCATTATATCTTAGATACAACATCTTGACCTAATTTCTGGATTCAAAACATCACAGAGGTTCACAGAATTCATCAGTCAATTTTAGAAACGTCTGATGAAATTTCATCTGCATAGAAAAGTCAAACTTTGACTTTTGGTCAAATTTTTCAAAAAAACAAAACTTTTTCAATCATCAAAATACTTCAAATGATCCATCATGATCATAAAAAATCAAAGAATTTGGAAAAGTCAACAAAAAGTCAAAATTTCTATAACTTAGAAAAATTTCTAAGTGTTGAAATTTCACATTTTTTCCAAACTTCAAGCCATTTTTTCACCAAGTTCCAATTTGAATTTGAAAAAACTCAAAACATGAAAGTTGTAGCTTGTGGAAAGATCTTTCCAAAATGTCCAAGAACTCTCAAATCCATGGAGTCTAGCTATGTCTTTGAATTTGGAACATAAGGCTCCATGAAACTTAATTTTCAAAGTTCACAACTTCAAATTATGGGTCATTTTGCATTTTCTTGTTCTAGAAGCTTTCCACCTTGCCAAAATGAGTCATCATGAACTGATAAATATCAGCTTGAAGATATAATTGAAGATTGGATCAAATTGTGAAAATTCACACATGGTAAAAAAGGGAACCTTCCTTTTACTTTCCAAATGACCATCTTGCCCTCTAAGCAAACTTTGAGTTACCAAATGCCATGTACTTCTTGCCTAACAAATTCAGACTTGTTGCCTATAAATAGCTTCCATTTCAAGTTCAAATTCACACCAAAGCTTCATAAAAAAATGCTTTCCTTCCACTTTCTCCAAATTCAAGAATCATTGTTCAAATTGTGAAAACTTACATTTTTGAAAATCAGTGAGAAACTTTAAGTATATTGGTGTCTAACATGTTCTAATACTAACATGTAATCTATTTGAAACTTAAAATCAACCTGTGCTAAGCTAAAAATCAGAAATCATTTTGCATTTTTCCAAACTTTTCCAAACTGCCCAAGCAATCGAATTTGGAGCAAAGCTTGATAAAACTGTGATCTAACCATTTGAACAACATCACTATACTCCATGGACATGAGGCAGGCCATTAATCTTGATCTGTAACAGCTCTAACCAAGAATTCGAGCTCCATTTTTCAGTCTGTGCAGGTAGACTTGGCTGGATCGATTGGGAAGGATTTAAAGCAAGCAGGCCATCCACAAAGCTTCCATACATGCCGATGAAGGTGTAGCAATCCTTAAACCAATTCTGGAAACACGTTTTGAGCTCCTTCGATTCTCACTTTTCCAGGTATCCATACGAACTTCAAACTCCATATTCCTTGCACCAATTGAGAAAAGCTCTTGGCCAATCTCTTTTGCACCCCTAACGAACATTAACCCTCAAAAAAATCCAAGAATCATTAAACGAACATCATTTAATTTGGATTTTTAGGTTCTAGGGTTCTTCGTATTTTCAGAAATCAAAGCATGATAGGCTAAATATAAATGAAATTAACAACCATGTTCATGTTCGGGATGAAAAAACGATCAAGTTTGATTTTTATATCACTTAATTTGGTTGAGAAACGAAGATTTGAGCTGGGATTTGGCAATCTGAAAATCAAATGAGAAACCCAGGCTGCGCGCGTTCTTCATGTGTTCTTGATTTTCAAATATTTAAAATAATCCAACGCCTTGTCTACACGTGTTTTAATCCACTCAACACAGATGCGCGTTTGGTCTAGTGGTTCCTGGCTTGGTTTTAAGTCTTTCTGCCACGCGTCCCACCTCCAGGTCATGGGTTCAAAACCCAGCAAGACCATTTTTTCTATCCTTTTTTTACAAAACTTCAATATTTTCATGTTTTTTTTATCAAACTTCAACAATTTTTTTAACCAATCAAAACTTCTCATTTTGAGATGATTTTTTGCACACTTGTCATTTAATATATATATTTTATGATTATGTCAAAAAAATCCAAAAATACTTTCATCGATTAAAATTTAATCGAGCCGAAACGACGCTCAACGCTTTTTCAAACCTCCTTAGAAGGTGAATTTTTTCAAGTTTTCGACTTCCGATTCTTTTCAAAACTTCTCATAAATGAACTTTAACATTTCAAAACATTTTCAAATCATTTTTCAAAACATTTCATCAAACTTGCATTTTTTTACCATGATCAATCTGATTTAAAACGATAAAACAAATTCGTTCTTTCTCGAATTTCTCGATCAAATCAATGGGCCACCCTTATGGTGTAAGTCCCAACCCTTTATGTACATATTTAGTTTTATTTGTACATATTCAAAACATCTTTGTCAATATTCAAACATAAACAAATTTCTTTCATTTGTTTTTCATTCGTTTGTCTATACGAATCCATTGGTTCTAAAGGAAGGTTTTCTGAGCAAGATTTCTTTTAAACCAATGGGCCTCCATCACGGTATAAGTCCCATAACATTCTTTTATGTACATAATATTTCCTTGTACATATCAAAATTTTGTCAAACATTTTCAAACAAACTTTTACGTACATAACACGATACTTCTTTTCAAAACTTTTTATCATACATAACACGATACTTCTTTTCAAAACTTTTATCCGTATATAATATGATACTCTTTCTTTGAAAATACTTTTACGATAAAACTTTGATCAATCATTTCTGTTTCATCTACATTTTACACTAAATGCCATTGATTTTGAAAGAAGCATTATTCCCTGTGAAACTGTTTTCAAATCAATGGGCCTCTCTTACAGTGTAAGTCCCAACCCTCCTATGTACATCCGTCTTTGTCTGTACATCAAAACTCATTCGTGTACATATTCATTTCCTTGTACACAGTTCAACTTGTGAATAATCAAGTTACGCGCTTTTAAACGTTCGCTCACGTACACTTGTTTATATTTCATAAACTGCTGTAAATAAACATCATGCATTGTTTATATTTCCTTCATAAACTCCTGTGAATACATATCACACACACACACACACACACACACCTGTTTACACAAACTGTCTAATAATAACATAACAATTAGACTAATCAATAGGTTCCCCACAGTATAGCCTCCGCTTGGGCTTCATACAAGACAATTCATCATCAGCATGAGTTAGCCTCCGCTTAGGCTTCATACAAGACAACTCATCACCAATTGAGTTTAGCCTCCGCTTGGGCTTCATACAAGACAACTCATCCCCAGCATGGGTTAGCCTCCGCTTGGGCTTCATACAAGATATTTTTATCTCCAGCAGAGTTCAGCCTTCTCTTAGGCTTTGTACAAAGAAACTCTCCCAACAGAGTTAGCCTCCGCTTAGGCTTCGTATAAGACAACACTCCCCTGTTGAGTCAGCCTCCTCTTGGGCTTCATTCAAAGAACTCCTCATTGAGTTTAGCCTTCTCTTGGGCATCATACAATGAAAGAGATAGGAAATCTCTTAACAGCTTCCTCTTGGGCTTCCAATACAAAGAATCACCCGCGCTAAGATAGAACACCGAAAGGATGGTTTCCCGGTGAAATCACTTTCAAATTCCCATAGAGTAAAATTTCTTGAAATTGCTCTTATTTCGAAAAGGATGATTTCGGTGAAATCCTTTCAAGCCAAAGACACCATACCCTATAGCTTCCTCTTGAGCTTCATACAAGGACCCTCGATGACCCTCGGAATGCCTCCTCTTGGGCTAACAATACAAGGACCCATGGGCTTCTTAAAAGCATCCCTTTAATCCAATCAATTTCTCCTTGAGATTTAGACATCTATCATCTCTATGGAAGAAGTATCTCATTTATCACATCGCATACAGTCAAAACTTTTCAAACTGTTTTCAAACAAAAAAACATCTATTAACAGTAAGTGGTAACGCTTGTACACTCAAGCAAAACACCCAATACTTACAGTTAAAAGATTCAATCATCTTTTTCAAACGTCTTTCTTAAACATGTAAGTGGTAACGCTTGTACACTCAAGCAAAACACCTAATACTTACGATGAAAGATTTTAATCAATCAAACCTTTTCAAAAATGTATGTGATGAAATAGATTAGATACATTTTTCATTAAGATGACATTTGTCTGTCTCTTACTAACATCCCGTTGCTTTCCACTAGCATAAGTGGGAACTACGATTGCTCGACTTTCTCAACATCCTTTTGAGAATACGTAGGCACAAGGTCTCATCCTTGCCGAGCAAATTTCTATCTCCCTCGACCAAACAAACCATAGAACCCTGAGATCCGAGCTACAAATGCTCGATTCCCACTAGATGATATGAAGATCCAAAGATCTTTGCGAGCACAATAATAACAAAACCTAGAATCTCACACAATCTACTGTTTCTTAAAATCCAAAGGAGAAACTTTCCCAATCATAGAAATAGCAATTAAAACACACAAACATATCAAACATATTCATATATAAAGCTGTAGATAACTACATATATTTAGGGTGCTCTATCTATTCCCTTTATATAACAATCCCCCTTACTCAGAATCTCCCCAATGCGTTATGTCTAGTTTGCGCTAGTCGTTACGCATACCAATATCAATTGAGGGTATTTCAGCTTTCCCCTTTTTCATAATCATTAAATCATCTTTCTTGTGTTGAAAATAATAAAGCTTGATGCTCGCGGCATCTTTATAAACAAATCAAAAGATTTAAATCGTTGCGTACCAGAAGATCCGAACTCACGTTCGCATCCTCAGGCGCGTCACCTTTTAACGCGAACACATGGCAGATGGACGCGAGTCGTTTCTCATCAATCAAGTTAATCTGGTCAAGGCGAGTCTGAACCCAATCGTCTTCGCCTAACTCTGCCTCTTGGAGGACTCTGGTTGAGGGTATCTGAACCTCGATAGGTAAGACGGCTTCCATACCGTATACAAGAGAGAAGGGGGTTGCCCCTGTTGATGTTCGTGCTGAAGTGCGATAACCATGAAGAGCAAATGGTAACATTTCATGCCAATCTTTGTAAGTCACAGTCATCTTCTGTATGATCTTCTTAATGTTCTTATTGGCGGCTTCCACTGCGCCGTTCATCTTAGGCCGATATGGAGAAGAATTGTGATGCTTGATCTTGAACTGCGTGCAGAGTTCGGTGATCATCTTGTTGTTGAGATTGGAACCGTTATCTGTGATAATCCTTTCGGGAGTGCCATACCGACAGATAAGATTATGCTTGATGAATCGAGCCACAACATTCTTGGTAATGATGCATACAGGTCGCTTCTACCCACTTGGTAAAATAATCAATTGCCACAAGGATGAAACGATGTCCATTGGAAGCCGTGGGCTTGATTTCTCCAATCATGTCAATGCCCCACATTGCAAAAGGCCAAGGAGAAGTTAAAACATTCAGAGATACTGGAGGTACGTGTACTTTGTCGGCATAGATCTGGCACTTGTGACAAGATCGAGCGTAGCGGTGACAATCAGCTTCCATGGTGGACCAATAGTAACCTGTTCTCAAAATCTTCTTAGCCATCGTATGTCCACTGGAGTGGGTACCAAATTCGTGTAAATCTTCCATGATACGCATTGTCTTCGTCTACATACGAGTAAGCACAAGTCGTGGTTGCGCTTGTATAAGATGTCGTCGAGGAAGAATTTGGATGCAAATCTTCTCATGAACTTCTTATCATTAATGATGCCCTCGCTGGATATTCCGAGTCTCAAGATACCTCTTCACGCCATAGTACCAAGGTCTCTCTTCTGTATCAAGCTCACAACAATACGCTGGTTCGACAAACTTCTCAATGATGATCTGGGGAGCCTCGTTGTCCCATCTGACCTTGAACATAGACGACATAGTAGCTAATGCGTCTGCCAACTAATTCTCTTCTCGTGGAATATGATTGAAAGTAATCTCCTCGAAGTAGGGAATCAAACTCAGAACATGCTCTCGATATGGAACGAGATTCGGATGTTTCGTATCCCACTCGCCCTTAATCTGACTGATCACTAAAGCTGAGTCTCCATATACTTGTAAGAACTTGATTCTTAAGTCAATAGCGACTTTAAGACCCATGATGCACGCAGACGGCCATGTTGTTAGTGCAACTGAAACATAATCTGGCGGTGAAAGGCGTGTGTCTGCCTGTAGGGGATGTAATGATGGCGCCAATGCCATTGCCAAGTGCGTTTGAGGCTCCATCAAAGACCATAGTCCATCGGGTTCAGGTCCTTCGTTGGCCCGGTTCTTCTAATCAGAATAGTAAAACATCCTCATCTGAAATTGAATCGCATAGACGATAGTCATCTATGGCTTGATGAGCCAAATGATCGGCTACCACACTTCCTTTGATCGCTTTCGAGAAGTGTACCGATGTCATATTCGGTCAAGATCATTTGCCATCTTGCTATTCTTCCGAGAGAGCTGGTTTTCAAAGATGTATTTTATCGGATACATCTTGGAAATCAACAAGGTAGTGTGAGTCAACATATATTGTCTTAGTCGGCGAGCAGCCCAAGCCAAAGCGTTGCAAGTTTTCTCAAGTCATGAGTATCTTGTTTCACAAAGTGTAAACTTTTGCTAAGGTAGTATATTGCATGCTCTTTTCGACTGACTCGCCATGTTGCCCCAACACACACCCCATTGAATTCTCTAACACCGTCAAGTACATGATAAGAGGTCCTCCTTCGGCGGGCGGCATCAGGATAGGAGGATTCTGTAGGTACTCCTTGGGCTTCATACAAGATATTTTTATCTCCAGCAGAGTTCACCTTCTATTAGGCTTTGTACAAAGAAACTCTCCCAAGAGTTAGCCTCCGCTTAGGCTTCAGATAAGACAACTCCCTTGTTGAGTCGCCTCCTTGGGCTTCGCTCAAAAGAACTCCTCATTGAGTTTAGCCTCTTGGGCATCATACAATGAAAGAGATAGGAAATCTCTTAATGACTTCCTCTTGGGCTTCCAATACAAAGAATCACCCGCTAAGATAGAACACCCGAAAGGATGGTTTCGGTGAAATCACTTTCAAATTCCCCATAGAGTAAAATTTCTCTGAAATTGCTCTTATTTCGAAAAGGATGATTTCGGTGAAATCCTTTCAAGCCAAAGACACCATACCCTATAGCTTCCTCTCGAGCTTCATACAAGGACCCTCGATGACCCTCGATGACCTCGAATGCCTCCTCTTGGGCTAACAATACAAGGACCCATGGGCTTCTTAAAAGCATCCCTTTAATCCAATCAATTTCTCCTTGAGATTTAGACATCTATCATCTCTATGGAAGAAGTATCTCATTTATCACATCGCATACATCAAAACTTTTCAAACCTTTCAAACAAAACATCTATTAACAAGAAGTGGTAACGCTTGTACACTCAAGCAAAACACCCAATACTTACACGCTAAACGATTCAATCATCTTTTCAAACATCTTTCTTAAACATGTAAGTGGTAACGCTTGTACACTCAAGCAAAACACCTAATACTTACGATGAAAGATTTTAATCAATCAAACCTTTTCAAAATGTATGTGATGAAATAGATTAGATACATTTTTCATTAAGATGACATTTGTCTCTCTTACTAACATCCCGCTGCTTTCCACTAGCATAAGTGGGAACTACGATTGCTCGACTTTCTCAACATCCTTTTGAGAATACGTAGGCACAAGGTCTCATCCTTGCCGAGCAAATTTCTATCTCCCTCGCACCAAACAAACCATAGAACCAGAGATCCGAGCTACAAATGCTCGATTCCCACTAGGATATGTATGTAAGATCCAAAGATCTTTGCAGCACAATAATAACAAAACCTAGAATCTCACATAATCATCTTCTTAAAATCCAAAGGAGAAACTTTCCCAATCATAGAAATAGCAATTAAAACACACAAACATATCAAACATATTCATATATAAAGTCAGATAACTACATATATTTAGGGTGCTCTATCTATTCCCTTTATATAACAATCCCCTTACTCGAATCTCCCCAATGCGTTATGTCTAGTTTGCGCTAGTCGTTACGCATACCAATATCAATTGAGGGTATTTCAACTTTCCCCTTTTCATAATCATTAAATCATCTTTCTTGTGTTGAAAATAATAAAGCTTGATGCTCATGCATCTTTATAAACAAATCAAAAGATTTAAATCGTTGCGTTGAAGATCCGAACTCACGTCAGATCCTCAGCGCCACCTTTAACGCGAACAGAAAAATGGCGACTGGGAGTACGTTGAAACTTTGATTTTCAAAGAAGAAAACGCTACATTCTCGCCGAGAGCACCAAGCTTTTTTGTTTTCAAAAGAAAAGAAAGGGATAAGCTTTTCATATTTTGCATATATCTTTTTTATTATTGTGTGTTTCGCGATTTCATCTGATGGAAAGAAATCCTAACCCGGATTTAAGAAACATTTTAAGATCTAGGTGGAGGTATTAATACGTGAGCGCTCAATGCTTTCAAGTTAATATTTCCGCCAGCATGGAGGTTGTCTTGAGGGTATTGTGTTTAAGCAAGTAATTGCGAAGACGCTGTATTTTCTGGAGAACTTAAGAAGTCGAGTGGATCAGAACACATAAACCATCCCGCCATTAGGATGTAGCGTAGATTATTCGGTGTAAGCCTAGAGTAATTGTCATGCGATACTACGATCAGCGTAGTTTCTCTTGAAAATATTATTGGACCATCGAGTATTCAACAAATCCAATAATGTTTTGGGGAGTGTTGAGCAGATTATCGAGAACCCGATTCACGATTAATAAGCCCTTAGAACTTAACCCGCTGATTCTTATCGCTGGCTTCATGCTCGTGACGCTTCGTGTGTATAACTACTAACCATGTTTTCTCGCATTCATGCATTCATTCAAAAAAAAAAACTTCATTTTCTTCCTATTTCCAAAGAATTTAGAGATGTTTTCTTTGTAAAATATTTTAGGTTAGAGTGATGGACGCCGAGGAAGATTCACCAAAAGATACGCTTTAGGATTCTGACGAGGAAAGTTGAAAGAGTTAGCATCCTTGGTAGAAGATCCTCGGATTTTAAAACGCTATGGAACTCTTTTAACTCTTTGAACGCTAACGTCGATGAAGGACTTCTCAAAACCTTCGCTCAATTCTACGATCTAGTCTATCGCTTCACTTTCCCGATTATCGCTGATGCCTACTTTGGAAGAGTATGCGATATCCTAGGAATCTCAAGATCGACAAAGTGCCTTTCAATGGTTTGGAAGCCATTCCCAAGTCACAAGTCATTGCAACAATGACTCATTTAAAGAAATCGAGATAGACAAAACCTAACTACCAGAGGAAAACTCTTAGGACTAACTTCAAAGTTCCTAATGGAGAAGGCTCTCAAGTTCTCTCAAGCCGGTAGTATGGTAGCCTTTGAAGCTATTTTAGCTTTACTCCTCTATGGATTGGTGTTTCCCAACGTCCCAAAATTCGTTGATATCAACGCCATAAGGATCTTTTCGATTGGAAATCCTGCTCCCACCCTCGGTGACACGACGCCTCTATTCATCATAGGAATCGCCAGGAGACGGAACTATCGTGTGTTGTGTACTGCTTTTCAAATGGATTGTCTCACACTGCCTAAATCTCCTATCTTCCGCGAAAACAAAGACGAGTGGCATTGGTCCGTAAGACTCATGTCTCTTACAAATGACGATATCCATTGGTATACCTTGGCAAACAATGAGATGGAAATCATTGAGAGTGTGGAGAATTTGCCAACGCACCTCTCATTGGTACGAAAGGAGGAATCAACTACAACCCATTCCTAGCAAAACGTCACGGATACGCAAATTCGTAAACCTCCGGTTTTACAAGAAAGCTACTTCTATCATGAAGGAGAGGATTCCAAGGATGAAGGCTAGGATGATCAAAGCTTGGCATCACATCCGAAAGAAAGAAAAGGTAAGGCAAAGAATTGTGTAGCCATGGAAACCTACACTTCTTGGATAAAGAAAAGAGCGAAGGAATTTCAATGCCTTACGCTTATGAGGATCCCATGTTCTCGACCGCCCAAATCGACAAATTTTCCCGTGAAGCCGTGGAGAATACCAAGAAGCCTGACCAAGATAAGGTTTGAGAAAGAAGCTTTGAAAGCAAATTCCTTAAGACTAACCTTGAGAATAAGAAGCTCAAGAAGCAAGTCAAAGATCATGAAAAGACGCCTACTTCCGTGATGAATGGCTCATGGAGAAAGATGAGAAGATTCGCCGTAGGATAACGCCATCCGTAAATACGCCAAGGAAAGGAAAAGAAAGCTCGAGGAAATGACAATCAGCAAGCCCGCTCCCAACAAGTGGAAGAGAGTCATTAGCAAGCTAAAAGTCGAGAAAGCCAAACTAAAAGCTCACTATGGGAAGGAAACTCAAGTCAAGTCGCATCAAGTTTTGATCGCCATCCGACGAAGATGTTTAATTAGTTTAATTTAGTTTGTAATTTTATCATTTATTGTATCATTTGTGTGAGCAATGCTCCAACAAAAACAATTGTTGTAATCTTCCTTCATTAATCAATAAAATTTGTGTTTTCCATCCAAATATTTGCCAGAAATATCTCGTTTAGCATAAATTCTTTGGAAATTTCTTTTCTTTACAATCATATTCATGCATCATACTTTGCATTTAAGTCTACCATCTAGAGTCTAATCATTCAGCTTTGAACCGTCACTTTTCCGATAGAAAATTGTCAAGTCAGGCCTTAGAGTTTCTCGACTGCGTCCGCAGCCAACTCGAACGTACGATACCAGAGCAAAAAGAAGAAAAGTAATGGAGAATTTTGAGCAAGAAAACGTTGAACTCCGTAGCACGGTAACTACGCTACAAGAAGAAGTGGAAAGACTCACATCTTTGGTCAACTCACTTGCCACAACGCAAAGTCAACAAGCAGCATCGAGCAGTCATAACCAAATAGCAACTTCAGAGGATACTACTACTCCAGCTTCAACTGTCGCAGTCAGTAGTTCACCTTTCAGCATGCCAGAGGGCTATCCATGGGGAATGCCTTTAACTTCGGCATTGAGTTCGCCAACCGACTTCTCGACAACCTCGCTTGAAATACCTACTTGCAAAGAAAACGCTACGTTCACTCCACAACGTGGAATAACTTTTCCACAAGTAGCAATGTCGGTTTCTCAACCGATCATGTTGAACTCAGCTTCCCTAGTGCACACTACCACAGACGAAGAAGTTCATCACACTCCAGGAAATAACACGAACGCTCGTGGTTCAATGGAAAATCTCCAGGAACAACTCCTCAAAATGCAGCTTGAGATAAAAACGATTCAAGGGAAAGAATTGTTTGGGAAAAGCGCCCAGGATCTCTGTTTAGTTCCTCGTGTAAAAATACCCGCGAAATTCAAAATCCCGGATTTTGAAAAGTACAAAGGGAATTCTTGTCCTCGAGTCATCTCACAATGTATGCTAGAAAATGTCTACGCACAATGAGGATCATCACCGTTAATTCATTACTTCCGTGATAGTCTCACCGTGCCGCATCAAGTGGTACATGGGTTTAGACAAGACGAATATCCAATCATTCAACGACTTAGGTAAAGCCTTCGTCCAAGAATACAAATTCAACTTGATACGGCTCGATAGGGATCAACTCCGCCCATGTCTCAAAAGGAAAGAGAGACATTCAAGGAATATGCGAACGATGGAGGGAAATGCCGCCAAGTCAACCCGCCCTTGGAAGAGAAAGAGATGACTAAGGTATTCTTGAATACTCTAAACTCATTCTACTATGAGCGAATGATCGCTAGCGCTCCCGGAGACTTCAATGAAATGGTAAGCATGGGAATGCGACTAGAAGAAGGGGTTCGGACAGGACGTCTAACCAAGGAAGTAGGATCTTCTAGTAATACCAAGAAAGTTGGAACCAGCTCCCAAGGAAAAAGAACATAACGTAGGAATGGTATCCCGAGGAAACCACGCAAGAATGTCATTCAACAACGATGTAGCTGCCATAGCACCCACCGTCAACACAACTGTGAATTGCTCCGCATTTCAACAAAATCAACAAACTCAACAATTTCGCCAGCTCGCTAGCCACAACCAAACCAGACGCCCGGGTCACCTTCGACCCAATTCCCATGAAGTACACGTAACTTTACTCTACCGATAGAAAGGAATCTAATACGCATAAGGTTACCACCTCCGGTCCCCGAAAAACTACCATGGTGGTACAAAGTTGACGATCTTGCCCTTTTCACCAAGGGCATCGGCCATGACCTTGAGCATTGCATAGCATCAAGGCGTATACAGAGATTAGTAAAGGCTAATCTTCTTTCCTTCGTAAACACAAGTCCGAATGTGCAAGCCAATCCACTTCCACCATAGTGGACACTGTGAATCTAATGCTAAGGAATACACAGTACCTTGTCACGATGTAAACTTAGTCAAAGGAAACTTAGTGCATCTTCATGAAGCATACAAGAAATGAGTACCTTCACTAAGCACAATTATGCAGCTTGCTATATCTGCTCAAAGAATATCCATGGATGTCCCACCATAAGAGCGTATATTCAAAGATTTGTTAGACACGGTGATTTACAAATTTACGTAAACCGAGATGACCATGACGTAAATACCATAGGGCATTTTCCGCATGAGCTTTTAGTCTCGATATCAACTCGAAAATCCAAGTAAACGCTAGATCCCTTGTTTCAACATACCCGAGCATGTGGAGATCGCATGCTGGTTCCAACATTCCAACATCTCCTTTGGTGATTTGCCCACCGGTCCTGCTCCGCATGTTCTACTAGAGCAATTACCAAGATAATGCAACCTTGATAGAGGATGGAAGGAGAAACCCATGCCTACACTTCCAGCCTAATGTCAATATAATGTAAATCGGACGAGTAATGCGAAGTGGACGAGTACACGCCCATTGCCACCAAAATCGCCACTCGTTGTTAAACAAAACCAAGTTAACATATCCTCCGAGAATCCCGCAACGATTCCCATTGTTAACCCAGTACAAGCATTGGTTCTACCGATGGAACCAACATCAACTCGACTTTGACGAGAATCAAACTAATCAAGAAGAGCGAATATCGAGTCGTAGACCAATTGATGCGCTCTTCAAAAATTTCAACACTGCCTTTACTCCTTAACTCAAGCTCACCGAGAAGCTTTGATGAGAGTACTAGACCGGCTTATGTGGATCACGATGTGACTACGCACCAATTTGGAGGGATCGCTCCAACATAACACCGCAATAACTGAGTTTTAGTGACTAAGAACTTCCAAGAAGGAAAGATCACAACTTGGCCTTGCACATCTCGATTATTTGCCACCGATTCTATCCAATGTATTGGTGGATACGTGTTTGTCTTTAAACGTAATGCCAAAACGACGCCGCTCGCTTAGCTTACAAAGGAACGCCAATGAAGTTCAACGACATCATAGTAAGAGCTGATGGATCGAGAAAGTCGCTTATGGGAAGTTGATCTCCCAATGACAATTGGCCCTCACACTTTCAAAGTTACGCCCAAGTCATGGACGTATGCGAGATAGTTGCTTGCTAGGAAGACCTTGGATCCACGATGCGGCAGAACTTCTACTTCCATCGAAATTAAAATTCAAGAATGGAAAGTTGGTGACCATCTGGTGAACAAGCTTTACTTGTGAGTCATCTATCCGCCCTTCATCGCCAATGACATTGAAACGCCGATCTCCCGTAAAACCGCTAGAAGATGAATCTACTAAAACAGATCATCTATCTCTTCATATAAAGCGGCACAAATGGTGAAAGATGGCAATACTCGAGGATGGGGACAAGTTATCAAACCCACAAGAATGAAATGAAAACCTGACTGGGTTCACACCGTATTCTACAAAAACAAGAGAAAGATGAAGCACTTCCCGATCAAGGAAGTATTTCACAATGGAGGTTTTAAACCCTTCCGCAAGAGGTTAATGTTGTAACCATTGAAGAGGATGAAGATGATCCATCCGAATCAAGAATGGAGCACTTATTTGAATAGCCCCGAGTATGTGTCTCAAGAGGAATCATATGCACCGACGGATCAATTCAAAGACATGTCCTCAAAGAACATGAAAATCCACCAATCCCTCGTGAAGTTTGGGATACCTTGGGAGAACCAAGTGGCAACACGACTACATGGTGAAATACTCTGCCGTAAAGCTCGAAAATCCGGATTGAAGATATCCAACCCACGTGATGGGGTGATGACTTTGACTACCCTAGTCAATCAAGAGGAATACTGCCTTCTCAAACTAATCATCAGATCGAGGTCCCAAATGAAGATCTCGCTTCAACACGCCTGTGGATTTCACCAAGCCGATCCGGTTACCACTACATCAACATGATCATCAAGATCAAGAGTATGATTCGTGATACGATGCGGAAAGTGTCACGACAACGAGTCTCTTCACTCAAGACCGGAAGGAACATCCCAAGATTCAACACAAAGATCAACAGAAGTACAAAGGCTATCTCTCATACTTCCCGATCCGTTAATCAAGAAGATTGCTTTAGCAAGACCAAAGGCAAAGGCTATCGCCCGTAGTCTTCAAAGCCCGCCACCAAAGAATTAAAGTTTACTCGAGGGTTAAACCAAGCGAAAATTACCCGAGTACCCGACTTCCAAGGAGTTCGTCACTATTGGAAACCCGTTGAAGTTAGGACTAATGTTCATAGCTCTAAGTAGTTTATCTTTGCTTTTTGTTTTGAACTCTCGCTTCGCCCAAAGCGAAGAAATGTTTTATAGGGTTTAGCTTTTAAATAATTTCTCTTTGTCTTGCCCAAGACAAATGAGTTTGCATTTTAGGGCCCTGTTCATATTGTGAAACATAAATAAAATGCGTTGTTTTGTTTCCATACTTTGTGTTTATTTTCATTTTTACCCTTTTCTGGAAATGATAATCCTAAAAAACACAGTAAAAAAAAAATCTTCAAAAAAAAAAAATCTTCAAAAAAAAAAATCATCATAATGAAAAATTAATCTGCAACACTTTCACATTAACTTTCAAAAAAAAAAATGATGATAAAAACTTTTTTAATCGAACATAAATAAAAAATGCAGATTAAACAAATGGACAAACCCATTGAAAGCAAGAATCCACGCTTCTCTCAACTTTGAAATCCCCTGCGAAGTCGCTGAAGAAGAAGTTGAAGAAGAGATCCCGGATGAAATTTCTAGACTACTAAAGCACGAGGAAAGGATCATTCAGCCTCACAAAGAACCTCTAGAAGCAATCAACTTGGGTTCTAAGGAAGATAGAAAAGAAGTGAACATCGGAGCTTCACTCGACATCAAACGTTTCCTTCAAACACGAGAGTACCCACTCGGGGCATCGTACAAAGATAAGAAAACTCTAAGGAGGCTTTCCAGGAATTTCTTCCTCAATGAAGATATTCTATACAAAAGAAACTTCGACATAGTTCTGCTCAGATGCGTCGACAGACAAGAAGCGGACACGATCATCCATGAAGTGCATGAAGGGTCCTTTGGAACCCATTCAAATGGGCATGCAATGTCCAGAAAGATCTTAAGAGCAGGATACTATTGGATAACGATGGAATCTGATTGCTACAAACACGTCAAAAGATGTCACAAGTGCCAGATCTATGCAGATAAGATCCATGTGCCTCCGACTCTACTCAACGTTCTCTCCTCTCCGTGGCCTTTCTCCATGTGGGGCATTGACATGATTGGAATGATTGAACCAAAAGCGTCCAACGGACATTGCTTCATTCTGGTGGCTATTGATTACTTCACCAAATGGGTCGAAGCAGCATCTTACGCCAACGTCACAAGACAAGTGGTTGTGAGGTTCATCAAGAACAACCTCATTTACCGATATGGAATTCCAAGTAAGATCATTACTGACAATGGATCTAACTTGAATAACAAAATGATGAAAGAACTGTGTGAGGAATTCAAGATTGAGCATCATAACTCGTCTCCTTACCGGCCAAAGATGAACGGCGCCGTTGAAGCTGCCAACAAGAACATCAAAAAGATCGTCCAGAAAATGGTCATCACTTACAAAGACCGCACGAATGTCGCCATTTTCTCGCATGGGTATCGTACTTCAGTACGCACTTCAACAGGGGCAACTCCTTTTTCTCTAGTATACGGCATGGAAGCAGTGCTCCCCGTAGAAGTTGAGATCCCGTCAATGAGAGTTCTCATGGAAACTAAGCTATCTGAGGCTGAATGGTGTCAAAGCAGATACGACCAACTGAACTTAATTGAAGAAAAGCGCCTGACCGCTCTGTGTCACGGACAACTCTATCAAAGAAGAATGAAGAAAGCTTTCGACAAAAAGTCCGACCGTGAATTCGAGAAGGCGACTGCTTAAAAAGATTCTGCTTTTCAAACAGATTCTAGGGCAAATGGACTCCTAATTATGAAGGCCCATACATCGTCAAAAGAAGCTTCTCTCGGTGCTATG
The DNA here is from genome assembly GCA_021764765.1 of Vicia sativa. Lineage (NCBI taxonomy): Eukaryota > Viridiplantae > Streptophyta > Magnoliopsida > Fabales > Fabaceae > Vicia > Vicia sativa. The sequence goes on from CM038795.1 coordinate 87,397,558, forward strand.
ACTCTCACAACCATGGACGACGATGAACTCCCGTGATCCTGTGAATGCCGACATACCAAAAATACTTTGTCTAAAAACAAAATAATACGGTAAGTCGAAAACCCGAAAAGGGCGGCTTAGGCAAAATGAGCGCCGGTGGATTGAAAACCGAAAAGGCGATCCGTGCAAAATTAGAGACAATAAATGAATTATCCCGATAGATCGAAAACCTGAAAAGGCGATCTAGGCAAAAACAAGGATACAAAATAACAAAGTAACTGCAGTCAGTCTGTATTTTGTCCATATGAAGAATCTTCCATCAACGGATCTTCAATCAACTCTTCTGAAGCAACAAGCACAGTTGGAATTCAAAGTTGTTAGGGATAGTAGTGGTTATTTGCTTTCAATGTAGCCTTTTCCTAATAAATTATCATTTCCAACCTTTGTAAATAGTTCATGGAATCACGCCTTTGGCTGATCACCATTCTATTCAATAAATTTGAGCCTTGTGCCTTTTGTTTGCAATTCCTACTTTATTCTGTTTTGCAAAATAACGCTTTTATTGTGAAAATCACTTTTGAAACTAAAATGTTTTAAATGAATTTTTACTTCAAAATTTTGAAACAAAAGCAAAATTCTCCTTTGAAACTATGAACACGGAAATAACTTCAACCGTTTCTCCAAGAGTGTTTCGATCCTCAGTGGAGTCGCCAATCACATGCAGCCTTCTCCTCATCAGAATCATCAAAGGACGGTATTCTTATCCAAAAGAATCCCCACAAGTTGCCAATGAAATACCTTTCTAGGAAAGTGTAAACCATGCAACTCAAATTCTTCATTAGTGAATATCTCGCACCATTGCGCAATTTTCACCAAGTATTTGTTCGAATCGTGACGCATCCTTTTCTCAAATATCCCTTTAAGTGTTTTTGTCAAGTATTGTTAGCATGCATATAACATTCATGACATTCATACATAATAGCATCATTCATTGCATTTTTGCATCTCTCAAAATGTTTGTTTCCAAATCATCGGTTATATATATACTCATACGAGTATATCATATCCCAGAATATCTCCAAACAGTAAAAGATACTTTTCTTTGTTTCCAACGGAGTATTCCCAAACAAAAGGATATGTCTTCCTTTTCCCGCAAAGTCCCCAAACAGAGAAATGCATTTTCTTCTCTCTATCATATTCGCTAATGAGATTATCCCTTGGGAACAATGTCGTGATTAACTTCTTTCTCCGCTCATTCTCGGATAGAACACGTCTCGTTATTCACAAAGCTGAATACGCAACCACTCATTTCTCAAAGATTTACCTTGTTATAGTTATCACTCTGCTGATAATTGGTAGCATCTTCAGAATTCATTACCATACTATATCACAAGGATGATAATTGGTAATATCATTTCCATTTACCTTAAACATTGTCACAAGGTCGATGTAGGTAATCTTTTGTTTCCCAAACGAAATTCACATGAACATATTGTTTGTTTCACGATAGGATTCTTTTCTCAAAATAGATCGAGTCATCCTCATAAAATTTTCCCCATCATGTCATTTCTTTGACATCCTTTGGGTAAAACTTTTTAATCATTTTGCATCATCCGCATCTTTTGGTATCTTAGGTCCAAATTTTATGATTTCGATATTTAAGTCTCTTTACACCTATCAAAACAAAGATATTCATCTTCATCTTTCGGTTAAAGAAACTTAAATAGGGGCATCTGTTATACCCCAAATTTTGACCTAATATACCACCTTACATTTGCATTGTTGCACAACCAACGCTCAAACAAAGATTAATCGGGTATAGCATTCACGTGTCAAAATTAGGGTTTCATCGATTTTCATCCGATTCAAGTACTAACCAATTAGGGTTTGAGATTTTCTCACCCATTTGATCTATCTTGATCAAATCATCGCCTTCAATCCTCGATATCCATTTTCTCATAGATCAATCGAGGATCGACCAATTAGGGTTTTGGTCGAGCATAGGCATTCTCCGATTTTTGAGCAAGAATTGACTTTTTGGATAGATATTGGTCATTATATCTTAGATACAACATCTTGACCTAATTTCTGGATTCAAAACATCACAGAGGTTCACAGAATTCATCAGTCAATTTCAGAAACGTCTGATGAAATTTCATCTGCACAGAAAAGTCAAACTTTGACTTTTGGTCAAATTTTTCAAAACAAAACTTTTTCAATCATCAAAATACTTCAAATGATCCATCATGATCATAAAAAATCAAAGAATTTGAAAAGTCAACAAAAGTCAAAATTTCTATAACTTAGAAAAATTTCTAAGTGTTGAAATTTCACATTTTTTCCAAACTTCAAGCCATTTTTTCACCAAGTTCCAATTTGAATTTGAAAAAACTCAAAACATGAAAGTTGTAGCTTGTGGAAAGATCTTTCCAAAATGTCCAAGAACTCTCAAATCCATGGAGTCTAGCTATGTCTTTGAATTTGGAACATAAGGCTCCATGAAACTTAATTTTCAAAGTTCACAACTTCAAATTATGGGTCATTTTGCATTTTCTTGTTCTAGAAGCTTTCCACCTTGCCAAAATGAGTCATCATGAACTGATAAATATCAGCTTGAAGATATAATTGAAGATTGGATCAAATTGTGAAAATTCACACATGGTAAAAAAGGGAACCTTCCTTTTACTTTCCAAATGACCATCTTGCCCTCTAAGCAAGCTTTGAGTTACCAAATGCCATGTACTTCTTGCCTAACAAATTCAGACTTGTTGCCTATAAATAGCTTCCATTTCAAGTTCAAATTCACACCAAAGCTTCACAAAAAAATGCTTTCCTTCCACTTTCTCCAAATTCAAGAATCATTGTTCAAATTGTGAAAACTTCCATTTTTGAAAATCAGTGAGAAACTTTAAGTATATTGGTGTCTAACATGTTCTAATACTAACATGTAATCTATTTGAAACTTAAAATCAACCTGTGCTAAGCTAAAAATCAGAAATCATTTTGCATTTTTCCAAACTTTTCCAAACTGCCCAAGCAATCGAATTTGGAGCAAAGCTTGATAAAACTGTGATCTAACCATTTGAACAGCATCACTATACTCCATGGACATGAGGCAGGCCATTAATCTTGATCTGTAACAGCTCTAACCAAGAATTCGAGCTCCATTTTTCAGTCTGTGCAGGTAGACTTGGCTGGATCGATTGGGAAGGATTTAAAGCAAGCAGGCCATCCACAAAGCTTCCATACATGCCGATGAAGGTGTAGCAATCCTTAAACCAATTCTGGAAACACGTTTTGAGCTCCTTCGATTCTCACTTTTCCAGGTATCCATACGAACTTCAAACTCCATATTCCTTGCACCAATTGAGAAAAGCTCTTGGCCAATCTCTTTCTGCACCCCTAACGAACATTAACCCTAAAAAAAATCCAAGAATCATTAAACGAACATCATTTAATTTGGATTTTTAGGTTCTAGGGTTCTTCGTATTTTCAGAAATCAAAGCATGATAGGCTAAATATAAATGAAATTAACAACCATGTTCATGTTCGGGATGAAAAAACGATCAAGTTTGATTTTTATATCACTTAATTTGGTTGAGAAACGAAGATTTGAGCTGGGATTTGGCAATCTGAAAATCAAATGAGAAACCCAGGCTGCGCGCGTTCTTCATGTGTTCTTGATTTTCAAATATTTAAAATAATCCAACGCCTTGTCTACACGTGTTTTAATCCACTCAACACAGATGCGCGTTTGGTCTAGTGGTTCCTGGCTTGGTTTTAAGTCTTTCTGCCACGCGTCCCACCTCCAGGTCATGGGTTCAAAACCCAGCAAGACCATTTTTTCTATCCTTTTTTTACAAAACTTCAATATTTTCATGTTTTTTTTATCAAACTTCAACAATTTTTTTAACCAATCAAAACTTCTCATTTTGAGATGATTTTTTGCACACTTGTCATTTAATATATATATTTTATGATTATGTCAAAAAAATCCAAAAATACTTTCATCTGATTAAAATTTAATCGAGCCGAAAACGACGTTCTGAACGCTTTTTCAAACCTCCTTAGAAGGTGAATTTTTTCAAGTTTTCGACTTCCGATTCTTTTCAAAACTTCTCATAAATGAACTTAACATTTCAAAACATTTTCAAATCATTTTTCAAAACATTTCATCAAACTTGCATTTTTTACCATGATCAATCTGATTTAAAACGATAAAACAAATTCGTTCTTTCTCGAATTTCTCGATCAAATCAATGGGCCACCCTTATGGTGTAAGTCCCAACCCTTTATGTACATATTTAGTTTTATTTGTACATATTCAAAACATCTTTGTCAATATTCAAACATAAACAAATTTCTTTCATTTGTTTTTCATTCGTTTGTCTATACGCCGAATCCATTGGTTCTAAAGGAAGGTTTCTCCTGAGCAAGATTTCTTTTAAACCAATGGGCCTCCATCACGGTATAAGTCCCATAACATTCTTTTATGTACATAATATTTCCTTGTACATATCAAAATTTTGTCAAACATTTTCAAACAAACTTTTATCCGTATAACACATACTTTTTCAAAACTTTTATCTCATATAACATGACTTTTTTCAAAACTTTTATCTGTACATAATACAGATACTCTTTCTTTTGAAAATACTTTTTACAGATAAAACTTTGATCAATCATTTCTGTTTCATCTGTACATTTTACACTAAATGCCATTGATTTTGAAAGAAGCATTATTCCCTGTGAAACTGTTTTCAAATCAATGGGCCTCTCTTACAGTGTAAGTCCCAACCCTCCTATGTACATCCGTCTTTGTCTGTACATCAAAACTCATTCGTGTACATATTCATTTCCTTGTACAGTTCAACTGAATAATCAAGTTACGCTGCTTTAAACGCTCGTTTCACGTACACTTGTTTATATTTCATAAACCGTAAATAAACATCATGCATTGTTTATATTTCCTTCATAAACTCTCGTGAATACATATCACACACACACACACACTGTTACACAAACTGTCTAATAATAACATAACAATTAGACTAATCAATAGGTTCCCACAAGATAGCCTCCGCTTTTCACAAGACAATTCATCATCAAGATGAGTTAGCCTCCATTGGCTTCATACAAGACAACTCATCACCAATTGAGTTTAGCTCCGCTTGGCTTCATACAAGACAACTCATCCCAAAGGGTTAGCCTCGCTTGGGCTTCATACAAGATATTTTATCTCCAGCAGAGTTCATTCTCTTAGGCTTTGTACAAAGAAACTCTCCAACAGAGTTAGCCTCCGCTAGGCTTCAGATAAGACAACACTTCGCTGAGTCGCCTCCTCTTGGGCTTCGCTCAAAAGAACTCCTCATTGAGTTTAGCCTCGGCATCATACAATGAAAGAGATAGAAATCTCTTAATGCCTCTTGGGCTTCCAATACAAAGAATCACCCGCTAAGATAGAACACCGAAGGATGGTTTCCGGTGAAATCACTTTCAAATTCCCATAGAGTAAAATTTCTCGGTGAAATTGCTCTTATTTTAAAAGGATGATTTTCTGAAATCCTTTCAAGCCAAAGACCCATACCCTATAGCTTCCTCTTGAGCTTCATACAAGGACCCTCGATGACCTCTAATGCCTCCTCTTGGGCTAACAATACAAGGACCCATGGGCTTCTTAAAAGCATCCCTTTAATCCAATCAATTTCTCCTTGAGATTTAGACATCTATCATCTCTATGGAAGAAGTATCTCATTTATCACATCGCATACAAATAAAACTTTTCAAACTGTTTTCAAACAAAAACATCTATTAACAAGAAGTGGTAACGCTTGTACACTCAAGCAAAACACCCAATACTTACGCTAAAAGATTCAATCATCTTTTCAAACGTCTTTCTTAAACATGTAAGTGGTAACGCTTGTACACTCAAGCAAAACACCTAATACTTACGATGAAAGATTTTAATCAATCAAACCTTTTCAAAATGTATGTGATGAAATAGATTAGATACATTTTCATTAAGATGACATTTGTCTGCTCTTACTAACATCCCGCTGCTTTCCACTAGCATAAGTGGGAACTACGATTGCTCGACTTTCTCAACATCCTTTTGAGAATACGAGGCACAAGGTCTCATCCTTGCCGAGCAAATTTCTATCTCGCACCAAACAAACCATAGAACCCCAGATCCGAGCTACAAATGCTCGATTCCCACTAGGGGATATGTAGAAGATCCAAAGATCTTTGCGAGCACAATAATAACAAAACCTAGAATCTCACACAATCATCGCTTTAAAATCCAAAGGAGAAACTTTCCCAATCATAGAAATAGCAATTAAAACACACAAACATATCAAACATATTCATATATAAAGTCAGATAACTACATATATTTAGGGTGCTCTATCTATTCCCTTTATATAACAATCCCCTTACTCGAATCTCCCCAATGCGTTATGTCTAGTTTTGCTTAGTCGTTACGCATACCAATATCAATTGAGGGTATTTCACTTTCCCCTTTTCATAATCATTAAATCATCTTTCTTGTGTTGAAAATAATAAAGCTTGATGCTCGCATCTTTATAAACAAATCAAAAGATTTAAATCGTTGCGTATCGAAGATCCGAACTCACGTCGCATCCTCGCGCGCCACCTTTAACGCGAACACATGGCGGATGGACGCGAGTCGCTTCTCATCAATCAAGTTAATCGGTCAAGGCGAATCAACCCAATCGCTTCGCTAACTCGCCTCTGGAGGACTCGTTGAGGGTATCTCGAACCTCGATAGGTAAGACGGCTTCCATACCGTACAAGAGAGAAGGGTTGCCTCTGATGTTCGTTTGAAGTGCGATAACCATGAAGAGCAAATGGTAAAATTTCATGCCAATCTTTGTAAGTCACACCATCTTCAGATGATCTTCTTAATGTTCTTATTGGCGGCTTCCATCCGCCGCTCATCTTAGGCCGATATGGAGAAGAATTGTGATGCTTGATCTTGAACTGCGCGAGTTCGGTGATCATCTTGTTGTTGAGATTGGAACCGTTATCCGTGATAATCCTTTCGGAGTGCCATACCGATGATAAGATTATGCTTGATGAATCGAGCCACAACATTCTTGGTAATGATGCATACGAGGTCGCTTCTACCCACTTGGTAAAATAATCAATTGCCACAAGGATGAAACGATGTCCATTGGAAGTCGTGGGCTTGATTTCTCCAATCATGTCAATGCCCCACATTGCAAAAGGCCAAGGAGAAGTTAAAACATTCGAGATACCGAGGTACGTGTACTTTGTCGGATAGATCCGCACTTGTGACAAGATCGAGCGTAGCGGTGACAATCGCCTTCCATGGTGGACCAATAGTAACCTGCTCTCAAAATCTTCTTAGCCATCGATGTCCATCGGAGTGGGTACCAAATTCGTCGTAAATCTTCCATGATACGCATTGTTTTCGGTTCATACGGAGTAAGCACAAGTCGTGGTCGCTTGTATAAGATGTCGCTACGAGGAAGAATTTGGATGCAAATCTTCTCATGAACTTTATCATTAATGATGCCCTCGGATATTCCCGAGTCTCAAGATACCTCTTCACGCCATAGTACCAAGGTCTCTTCTCGATCAAGCTCACAACAATACCGTTCGACAAACTTCTCAATGATGATCCGGGGAGCCTCGTTGTCCCATCCGACCTTGAACATAGACATAGTAGCTAATGCGTCCGCCAACCAATTCTCTTCTCGTGGAATATGATTGAAAGTAATCAAGTAGGGAATCAAACTCGTAACATGCTCTCGATATGGAATGAGATTCGGATGTTTCGATCCCACTCGCCTTAACTGACCGATCACCAAAGCCGAGTCTCCATATACTTGTAAGAACTTGATTCTTAAGTCAATAGCAGCTTTAAGACCCATGATGCACGCCAGACTCGCCATGTTGTTAGTGCAATCAAACATAATCTGGCGGTGAAAGGCGGTGTCCGCTGTAGGGATGTAATGATGGCGCCAATGCCATTGCCAAGTGCTTGAGGCTCCATCAAAGACCATAGTCCATCGGGTTCGTGTCCTTCGTCTGGCCTCGGTTCTTCGCAATCAGAATTAGTAAAACATCTTCATCTGGAAATTGAACTGCATAGATCGATAGTCATCTATGGCTTGATGAGCCAAATGATCCCACACTTCCTTTGATCGCTTTCGAGAAGTGTACCGATGTCATATTCGGTCAAGATCATTTGCCATCTTGCTATTCTTCCGAGAGAGCTGGTTTCTCAAAGATGTATTTTATCGGATCCATCTTGAAATCAACAAGGTAGTGTGAGTCAACATATATTGTCTTAGTCGTGAACAGCCCAAGCCAAAGCGTTGCAAGTTTTCTCAAGTCTGAGTATCTTGTTTCACAAAGGTAAACTTTTGCTAAGGTAGTATATTGCATGCTCTTTTCGACTGCACTCGCCATGTTGCCCCAACACACACCCCATTGAATTCTCTAACACCGCAAGTACATGATAAGAGGTCCTCCTTCGGGCGGCATCGTGATAGGAGGATTCGTAGGTACTCCTTGATTTTGTCAAAAGCGATCCGCAATCGCTGCTCCATTCCACTACTTGATCTTTCTTTAGTAACTTGAAGATTGGCTCAAGCAGCATTAGGTGTGCAATGAATCGCAATGTAGTTCAATCGCCCAAGAAACCTCCGACCTTCTGCAAGGGAGTCGGCATCTCTTGAATAGCTTTAACCTGGCGGGTCAACCTCAATACCTCTTCCATCGACAACAAACCCTAGGAGTTTTCCGATCCGACTCCAAAGGTGCACTTGTTAGATTAAGTCTCAATCAGACTTCTTCAACTCGTCAAACAGCAAATGATCAAGATGTTCTTCTTCACCGGATCGAGCTATCATGTCGCCGACGAGACCTCTATCTCGTGATGAATCATGTCATGAAATAATGTCACCATAGCATTGATAAGTGGCTCCTCGCGTTTTAAGTCCGAACGGCATAACCTTGTAGCGTAGTGCCCCACCGTAACAAAAGTAGTCTTCCATGTCTTCGGAGCCATTTTATCTGATTGTAACCGGAGAAACCATCCATGAAGGAGAAAACCTTATGTTGAGTGTTGTCAACCGTAACATCAATACGAGGAAGTGGGAAATCGTCTTTCGACTCGCTTTGTTCGATCTCCGTAATCCACACACATTCGCACTTTACCATCCTTCTTGGGCACGGCACCACATTAGCAACCCATCGGGATAAGAGGTGACACTAAGAAACCGCATTGAACCGCTTCATAACTTCGGCTTTGATTTTCTCTCGACATCTCAGACGCATACGATTTAACCTTCTGTTTCACCGAGAAAACCTTCTTTGTCCAATGGGTGTACCACGATATCAATGTCTAACCCTCGCATGTCTTCGTATGACCAAGCAAAACCTCAATATAGTCTCGAGCATCTGAACCAACCTTTCTTTAACACTGCTCAAGACCCGCCCTATCTTGATCTCTTTTCTGCCTTCGCAAGACCAAATTCACAACCTCAACTGCTCTTCGTGTGGTTGTATAACTCGCTCTTCTTGTTGTAGCAACCGCAAGTTCTCCGGCACTTCACAATCTTCCTCACTTTCGCCTTCGCTTGGTAGATCGGATTATCGTCATATTTAGCACTAGCATAGTTATTAACGAGATTCGAGTGATTCTGCAGTTGTATCACGGGTGTGTAAGAAACACATAGCTTTTGAAGGGTGATAAAGTAAAAGAAAGAAACAAACAATTGAATGCAAAAGTCCAACGATTTATTGAATGAAAATACGCAAACGATGATAATAACCTCGCGAACGAGCCATGATGCCCCGCAAGGCACTAGGCTTTCAAAGTTTATTGTTCAAAACATAAAGAAATACGAAAAGCAAAACAAAACAAGAGCAATTACTCCCGGCTAAAGGAGATTGGTATGACGCCTTCGCCTTCCAATTCCGAGCCTTGATCCGAGTCGAAGATCCACTTGCGATGTCGCCGTTGTTGTCGCCTTCTATAGCATGGATTCCACTTGGCCGATGCGAAAGGAAGTTGGCCGCACGTCATGGCGCATCATCTTCCGACCCTTGATGGTGAAGCCTAAACCGCCTTGTCGATTTGAAAGGAAGATCGTGAGCCGTCCCCAAATAGCACTACCTCCTTGTTCAACAAAGAGCTTGAGCATCTTTCATGAGGCCATCCTAGGCGGAACTTTAGCAACTTTAGAGGACAGGAGAGTCAACAGCATGACTGGGTATTGTTTCAAAAGCTTGACAGGAGTCTCAAGAATTCACCCTCCATCTCGAGGTATCGGAATGATCGAGATGACCGATATATTCTTCTTCACCACATCGTGACAACCTTCCCTTTCACCGGTATTTCAGCTCAAGGTAGAGGTAAAAACCGCCCCATGTATCCAAGGGCCCAAGTAGGTAAGAGGTCGGACGGATGTCCATGACAAAGAAAGTAGAGTCAAAAGTCCGGGAACCGACTTTAACAGCAGAGTGAGCTCTCCAAGCATCGCTCGCTAGAACCATCAAAAGCTCTCACAATAATGTCACCGGGTCTCGTAACCAACCCTTCGACATCAAGTCGATCAAAAGCGCTTCGGAAGGATATTCAAAGCGTAACCGTGTCACCAAAACATGAGATAGGTAACGCCTTGCATTCAATAGATGTGCAAGGCCTTGTTGTGTTTCCTTCCTAAGGAGTCAAATCAAGATCGAGAAGCCTAGGCCGTTGTTGGCGTGCTAGCAATACAAACTTCGAATTGATCAGTGGTAGTGTCTCGGTACATGAGCATTCTTCGTAAACTTCACCAAGGCATTAGCATGAGCCTCGAGCACAAGAGCAAAGCGAGCATGGAAATCTTGGACTGAGTCTGTCCCAACTGCTCCACAACATTGTAGTCACTCTTCTTGATAATCTTCTAATTCCTCCATTTCTTGTTTGGAGGTGTCTTCAAGAACTTCCTTTGGTACTCCGTCGAGCGTGATGAGCACCGTTCTTTCCTCTAGCCGGGATATTGGTGGAGAGACGGAATGCGAGTGGAGTCGCAGTGTCTTTGGAGGAGAGATCTCCGAGAGAATACTCTTCCGGTTCTTGTCACCTTACTTGATCCGTGATGTTGTCAATGTCGAATGGTAGCTTCAATAGTAAGATCTTCAATGGTCGAGGATCTTGCTTCGCCATGATAGTAAACATCACCCATAGTTCCAAGGGATAGCCTTGTCGAGGAATATGGAACCGCCTCGAGAAGTGATAATGAGAGGTGCCACCTAGGCACAGGATCGCAGAGGAAATTTTATTGTGTTAACATCAAGATAGTCTTCGAAATCACACCCCATCCGGTCGCCTTAACATCTTCAATAGGAATCTTGTAACTATCTGTGACGTACTTCACCATGTAATCATATTTTCCACTGGCTGCCCCAAGGTATCCCACACGTGATGGTATGCTTGCTCGCATTGTCGATCTTCAACTTAGACATTTCTTCACACTTCGCATGTGTGGTTTCGTAAATAGTATCTCACGGTTATCCATCATGCATCGAACACGCCTTCTCAACCAAGCACAACCATCAGCGGATGGGCACCAACGACAATTCTCCGGGCATCCCGGATTGACACCGCTTGCAACAAATTCTTCTTAACAATCATCGAGGAATGGTCAAGTCATCTATGTTGAAAACATAAGTATCGCCACCAACAAAGATTGGAACTCTTGTCATGGTTAGGCATAGGCGCATTGATCACATTCGAGTCTCAACAGAGGATCAAACTCAACTGCTTAGCTTCAATCATATCTTGAATCTTGTTCTTCGAGCCCAACAATTGTCGTTGTCGTGTCTCGGCTATTGGAATGGTAAGCACACTTAGCATTAGGATTGTACTGGAGAGGAAGTGTTGACATTCGAGGAGGATCCTCAAGGTTATCACCGCTCAACATGTGTTGCAAGGCTCATGACAAAGGCATGTTGATCTTCGAACTGCCTCGTGGCGCTGCTCGTTACGCGTTGTCTCACCGAGGTTGGCCGATGTAGGATCGAGATCACAACCGCCCCCACGATTGAGCACGGTCGGTCTTGGCTCGCTTTTCCGACCATACACAAGATTAGCTTCTTTCTTAGCACCAAAAGATCTCTTCGCAAGATTTGAAGATGACTCTACATGGATCTTCCCACTCTTGATACCACTTCAATCGCGTCAATATCACTCGTGAATCCGGATGAAGAATTTCCAATCGATGATTGAAGAACGGGCCTCGTGTCCCCATGAACATATCAACCAACTCCCTATTGGACAAGGGTGGTGAACTCACTCGCTAGATCTCCACCTCGAGCATACCCTTGAACTTCTCGTCACGACCCATAGACATGCTTTGTAGTTGCATGCGAGTGGGTGTCAATTCAAGATTGTACTCATCGTCTCAGAAAGCATCACCAAATCACCCAAGTACGGATACGGTCATTCTCTAGCGATAGTACCATTCCAACCGGTTCCGGACAAACTCTCTTGAAAATAGTGCATCCACAACTTCTCGTCATCGCGGGATTGATCTTCCGACATAGGACTTCAAATGCAGCTTAGGGCAAGACATGCCATCATACTTGGCAAAAGTTGGAACTTTGAACTTGGGAGGAATCACAACACCAAGAACAAGACTCAGATCATCAAAGTTCAGCCCGGACATCTTCAGGTTTTCCACAGGATTCAGACGGTCTTCAAGTTGCTGTACTTGTCATCTTCATCGTGAGTGTTGGCTATAATCGAGTGATCCTCTCCTCCTCTTTGGTTCACGCCTCACCTTCATCACCCTTGGTACCCTCGGTATGGACACTTCCTTCAGAGAGCTCAATACGGCCGACCACCTTAGGACCCCTTTGAAACGTCTACCCATGTCGAGGAGACCAACAACCTTCTTCTTCTTGTTGATGAGCTTCTTATCTTCTTGGCCTTGGACCAAGCGGTAAACATCTCATGAAACCGAGCATTCGAGCTTGAGATCTTTGATACTGCTCAAGAGCCATTTCGCTAAAATAAATAGCGAGCAAATGAGAAAACCAATCTCCAATGTACCGTGATGCAATGTTATGCTATGCTATGCAATGTTTTATGCGAATGCAATGCAATGTTTTCAAGGACCTTAGAGATTTAAATTTGTTAAACAAGCAATGAACAAACATTTATTAGTACTCTTTTCATTATTCTTTTCTTTTAAGTACAAGAGATAGTTCAAAACAATAAAAGAAAACAAAAATCCTAAAGCTCTAAGTCTCCCATGGGCGCCTCTTGGTGCCGATGTAGGCATTGATGTTTCGCTCCTCGTGAAGTAGCTTGGTCAACTCTAGAACTTTCTTCGCCTTGTAACATCGAGCTTCAAAGGTATCCTTTCTTCTTTAAGTGAATCAGGATCTCTTCAAGTCTTCAAAATCGTGAGGCATGTCGATGGAGAACAGATAGTACGCCACCTATAGCAACAGTTCCATAATTACCGTAAAACAGCGTGAATGGCATCATGAGGTTTTGAGCTCGAGCTCGCACCCATCTGAGGTAAGGTTCCCAAGGAATGGAGTTCGTGCCCCAAAGTCTTGGTATCGCCTTCTTTACCATGCCCCAAGCATGTATGAACCTTCGCTTGAATTCGAGATCGTGGTTGTAGTCGAACACAATATCTTGGAGAAGCATATCATGTGGACCATCTCTTCGAGCAAAACCAAACCGACGAGAGCTAAGGAAGGGTTATAAGTAATACCTCCTTATACCAAGGAGTGGTACATTAGGAATTCTCCACAACGCTCAATGAATGTGAAGTCCTTTTGAGAGAAAAGATTCCAACGATATCGGAATGAGAGAGTGACATCAATTTGAGACCATCTCAACCTTTGTTCATTCTTCAAAACTCGATGGAGGAAGGTGCGAAATAAACCACCTTGAAAGTAACGGTATACAACACATGAGAGTTCCTTGTCTCTTAGTAGTTCGAGTGCGGAGAGAATGTAGAATATCTCCAAGTAAAGTAGGCACAGGATTACGGTAAGAAACAACTTGATGGCATTGATATCTATGAATTGATCCGAGTTAGGAAATAGAACCAAACCATAAATTAGCAAGGCCACAATGTTTTCAAATGCATGGAAACTCATAACTTTGAGGAATTCTGCTTTCTTGATTAAGAACTTGGAAAGTAAACCCTTAACTCCACTTCTAGTTTCCCAATTGGCTTCAATGTCCGAGCGCTTAAGATGTAAGGTCGCGATGTCTTCGAACTTAGGAACCTTTTCCAAACGGTGAATGGCATTTGGTCAAGAATAGGTACCCCAAGTAGCTTAGAGAACTCTTCCAAGGTAGGAACCAACCGATAACTGGGAATGTAAAGCAATGGTGTTTCGGATCAAAGAACCGAATAGACATGCATCATATCTTCTTCAAACCGAGATAACCAAATCAAGTGATAACCATGTCTTTTGATGAACCGAGCATGGTCGGAATTTTCAAACCAATTTTTGAGTCGAGAAGGGATACCCATGAAGTTGATTCGGATAGTCTTTCTAGAAGCCATAATCCCTACAAAACAGAGCAAAGATAAATCCCTAGGTCCTTGAAATAGTTAGAAATGATATGCAATGCAAATGATGTCATGATGTCATGTTTAGCACACACAAACAATTCACACAATGAGCCTAGGGTTAAGGCTTGCATGAGGTATAGGTGATTACCCTACCAAAAGTTTGAGTTGGTTCATCCCGTCCTATAATAGTAATCGGGTTCTAGGAATCTCATATCACGATCTTCTCGTAGGCGCTTATTTCAACACGACGGCCAAGTGGTCGATCGAAAATGTCCCAAAAGTCTCGATCTCAATGAGCGAGCATCGAGTATCAACCAACCCTTTACACCAAAGCCGCCATCTCACTACCTTCTAATGGCCAAGATGGGTCAATTAAGGTTCTAAAAGTTTAGTTAGCGCTGATGACACCACGCAGAAGCCAAATACTATCTTCAACTTGGGAATGAAGAGTATCGGACAACCAAAGTGTCACGCTAACGTAGCCATCATGTTGACCGCAGAGTTATACGCCTAACGGTCGCGATGATCTAATGCTACTTACCTAAAAGGAAACCCGATCCGTGTAGGATCCCCAACAATATAATACCCAAGCAACCCTTAAAGATAAAGCATACAAGTCAAACAAAAGCAATAAATGATCTAGAAATCCCTAAGGCAATTCTCTTTAGGGTGTGATCTCCAGAGTCGCCAGCCTCGTGATACTTGAACTGACTTTGTAGGATTTTGTATCCAAATGTGCGGATAGCAAGAGTCGCCACCGACTTTTATTTTTATCCAATTAAGGGAAGGTAAAAAATAAAAAGACCTTCGTTAGATTCTCGAGTTCGGAGAATGGTTATGAAAAGGAAGGTATTAGCACCTTTCCATCCAGTTATTCTACGGGCTCTTAGTTGCTCTTAGATAACTTTTAAAATTGCTTTCGTGTGTTTGACAAAAATGTTTTGAAAAGGCATTTCACTTTGACTTTGTAATGACTCATAGGAGTGTATACAAAGTGTTCGGAAATGTTTGTTTTGAAAAGAATTTGAACTTTGAAAAAAGTGTGGTGTGAAAAGCATTTGGTTTAGAGCAAGCAACTAAAAGACTTATTTACCCACCTTAATTGGTCGCTTTTGTACTTTATCCTTTAGAATAGCGCTAGCCATACCATTAGTTAGTAGGTAGCTCCATTCTGGATGTAAACGGACATTCGAAGGGACATCGGATGGTCATAGAAGGCAACTTGTAGGAAGTATCCTAGCACATTTGAAGGACTATCATCATTTTCGTAGGCTTACAATCGAGGGTCAAGATCATGTATTCGGAGGCGACATCGTGGGTCTTATGATCTTTGTATCAAGGGACTATGATGATTTGTTTGGAAGGCAACGGTGCTAGAATACCTCTACGCTCGAGGACATGACCATTTGAATCGAAAGGCATCGAGAGAGAATTACCCTAAGGGTGTGTGAAAGAAGTGTGTTGAATTCAGAATATGTTATCTTGAAATTAGTGGGCTATGTCCAATTATCTTGCCATACACGCCTAGTTACTAGCAATTTATAAGGGTGCGGAAAGTAAAATGCGAATGTAAAGTGCGGAAAGGTAATCCACGCTATTACATGGCTTTGGGGCGATACATAATTTAAACTTGGAAAGTAAAAGCCTAATTAACTATTACAACCCATGAGCAATTACATTATTGGAAAAAATAGAATAAACGGAAGAACGTCCGAATCGGAACAACCGTGAAAGAATGAGAAATCTGAAAATACGAGATGAATTGAATAAGAGGAAAATGTTAGAAAAATGCAAATTTTAATATGAGAAAATTAATATATGCTGGAAATAAGATAAATAAGTTAAAATAATTTTTGGGATTTTTGAAAAGATTTAATAATTAAAATGCAATTTATAATGATTTAAATGCAAAATTAAAATAAAATAAATATGCATGCAAAAATTATATTTTTAAATTTATTAAATTAAATAAACATTTTACGAAAATAATGTAAAAAGAAAAATGTTTTTGGTAATTTTTAATGCAGAAATAAAATGTAAAGAAATTAAAATAAATGGAAAATATTAAATAAAAGAAAATAGGAAAATATGAAAGTTTGAAGTTTGAGAAAAGAAAACAAGAACCGGTCTCAGGAGGTTCAACTGGAGACCATGGAGAGCATCTGGCCACAGGAAACGTCTTAACCACTAGGCCACGTTGCATCTGGTGTTCTGAAGTTGAAAATCAATGACATATATGTGTAAACGTGTCACTGATTATTTGAAAATCAAACATGGCCCCCCAAAGAGAAAGCGAATCAGAGCGAGCCAAACTACCACGCCATGGTCAAAGCTTCAACGCCGGAGTCCCCGCCGGAGCTAGGGCTCCGGTCATCTTCTCCGGTGGCTTGTCAACCTGAAAACCCTGCAAAACGCATCAAACAAAGCGCAATAAAAGCCCAGATCGACTAATTCGATCATTGCAGCACAATGGTGTCATCCTCACGTCCAACGGCCTCGATTTTGAGTTTCAATCCACAACCTTGGAAACCCTAGTAATGGCATTCGAGATTTCACGTGAAACCTTACATGTTATGCATCTAACACACTCTAATGAATGTCCTGAATTCAAATGAACACATGAAATCGATTAGTAATGCATGGAATCAAGAAATCGAAATTATGAAAAATGCAAACCGTGAGCGTGAGATGGCTCGATTCTGAATGGCTTCAAGAGATTGCTTTGACTCGAACCTCCTGAACACGATGGAATGGACTTGGACTTAGAGTGGTTAATTTGAAATGAATTTCTCCAACTTGAAATTTTTGCAAGAGTTTGGGTTCTTTTAGGTTAGGTTGTGGAGCAATTTTTTCGTTTTTCTTGATAGGTATGCATCATGTATTTATATGGATGGATTTGGGATGAATTTGGAAAGAATTGATCAACATTCAATGGAAATCAAATTTGATATTCTCATGAAATCAAATTTTCAAATTTTGTCCAATTTCAATCCAATCTTGCCAAATTTGATCTAATTTCAAATTGTGGCATTTATGGGTTGATTGGATCACAAGAAAGCAATAAAATCAATCTTCCAATTAATTTTGATTTTATAATTTATTTTAAGATTTAATTTGTATTTAAATAAATAAATTACAAATTAAATAGAAAATAAATCAAAAATTCGTGGCATTGGGCTTGGATATTCCTAATTGCATGAGGAACAAGTTAGGATGAAGAAAAATAGGCCCATTTGCAAAAGATTTGATTTTTGAAGTATCTCTTTGTGCATTCTTCCAAAATTGCCCAACTTGTGAATGGTGTAACTTGCTCAATTTTCCACATTTTTGAGTGTTCTTGGACTTTTGGAAAGCTCTAAGAGTCCTCTAACCAATGTCTTTGGTCTCATCTCATTTGAGTTACCATGCTCAATATATCTTCAAAACAAAAGTTGACTTTTGTTGACTTTGAAAATGACCAGAATGTTTTGAGCTATACCTCTCAAATGAAGCATTTTTGGACATTCTTGTGAGACATGAAGTTGTAGAGAATTGAATTTCCTTCAAACAAGAGGTGGTGGAAAACTTTCGAGAAAGTATGAGAAAGTTATGATCATCAAAGTTCATTGACTTTTCATCTAAACCCTAATTTAGAAAGTTTGACTTTTGGGCAAATCTTGAGTTTTCTTGATGAATCATGATCAACCCTTGATCAAATGATGAATGTTACTTCAAAATGAGGATGTTGACCAAAAATCGAAGTTTTGACTGTATGTTGACCACAGTTGACTTTTGTCCAATACACCGATTTTCAACCATTTGAGCAATTGTCTGAGGAAACTTGACTTGTGAGGCTTGAAACTTGACATGGAGAATCTTTGAAGCATAGGAAGAGGCATGAAGACCATTGGAGATGTTGGAAATCCATCTTGACCTGAGAGATACCAAACCCTAGTTGGGTTGATTGTCAGAGAGAGTTTGTCGATCAACTCTCGAGGAATCCTCGAGCATAGATGTATGAAATCTTTGAGAAGATGGAGGGCAAATTTTGGGGTATGACAAGAAGTACAAACAAAACGACCAATTCTGAGTGGGTAAATAAGTCTTTTAGTTGCTTGCTCTATCAAATGCTTTTCACACCACACACTTTTTCAAAGTTCAAATTCTTTTCAAAACAAAACATTTTCTAACACTTTGTATACACTCCTACATGAAGTCATTACAAAGTCAAAGCGAAATGCCTTTTTTCAAAACATCTTTGTCAAACACATGAAAGCAATTTTAAAAGTGATCTAGAGCAACTAAGAGTCTGATAACCACGGATGGAAAGGGGTGCTAATATCTTCCCTTTTCATAACCATCTCCCGAACCGTAATCTAACGAAGGTCTTTTTCTGTTATTTTACCTTCCCTTAATTGATAAAATAAAAGTCGGTGGCGAATTTTGCTATCCGCACATTTGGATACAAAATCCTACAAAGTCAGTTCACCAGACATGTAATCTGGCGACTTGCTGGGAACACACCCTAAAAGAGAGAATTGCCTTAGGATTTCTAGATCATTTTTATTGCTTTTGTTTGACTTGTATGCTTTATCTTTAAGGGTTGTTGGGTATTATATTATTGGGGATCCTACACCGATCCGGGTTTCCTTTTTAGGTAAGTGGTATTAGATCATCGCGACCGCTAGACGATAACTAAACGGTCAACATGATGGCTATGTTAGCGTGACACTTTGGTTGTCCGATACTCTTCATTCCCAAGTGAAGATAGTATTTGGCTTCCGTGGTGTCATCAAGCGCTAACTAAACTTTTAGAACCTTAATTGACCCATCTTGGCCATTAGAAGGTAGTGAGATGGCCGGCTTTGGTGTAGACCGAGGTTGGTTGATACTCGATGCTACGCTCATTGAGACAGACTTTTGGGACATTTTCGATCCACCACTTGGCCGATTGAAATAAGCGCCACGAGAAAGATCCAGATGTGAGATTCCTAGAACCCTTACTATTATATGGTGATGAACCAACTCAAACTTTTGTGGGTAATCACCTATACCTCATGCAAGCTTTAAACCTAGGCTCATTGTGTGAATTGTTGTGTGCTAAACATGACATCATGACATCATTCGCATTGCATATCATTTCTAACTATTTCAAGGACCTAGGGATTTATCTTTGCTCGTTTTTGTGGATTATGGCTTCTAGAAAGACTATCCTAATCAACTTCATGGGTATACCAGCTCAAAGATTTGGTTTCGTATATTCCCACCATGCCCGTTCATCAAAAGACATGGTTATCTACTTGATTTGGTTATCTCCGGTTTTGAAGAAGATATGATGCATGTCCTATTCTCAGCTTGATCCAAACACCATTGCTTTACATTCTCAAATTATCAGTTGGTTCCACTTGAAGAGTTCTCTGTTACTGGGATATCTATTCTGACCAAATGCCATTCACCGTCTAGAAAAGGTTCCTAAATATAAGACATCGTGATCGCTTTACATCTTAAGCGCCTGACATTGAAGCCAATTGGGAAACTAGAAGTGGAGTTAAGGGTTTACTTTCCAAGTTTCTAATTAAGAAAGCCCGAGAATTCCTCAAAGTTATGAGTTTCCATGCATTTGACATTATCAGGCCTTGCTAATTTATGGTTTGGTTCTATTTCCTAACTCGGATCAATTCATCGATATCAATGTTCAAGTTGTTCCTTACCCGCAATCCAAAGGCCTACTTTACTTGGAGACATTCTACATTCTCCACACTGCACTACTAAGCGACAAGGAACCTCATGTCAGACAATCGCTACTTTCA
This sequence comes from Vicia sativa, assembly GCA_021764765.1. Lineage (NCBI taxonomy): Eukaryota > Viridiplantae > Streptophyta > Magnoliopsida > Fabales > Fabaceae > Vicia > Vicia sativa. The sequence goes on from CM038795.1 coordinate 87,417,911, forward strand.
GGTGGTTTATTTCGACCTTCCTCCATCAGCTTTGAAGAATGAACAAAGGTTGAGATGGTCTCAAAGATTGATGTCACTCTCATTCAGATATCCGTTGGAATCTTTTCTCTCAAAAGGACACCTTCATCAGCCAGGAGAATTCCCTAATGTACCACCCTGGTATAAGGAGGTATTACTTACAACCCTTCCTTAGCTTTACGCCGCTTGGTTTTGCTCAAGAGATGGTCCACATGATATGCTTCTCCAAGATATTGTGTTCGACTACAACCACGATCTCCGCACTACCGACGAAGGTTTATACACTGGGGCATGGTAAAGAAGATCGATACCAAGACTTTGGGGCACCCAAACTCCATTCCTTGGGAACCTTACTCAAATGGGTGCGAGCTCGATCAAAACCTCATGATGCCATTCACGCTGCTTTACCAAGAATTATGGAACTCGTTATAGGTGACGACCTATACATCGTTCTCCATCCCGACATGCCTACTAATTTTGAAGACTTGAAGAGATCCTCGGATTCAAATTTAAAGAAGAAAGGATACCTTTGAAGCTCAATGCTATGCAAGCGAGAAGAAGTGCTAGAGTTGACCAAGCTACTTCACGAGGAGCGAAGCATCAACGCCTACCCCACACCAAGAGGAAGCCCACGGGAGACTTAGAGCTTTAGGATGTTTATGTTTTTCTTTTATTGTTTTGAACTATCTCTTTGTACTTAAAAAGAAAAAGAATAAAAAAGAGTACTAATAAATGTTTGTTCATTGCTTGTTTAACAAATTTAAATCTTTAGGTCCTTGAAAACATTGCATTGCATTCGCATAAACATTGCATATCATAGCATAACATTGCATCACAGTACATTGGATATTGGTTTTCTCATTTGCTCGCTATTTATTTTAGCGTAAATGGCTCTCGAACAGATCACAAAGATCTCAAGCTCGAATGCCTCGGTTTCAGAGATGTTCACCAACTTGGTCCAAGGCCAAGAAGATTTGAAGAAGCTCATCAATAAGAAGAAGAAGGTTGTTGGTCTCTCAACATGGGCGACGCTACAAAGGTGGTCCTAAGGTGGTCACCGATTGAGCTCTCAAGGAAGTGTCCATACCGAGGAAAGTAACAAGGGTGATGGTGAAGGCAATGACCGAGCTTGAGAAGAACTATGATGATGGCCAATACTCTAATGAAGATGACAAGTACAAGCAACTTGAAGATCGTCTGAATCTTTGTGGAAAACCCAAGATGTCCGGCTGAATTTTGATGATTCGAGTCTCGCCTCGTGTTGTGATTCCTCCCAAGTTCAAAGTTCCTACTTTTGCCAAGTATGATGGCATGTCTTGCCCTAAGCTGCATTTGAAGTCCTATGTTAGAAGATCAACCCCAATCGATGTGAAAGTGTGGATGCACTATTTTCAAGAGAGTTTGTCCGAACCCGCTTGGAATGGTACTATCACCTGAGAATGACCGTATCCGTACTTGGAGTGACTTAGCGATGCTTTCTACAGACAGATGAGTACAATGTGAATTGACACCCACCGCATGCAACTACAAAGCATGTCTATGGGTCGTGACGAGAAGTTCAAGGAGTATGCTCGTATGGAGAGATCTAGCAGCAGAGTTCAACCACCTTGTCCAATAGGGAGTTGGTTGATATGTTCATGGGAACACCGACAGGCCTGTTCTTCAATCATCCGATTGAAATTCTTCATCCGGATTCACCGAATGATATTATGGCGGCGATGAAGTGGTATCAAGAGGGAAGATCCATAGACATCTTCAAACGCGAAGAGATCTTTTGGTGGTAAGAAAGAAGCCAATGCTGTATGGTCGAAAAGCCGAGCCAAGACCGACCGCTCAATCTGTGGGGGCGGTTGTGATCTCCAATCCTACATCAAGACAACCTCGCCGAACAACGCAGAAGGAACGCGCTCAAGACGCTTTTACTTAAGATCAACATGCCTTTGTCGCAAGCCTTGCAACACATATTGAAAGAGCTGACACCTTGAGGGATCCTCCTCGAATGTCAACACTTCCTCTCCCAAGTACAATCCAAATGCTAAGTGTGCTTACCATTCCAATAGCCAGAGCACGACATCGACAATTGTTGGGCTCAAGAACAAGATTCAAGATATGATTGCTAAGCTGATTGAGTTTGATCCTCCCGTTGAGACTCAATGTGATCAACGCGCCTATGCCTAACCATGACAAGAGTTCCAATATTGTTGGTGATGATACTTATGTTTTCAACATAGATGACTTGACCATTCCTCCGATGATCGTTAAGAAGAATTTGTTGCAAGCCGTCAATCCGTGATGCCCGAGAATTGTTGGTGCCCATCCGCACCGATGGTTGTGCTTGGTTGAGAAGACGGTTCATGCATGATGGATAACCGTGAGATACTATTTCTGAAACCACCTGTGCAGAAGCTGTGTGAAGAAATGTCTAAGTTGAAGATTGACAATGCGAACGAAACTGTACCATCTGTGTGGGATACCTTGGGGCAGCCAAGTGGAAAGTATGATTACATGGTGAAGTACACCGTCCCTGATAGTTACAAGATTCCTATTGAAGATGTTAAGGCGACCGGATGGGGTGACGATTTCCCAGAAGACTATGCTGATGTTAACACAATAAGGATTTCCTCTGCTGATCCTGTGCCTAGAGTGGCACCTCTCATTATCACTTCCCCAAGACCAGTTCCATATTCCTCTAACAAAGCTATCCCTTGGAACTATGGAGCTGATGTTTACTATCATGGCGTCAAGCAAGACCCTCTGACCATTGAAGATCTTACAGTTGAAGCTACCATTCTTGACATTGACAACATCACCGGATCAAGTAAGGTGACCAGAACCGGAAGGGTATTCTCTCCAGATATCTCTCCTCCAAAAGACACTGCGACTCAGCTCGATTCCGGCTATTCAACCATTCCCAGACTAGAGGAAAGAACCGAGTGACTCATCCCGTCAGAAGTACCAAAGGAATTTGTGAAGACACCTCCAAACAAGAAATGGAGGAAATTCTGAAGATCATCAAGAAGAGTGACTACAATATTGAGGAACAGTTGGGATAAACTCCGTCCAAGATCTCCATGCTTGCTCTGCTCTTGTGCTCTGAGGCTCATGCCAAAGCCTTGGTGAAGTTTCAAGAATGCTCACGCCCAAGACACCACCACCGATCAATTTGAAGTTTGTATTGCTAGCCCTGCCAACAACGGCCTAGGCTTCTCGATGTCGATTTGACTTTACGGAAAGAACACAACAAAGCCTTGCATATCTCTGCGAATGCAGGCGTTACATTATCTCATGTTTTGGTAGATACCGGTTCTGCTCGAATATCCTACCAAGACTGCTTTGATCGACTTGATGTTGAAGGGTTGGTTCGAACCCAAGACATAATTGTGAGAGCTTTTGATGGTTCTAAGCGAACAGTATTGGAGAGCTCATTCTGCCGCTAAAGTCGGTTCCCAGACTGACTTCATTTTCTTTGTCATGGACATCCGTCCTTTTACTTGCCTACTTGACGCCTTGGATACATGGGGGTGTCATACTCTACCTTGCATCAGAAGATGAAGTACCCGGTGAAAGGGAAGGTTGTTACAGTATGTGGTGAAGAGGAATATATGGTCAGTCATCTACAGTCATTCTGATACTTTGAGATGGAAGGTGAATTCTTCGAGACTCCCTGTCAAGCTTTTGAAACAATCCCCAGAGTCATGCCTGTTGACTCTCCTGTCACTCCTAAAGTTGCTAAAGTTCCGCCTAGGATGGCCTCGCTTAAAGATGCTCAAGCTGCTGTTGAAGAAGGAAAGAGTACTATTTGGGGACAGCTCCCTGATCTTCCTTTCAAATTTGACAAGACCGGTTTAGGCTTCACCATCAAGGGTCAGAATATGATACGCCGCGAACGTGCCGGCCAACTTCCTTTCCGCATCAGCCAAAGTGGAATCCATGCTATAGAGGACGACGACAACGGCTTCGACATCAGCAAGTGGATCTTCCCAACTCTAGATAAAGGGCTCAGCAATTGGAAGACCGAAGACGTCATACCAATCTCCTTTAGTCAGGAGTAATTACTCTTGTTTTGTTTTGCTTTTCGTATTTCTTTATGTTTTGAACAATAAACTTTGAAAGCCTAGTGCCTTACCCGGGGCATCATGGCTCGTTTGCGAGGGTTATTATCTGTTGATTGCGTATTTTCATTCAATAAATCGTTGGACTTTTGCATTCAATTGTGTTTTTCTTTCTTTTACTTTATCACCCCTTCAAAAAGCTATGTGTTTCTTACACACACCCACGTGATACACTGCAGAATCACTCCGAATCTCGTTAATAACAGCTATGCTAGTGCTAAATATGACTTCGATAATCCGATCTACCAAGCCGAAGACGAAAGTGAGGAAGATTGTGAAGTGCCAGGAGAACTTGTCGATGCTACAAAGAAGAAGAGCGAGTTATACAGCCACACGAAGAGCGAGTTGAGGTTGTGAATTTGGGTACTGACGAAGACAGAAAAGAGATCAAGATAGGAGCGGGTCTTGAGAACAGTGTTAAAGAAAGGTTGGTTCAGATGCTACGAGACTATATTGAGGTTTTTGCTTGGTCATACGAAGACATGCCTGGTTTAGACATTGATATTGTGGTACATCGATTGCCGACAAAAGAGGGTTTTCTCCCAAAGAAATGTAGGTTCGTCGTATGCGTCCTGAGATGTCAGAGAAAATCAAAGCCGAAGTCATGAAGCAGTTCAACGCTGGTTTCCTAGCCGTTACTTCCTATCCCCAGTGGGTTGCTAATGTGGTACCCGTGCCTAAGAAGGATGGTAAGGTACGAATGTGTGTGGATTACAGAGATCTGAACAAAGCAAGTCCGAAAGACGATTTCCACTTCCTCATATTGATGTTCGGTTGACAACACCGCCTCGGATAAGGTTTTCCTTCATGGATGGTTTCTCCGGTTACAATCGAGATCAAAATGGCTCCTCAAGACATGGAGAAGACTACTTTTGTTACGGTGGGGCACTTTCGCTACAAGGTTATGCTGCTCGATGAAGAACCAGCGCCACTTATCAGCGTTATGGTGACATTGTTTCATGACATGATTCATCACGAGATAGAGGTCTACGTCGACGACATGATAGCTCGATCACAGACTAAAGAAGAACACCTTGATCATTTGCAGAAACTGTTTGATAGGTTGAAGAAGTATAGACTGAGACTTAATCCCAACAAGTGCACCTTGGAGTCGGATCCGAAAAACTCCTAGGGTTTGTAGTCAGTGGAAGAGGTATTGAGGTTGACCCTGCGAAGGTTAAAGCTATTCAAGAAATGCCAGCTCCCCGCACAGAGAAGGAAGTCAGAGGTTTCTTGGGCCGATTGAACTACATTGCCAGATTCATTGCACACTTAACTGCTACTTGTGAGCCAATCTTCAAGTTACTTAAGAAAGATCAAGTAGTGGAATGGAATGACGATTGCCAGATCGCTTTTGACAAAATCAAGGAGTACCTACAGAATCCTCCTATCCTGATGCCGCCTGCCGAAGGAAGACCTCTCATCATGTACCTGACAGTGCTAGAGAACTCAATGGGGTGTGTATTGGGGCAACATGACGAGTCTGGTCGAAAAGAGCATGCAATATACTACCTTAGCAAAAAGTTTACCGATCGTGAAACAAGATACTCACAAATCGAGAAAACTTGCAACGCAGGCTTGGGCTGCTCGACTAAGACAATATATGTTGACACTACCTTGTTGATTTCAAGATGGATCCAATAAAATACATATTTGAGAAACCAACTCTCTCCGAAGAATAGCAAGATGGCAAATGATCTTGACCGAATCGACATCCAAGACACTTCTCGTAAAGCGATCAAAGGAAGTGTAGTAGCCGATCATTTGGCTCATCGTAGATGACTATCGATCTATGCGTTCAATTTCCAGATGAAGATGTTTTACTAGTTACAGATTGTGAAGAATCAGGCCCGGACGAAGGACCCGAACAAGGATCCCGATGGGCCATGGTCTTCGATGGAGCCTCAAACGCACTTGGCAATGGCATTGGCGCCATCATTATATCCCCTGCAGGCGGACACACGCCTTTCACCGCCAGATTATGTTTCAGTTGCACGAACAACATAGCCGAATATGAAGCGTGCATCATGGGTCTTAAAGCTGCCATTGACCTAAGAATCAAGTTCTTACAAGTGTATGGAGATTCAGCTTTAGTGATCAATCAGATAAAGGGCGAATGGGATACGAAGCACTCGAATCTCATTCCGTATCGAGAGCATGTTCTGAGTTTGATCCCCTACTTCGAAGAGATTACTTTTGATCACATTCCACGAGAAGAGAATCAGTTGGCAGACGCATTAGCTACTATGTCATCTATGTTCAAGGTTAGATGGGACAACGAGGCTCCCCAGATCATCATTGAGAAGTTCGACGAACCAACGCATTGTTATGAGCTTGATACAGAAAAGAAACCTTGGTACTATGACGTGAAGAGGTATCTTGAGACTCAGGAATATCCCGTAGGGGCATCTGTCAATGATAAGAAGTTCATGAGAAGATTTGCATCCAAATTCTTCCTCAGCAACGACATCTTATACAAGCGCAACCACGACTTGTGCTTACTCCGCTGTGTAGACCAGAAAACAGCAATGTGTATCATGGAAGAGTTACACAAAGGCGCATTTGGTACTCATTCCAGTGGACATACCATGGCTAAGAAGATTTTGAGAACAGGTTACTATTGGTCCACCATGGAAGCTGATTGTCACCGCTATGCTCGATCTTGTCACAAGTGGCAGATTTATGCAGATAAAGTGCACGTACCTCCAGTACCTCTGAATGTTTTAACTTTTCCTTGGCCTTTCGCAATGTGGGGCATTGACATGATTGGAGAAATTAAGCCCACGACTTCAATGGACATCGCTTCATCCTTGTGGCAATAGATTACTTTACCAGTGGGTAGAAGCCTCGTATGCATCTGTTACCAAGAATGTAGTGGCTCGATTCATCAAGCATAATCTTATCTCGGTATGGCACCCCGAAAGGATTATCACGATAACGGTTCCAATCTCAACAACAAGATGATCACCGAACTCGCACGCAGCTCAAGATCAAGCATCACAACTCTTCTCCTTATCGGCCTAAGATGAATGGCGATGGAAGCCGCCAACAAGAACATTAAGAAAATCATATGAAGATGACGGTGACTTACAAAGATTGACATGAGATGTTACCATTTGCTCTTCATGGTTATCGACAAAGACGAACATCCAGGGCAACCCCTTCTCTTGTATACGGTATGGAAGTCGTCTTACCCATCGAGATTCGGATACCCTCAACCGAGTCCTCCAAGAGGCGAGTTAGGCGAAGACGATTGGGTCCGAACTCGCCTTGACCGATTAATTTGATTGATGAGAAGCGACTGCGTCCATCCGCCATGGACAGATTTATCAGAAGCGAATGATTAGAGCATTTAACAAGAAGGTCAAGCACCGAGTCTATCAAATTGGTGACCTAGTAGTCAAGCGCATCATTCTTCCGCAAGGTGATCCAAGGGGCAAATGGACTCCCACCTATGAGGGACCGTTTGTAGTCAAGACAGTGTTTTCAAATGAGCTATGATACTTAGCACCATGGATGGTGAAGACTTCCCACACCCGTGAATGGACATAGTCAAAAATACTACGCATAAAGAGACCCGCTAGGTCGATGGCCTAGGCAAAAATAAGGGCATCCTGGCGAACCAAAAGGGTTCGGGCAAAAGTTAAGGATATATACAAAACATGTACACCCGGCAAGTCGAAAACCTGAAAAGGCGGCTTGGGCAAAAAAGGGTATCCTGAGGTGAAACCCGAAGGGCGGTCTAGGCAAAAGTTAAGGATTTAAGCGTACAACTATGTCTCTTCGGATCACCGCTTGAGACTACTATCAACATTCAAGGTTCAAATGGCGAAGATCAGTCTACTCACTTTCTCGAACAAGGAGATGAGATAGTTGAAATATATGAGTACTAGCATAGTTGGAACTTAACGAGATTGTTTCCGCATAGCTTTTTACCTTTCTTGTGTACAAAACTACTTGGCCATACGCCACCTCTTCAATAATACAAATTCTTTCTCTTTACAATTTTCACTGTTGTTGTTTGCAATAAGTCCAACGTTTGCTTTGAATGACTATACGCATTTGACAATAAGAATCTAATCACAAACATACGAAAAGTGAACATACAAAAGTACTTACTACAGGCTCCAGGAATTGGGACGACGACGAAAGTCACCAAAGCATTCCCCCACAGAGCATGATCCCTGCAAAGGTGTCACTCACAACACAACTTCCCCAGCAGGGCAAAAGGGAATCCACGAGCAACGATTCCACTCAACTAAGCAATGTTACATCAGTCTCCAAGCAGTAACACCTCACCACCAGTCAAGGTATTTATCCCCAGCGGACATCTCTCAGTCCCTTCTTTTTCCCCAGCGGCGGTATCCAGACTCGAGACTTGGTCAGATAGCGCATCGGAGGAAACTACATCTTCATTCCCCAGCCAGAGATTACAACGGGGTCCTGACTCTTCCAGCCCGGTCTCCCAGCAACTATCAAATGCTCTCCAGCGAGATCTACACCCAGAATCCCCAGTAGAGCGCCTCCTAAACTTCCTCAGCAAGGTCTACGTACAAGGTCCCCAACAGATCGCCTCCCAGATTCTCCTCAGCAGGGTCTATGAGATCTCCAACAACGAGCCTCTCCAATCTCTACCTTCCTCAACAATATCTAGGCCCAAGACTTGGTCAGATAGTGCATCGGAGGAATCCAGGATATCTTTCTTCTCCTTCAAAAACAGGGATCTCACCTACTCAATTCCCCAAGCAGGAGTCAGAGATCCTCAAACAGAACATCCGCATCTTCTTCAAGATGGATATGTTTTGAAATACCACAACATTTATCATTCATACATTACTCATAAAGTCATAATTCATGCATATGTCATTCATACACATTGTCATGCATCATACTTTGCATAAGACTAACAAATATTCTATCAAAGTTTCTCTTGTTTTTTCCAAAACAGGTAACAGTCACTTCTGACGCAAACAGGTCCAGGATTAAGCCCCGAATCGACGGGAAAACTATCTGAAAGACCACCCTTGGTTGTCCTCCGACGACAGGTCCAGGATTAAGCCCCGATCCGACGGGAAAACTATCCGGACCGACCGCCTAGTTATCCTCCGATAACAGCAATGGATCAACACCGATGCACAACGGAAGCTATCCACATTTTTGCCAACTACTATCTCCCTCAGAGTAATCGGCACGAAGATTTATTCTGACCCCTTCCTATTATCAACAGCAACTACAGAGTCTAGCGTACGACTCAGTTGCCTTGGATGGCATCTTAAGCCCATCTCCGACCATTTATCAACATTTATCCACTTTCAGAATGCTGCATATATGGTTAAAAATCAATGCAAACCAGTAACTTCATTCAAAAAATGAACACGAAGTCTAACGTACGACTCCCTCCGGATGGCATCTTAAGCCCATCTCCTCTCCTTTCCAGAAACGTCTACAGAGCCTAACGTACGGCTCACTCCCCAGCATCGATCTTTCTAGATGGCATCTTAAGCCCATCTCCGTCAATTATCCTATCAACATTCTCGAGTCTAGCGTACGACTCATCCCCCAGCGAAGTATCCAAATGGCATCTGTAAGCCCATTCCCGCATCATCCACCAATAGCGAGTGCAAATTTTCAGGTGTACTCGAGTGTTCAATCATCTTCTACCTCCAGGTCACGAAAAACAAGCGTGTCAATCTAACCCTCCAGTACAAGAAGATTGAACAGGGGCAGCTGTCATACCCCAAAATTTGCCCTCCATCTACTCAAGAGATTTCATACATCCCTACTCAAGGATTCCTCAAGAGTTGATCAGACAAATCCTCTCCTAGACAATCAACCCAAACTAGGGTTTGGTATCTCTCAAGTCAAGATGAACTTCCAACATCTCCAATGGCCTTCATGCCTCCTCATATGCTTCAAAGATTCTCCATGTCAAGTTTCAAGCTTCACAAGTCAAGTTTCCTCAGACAATTGCTCAGATGGTTGAAAATCAATTGTATTGAACAAAAAGTCAATTGTGGTCAACATACAGTCAAACTTCATATTTTTTGGTCAACATCCTCATTTTGAAGTTACATTCACCATTTGATCAAGGGTTGATCATGATTCATCAAGAAAACTCAAGATTTGCTCAAAAGTCAAACTTTCTAAATTAGGGTTTCTAGGTGAAAAGTCAACTGAACTTTGACTGATCATAACTTTCTCATACTTTCTCAGAAATTTTTCCACCACCTCTTGTTTTGAAGGAAATTCAATTCTCTACAACTTCATGTCTCACAAGAATGTCCAAAAAATGCTTCATTTGAGAGGTATAGCTCAAAACATTACAGGTCATTTTCAAAGTCAACAAAAAGTCAACTTTTTGTTTTGAAGATATATTGAGCATGGTAACTCCAATTGAGATGAGACCAAAAATGTTGGTTAGAGGACTCTTAGATCTTTCCAAAAAGTCCAAGAACACTCAAAAATGTGGAAAATTAAGCAAGATACACCATTCAGAAGTTGGGCAATTTTGGACAATTGCACAAAAGGACATTTTGGTCAAATTGCAAAATTTTCCAAATGGGCCTATAATCTTTTGATCCAAACTTGTTCATGACAATATTCTTGACCCATAAATGCTTGGCCATGGCAATTTTCTATTTTATTGATTTTATTTTGGATTTTAAACCATTTAATTCCAAATTAAATTACATAAAATGTGAAAATAAGGTTGTTTTTCAAATAAGTTGGATTTATATCTTTCTTAATGTCCAAGAAAGCCCACAACAATTGCCAAATTCGTGGCTCATGCATATGGAAAGAGAAAATCAAGTTTTTAAAGAAATTTGATTTTATTTATTGGAAAATATTTGCACATTGATGGATGAATCTTTTTTGCTTGCTTTTGCCATCCAAACTTCTTCTATAAATGCTCAGCATTGTGTACAAACCAAAGGACGAGACCCTAACCCTAAAAACCACCCAAACTCTTGCAAATTTTTTTCAAGAAACTTGAAAAATCGAATTCCAAAAAGCAGCCACTTTCAGTCCAAACCAACCACCCCATTGTCTTCAGGAGGTAAGTTTGAGTAAGTATACACTCTTGCCATGGGTTAAAGCAAGCTGAATCGAGCCCTGTACATGCATACATATTCCAAATTTTCTTGATTTTGCATTTTACTAACCTGCGTGTTTTAATCAATTCTAATGCTTCTAATGTGTTCATGAGGTTCTGTGTAGTGGATCTGGGCAATCGCTAGCGAGCTTGCACGTAAGAATCACCAGTTGCCATGTTTAGGGTTTTTTGAACTGGTAGCTTCGAACCGGCCATTACAGGACGATTCAGCCAAAACCGATGCCATCATTGAATTCGCAAGCATCGATTTAGGGGGGGTAGGGTACTTTTCTGCCATTTATTTTTGCTATTTCACAGGTTTGATCTTCGAGGCCGCCGGAGAAGACGACCGGAGCTAGGGCTCCAGCGTCGTTGACCTGTCTCTGACCGGCGTGAGCTTGCGTGGCGCGAGGGAGATCTGTGATTCGTCCATTCATGTTGACCGGGGTCCACTTGGCTGATTGTGTTTTGAATTCAAAATCAGTGCCACGCGTTCAGTTATAAACAATTCCTTGTATTTTCCAGACACAAAAGACACGTTGTCCCAGTGGTTAAGGCGCTTCCTGTGCACAGATGCTCTCCATGGTCTCCAGTTCGAACCTCCTTGAGACCGGTTCTTGTTTTCTTTTTGCAAACTTCAGCAATTTTCCATATTTTCTATATTTTTTTTCATATTTTGATATTTCCATTCAATTTTCATTATTTTCACAATTTTATTCTGCATTAAAATATCATCAAAAAATTAATTTTCTTTTTGCATTTATATTCTGAAAATCTTTATTTAATTTAATAAATTAAAAAATACAATTTTGCATGCATATTTATTTTTATTTATATTTTTGCATTTAAATCATTGTAAATTCATTTTAAATTACTAAATTGCATTTAAAAAATCCCAAAAAATTATTTTAACTTATTTATCTTATTTCCATCGTATAATAATTTTTCCATATAAAAAATTGCATTTTTTCTAACATTTTCTCTTATTTCGATTTTATCATATTTTCCGATTTCTCGTTTGTTTCACAGGTTAATCCGATTCAGACGATTCTTCCGTTTTCATCTTTTTTTTTTCTTTCAATAATGTAACTGTATATGGGATGTAATAGTTTAATTTAGGATTTTATTTTCCGCATTTTAAATTATGTATCTGCCCCAAAGCCTTGTAATAGCGTAGGACATTTACCTTTCCGCACTTTACATTCCGCATTTTACTTTCCGCACCCTATAAATTGCTAGTAATTAGGCGTGTATGGCAAGACTAAAATTGAACATAGCCCACTAATCTTCAAGATAACATATTCTGAATTCAACACACTTCTTTCACACACGCACCCCTTAGGGTAATTCTCTCTCGTTGCCTTACGAATTCAAATGGTCATGTCCCTCGAACGTAGAGGTATTCTAGCACCGTTGCCTTCAAACAAATCATCATAGTCCCTTCGATACAAAGATCATAAGACCCACGATGTCGCCTCCGAATACATGATCTTGACCCTCGATTGTCGCCTACGAAAAATGATGATAGTCCCTTCGAATGTGCTAGGATACTTCCTACAAGTTGCTTTCGATGACCATCTGATGTCCCTTCGAATGTCCCGCTTACATCCAACGAATAGAGCTACCTACTAACTAATGGTATGGCTAGCGCTATTCTAAAGGAATGTAGAAGTACAAACAAAACGACCAATTCTGAGTGGGTAAATAAGTCTTTTAGTTGCTTGCTCTATCAAATGATTTTCACACCACACACTTTTTTCAAAGTTCAAATTCTTTTCAAAACAAAAACATTTCCGAACACTTTGTATACACTCCTACATGAGTCATTACAAAGTCAAAGCGAAATGCCTTTTTTTCAAAACATCTTTGTCAAACACACAGAAAGCAATTTTAAAAAGTGATCTAGAGCAACTAAGAGCCCGTAGATAACTACGGATGGAAAGGGGTGCTAATACCTTCCCTTTTCATCACCATTCTCCCAAACTCAGAATCTAACGAAGGTCTTTTTCTGTTACTTTTACCTTCCCTTAATTGGATAAAAATAAAAGTCGGTGGCGACTCTTGCTATCCGCACATTTGGATACAAAAATCCTACAAAGTCAGTTCACCGTATTACAACGGGTAGTAGTAACAAAACCGTTAACAGGAGTGTCTATTACCATACTACCTTTTGTATCAGACAATTTCAATCCCAACATAGTTGCACAGTCAACAAAAATAAATGAATGTGTGGAACCTATATCAATAATAGCAACTAATGCAAAATTGTTAATAAAAAAAGTGCCTCGAATCAAGTTGTCCTTCTTAGGAGGTTTTGAACCTGTCAAAGTAAACATTTTGCCATTAGTTTGAGCAGCAACAGTCTTCTTTGGTTTCTGACATTGGGTATTGATATGACCCCGGTCACCACAGTTAAAACAAGTCAAAACCTCATTCTTGCAGTTAGTAACTTGATGACCTACCTTTCCACACATGTAACACCTCAACACCTTATTATTGCAAGCATCAACATAATGGCCTACTTCGCCATACATATAGAATTTCATAGAAGCGGGAGCGCCTCCCCCACTTTGCTTCTTTTCATCATGTGCTTTTTGCTTCCCTTTTCGGCAGAAGCAGCATGCAGCCTACCACAATCATGATTCTTTGCCTTCTACTCATTACAACTCTTACAAAAATAATACTTAGCTTACATATCATATTCATAGATCCTACACATGTTCACAAGTATAGTAAACTAATGAAGCTCTTGATTCCCAAACTTAATACACTTAGAAGCTCCAGCCGCTGGATTACTATAATATAGACAGAACTTCACCAACTCCTTGAACTTGGTACCATACTCATCAACAGTCAAATTACCTTATTTCAACTGAAGGAATTCAATCTCTTTTCTCCCACGCACATCTTCAGGGAAATACTTTTCCAAGAATGCAACTCGGAAAACAACCCAAGTAATCTCCGTGCCCATGATCTCTAACCTCTGACTTTTTATTCCAACATATGAATACCAAATTGCAACTTTTGTTTCTCTGAACAAGTTATCACTCTAAAGATATTCTCAATCTTTTTTATCAACACATGTGCACCATCAAGATCATGCGTGCCTTCAAAGATCGGTGGGTTGTTCTCCTAGAACTTCTCAAAGACGCGAAATTCATCATTTCCTCCCGTATTCGGGGGATTCTATTGATTATGGGTCATTGCATGAGACAATGAATCCAAAGCTTCAACAATATCATCATCATTTCTTCCTCCAACCATTTCTCTCTGCACATAGGCAAAACATCATTAGAGGAACTAGACATCGATTATCTTTACACACAAATCGACCACTCAAGGTATAGACATCATGCAAAACCTGGATGGACAATTTGGCTTGCTCTGATACCACTAATGTAACACCCTTCTAAAACTCAATGAATAAATAAATAATAATTCAATTAATAATTCACATAAAGCATGAAAACATGGGTGTCACATGCTTCATAAAACACCACAAATAATATCTTGCTCCGTAACACATGTTCTTCAAAATTTATAGCTCAATTTATTTTTCAAAATACCAACACAATAATAAAATACTTAGCAACAGAATCACCGTCTCAACAAATGATATTTATTTCATCAAAACATCATAGTCTTTAGTCTTATCCAAGGTTAACATCAAAACAAATTCCACAATTAACAAAACTCATAAGATGTGTTTTTAAAACAAACAAGAAACTTTAAGATTCAAACGTTTACAACCCCGATGTTACATATCATAGCAAGACCCTATTTATTCAACATAAACAAATCAATAACACACTCTGAAGTTATCCTCTAAGCTTTGATGAACTACTCCTTATCACCTGTGCACTACCCACGTGGATGCAACAGTCAAACAGAAAAGGTTAGTAATCACATTCATTACAAAATATATATATAATTGACATAGTAATTCAAGTAACATCATCATACGATCCATATATCATCATGCATCACATATCATACTCACACCTTCAGGTTATCGCATCATAAATGCATCTTCTTCATATTATCACATACATCATTTAGTCAACAATCAATCATCAACCTTCATCTATAATACAACTGTTGTACCCCCAAAATTTACCCTTTTCATTTTTTAATAAATAATTGGCTAACACTTAATTAATAGGTGCATCGCATACATATCATTCATGCATTGATCATGGGTTCGAGATTTTCCAATCGTATGAATCTGTACAATTCTAAAGAAGAGGTTTGTTTCTCACAAGTTGAATATTTGAGGTTCTGTCAATTCGGGCGTCATTTCAATAAGCAAGCGTGTCCAGAAGCTTCTGATTATTATCTCGCAAGTCTTGGTATTCTGATCGTCTATCAGGTGGATGCTGATTACAATTTCAAGCTACAGTGTGTTGTGGTCGGATATTTGAACCCGAACTGATTCTATGGCCTTCCGTGAGTTGTGAAGCATTGGTATTTGGCTTATCGATCTACGCGATTTATCAGAAAATCAAGAACGAACAGATAAAATGATATTTGAGCGCATGTATCAGAAAGTCAACAAAAGTCAAAGTTTGACTGAGTGGAGTTTTTGGTCAAAATTACGGTCAAAAATCGACATTTGAGAAAATGCGATCATTTGCTGAAAAAAATCGGAAGAATCGGGTGAAAATGAGGTTTCTTGCATTTTAAGTAATTTTGGACTTAGAAATTTTTTCTAAGTTTAAGGTACTTTGTGTTCACAGAGCCATGTTGCCGCACCCGTATCTTACCCGTCTGTGGTTAGAAGTTTGTGAATTGATAGTCGTTGGAAAGAGCGCATTTCATACTCCGATTTTGTCCTGGTGAAGATTTTTCCAGAAATGCTCGGATTTCGAGTTATAAAGCTCAGAAATTTGAAGTTCATAACTTTTGAAGTTTTACACTTGGTAAAATTTTGAGTGTTTTTAACATGTTCAAGCGCTTGACTTCGGAGGCAATTTACACGTGTTTCGAGGTCGATTCAATTAAGTTCAACATCAAAGTTGTTCATTTAATGGCAATCTAAAACTTTGCTGAAGAAATCGAATCCATTCGGAAACGGATAAAAATTACAGAGCTCGAAGTTACGATATATCATTCTTCAAATTTCAACACTTAGAAAAATTTGAAGTGTTTGTTTCTATGTTTTTGCCGATGCCTGTGGTCGATTATGTCATAGTTCGTGGCTCCGAATCGAAAAATGCTCAACTGAAAAGTTGTTCATTTCACGGCAATCTGAAACTTTGCTGAAGAAGTCGAATTCATTCGGTACTCGAATCGGAAGTTATAAAGCTCGGAAAATAAGAACGCATTATGTTTGTTAAATTCGAGTATTTTTGTGCACATGTTCAGGGCTGTTTTCGTCAATGATTCGGTCGCCGCACGAAGAAATTCCGAACACAAAAGTTTGAGTTCGTAATTCCATCTACAAGTTCCGTTTAGAAACTTTTCCGTTTCGGACGTTGGAGCTAGGAGATACGGAACGCCGTAAGTGTCAGCATGAAGTTGTTAAAATGCAAGACAGCATGCACATTTTTTGCCATGGTTGTGGACGCATTTCATCGAACAGTTGGTGTATGCATGTTCGGGGCTGTTTTCTCGTTGATCCGATTGCCGCACGGAGAAACTCCGAACACGAAAGACGAAGTTTGCCTTGTCCTCTACAAGTTCCGTTTAGAAACTTTTTTGTTTCGGACATCGGAGCTGGGAGATACGGAATGCCGTAAGTGGTAACTTGAAGTTGGAAAATTGCCGCGTGACATGCACAATACTTGCCCAGCCAGCCAGGCATTTCATCAAACACTCACGTAGCAATTTTCAAACACTTTTTTCTCCGTGAATTAGGCTTCTTTTGAATTTTCGTCGAACTACAAAGTTGTTATATTACACGCACTCTTTCCAACGGTACTGAATTCACGTCATTTGGTCAAGTATCGGAAAAGTTACGGATCTGCAAAGTGAGGTACATGAATTGGTGTATTAAACTTAACACTTAGAAAATTTTCAAAACATTCAAAACAGTTTGTGTCAGCTTCGAGGCTAATTACGGCGAGCTTGTGATCATTTTTTCATCGGGCATTCAACATCAATGTTGCTGTATCAAGTGCACTCTTCGAGTCGACACTTTTGTTGTATCAATCGGGGTACTACACACCGAAATAATATCATCTAAAGTAGCCGGCATGGTCATTTTGTTAAAAAAAAAAGAGATGGCAGTAACTTCCAGCTCCACTTTTCCTCACCATTGACAGCCATTGCGTTGATGATATTTTTTTTGTTGAGAACTGCATGTACAACAAATCATGAAAACACATCAATTACTATAAAACAAACTTTTTCCAATACATATATCTTGGAAGCAGTACAACTTGAAGGAAAGATGAATTATAGACAGCAAACAAATTGTACTTGGTTTTATGATTTATCTAACAGAAAACACTTTTTTCTCACACACTCACTTTCCATTCTTTCATCATCACTTTTTCTCACTCTTTTTCTCACCCCTCGTTTCCATCATGGCAGTATAATTGTAACAAGAAAAGAACAAAAATGGCATCATCTTTCTCACCTCTAACAGCAAAACCATAGCCATCCATCTCTTCATTCTTTCTCTCTCTATATTCTCCTCTTCTCTCTCACCGCAACTTCCATCACCGTAACAAACATCTCATCATCACCATTCTTTTCTCTCCATAACAGAAAATCTGCAACCACACAACCATCGTCTTCATACACTCCATCCCTTCCAGTAATCCATGACCAAACTTGGCTCTCTCTTAACAAACTGACAGCAACAGAACCATTCTTTCATAAGCAGCCACCATTCTTGATCTCTCACACTTCCATCTTCTTCGAACAAAACTCCAACAGAGCTCCTTTCATTCTGATTCCACAGCTCTTCTTCTCGTACCTATCGCTTGCGATCTAGCGCAGTTAAAACCGATTAAGACTAAGGCATTGAAGTCAAGATTTCACGGCGAGATTTACGATCTGGAAATTCTATCGTCTTGTGTATTCGAAGAATCATCTTCTTCGTGGAGTTCCCAAGGAGTTACGGGTTGTTCTTGCACGATCCCGCACGTACTGTAACAAACACGTGGAGATTGGATTTGTTTGTGAAGCGTTCTCGATTTCATCCGTTTTCGGATCTTAATTTTGTGCTCAGATTTCGCTATGCTTGAGTAGGTGTTCATAAGATCTAACATCAGATTCGTGTTCAGTGCGAAAATCCGAGTAAGAAAGTGGTGGCGGTGTGTTGATTCAGCTCGTGATAGCCGTCGTCGGAAGAAGAAAGATTGACCGGAGAAGATGGAGGATTCCGGCAGCTTCTCCGTGGCCCTAGGCGTGGCTTACCATTACAGGTACATGTCCATTTCCCATAACGGCCAACCCGATCTTGCCACGTGTCCTTGTTATTTATTTAATAAAATGAAAACCTGAAAATATAACTTAAGCATTTTGTCCTATTGATAATATGTTACATAATAAACAAATAAAACGTGACATATTATTGTTAAATCAGAATATAAAAAAATAATAATAATAGTAATGTCATAAAAAAGCAGTAAATAGATGTAAACACACCCTTTTTGACAGAAAGTAGAAGTGGATACCGTAGAGTACTACGGGCGCGTGGGGTGCTAATACCTTCCCTTCGCGTAATAGATTCCCTTACCCTATCTCTCGGTCGCAAGACCGTGCCTTATCCCTTTTAGGTTTTCGCGATGCGTTTGCCTTTCTCCTTTTACGAGATAAAAAACGTTCGATGGCGACTTCATTGATACTGTTATCGGATGATGTTCAGCCGGTTGTTTCAGCTGGCGACTTCACTGGGGATCGGGAGACCTGTGCTGGTCCGATCAGGAGTCGATCCTAGCTTTTATTTTCATGTCTATTGGGTGTTTATTTATTTGTTTATCTATTTACCTGCTTTATCGCACCATCCTTTGTATGCTTGCATTGCATTCTATGTGGCATATTTACCGCTTTCATATATCCTGTATCTGGACTGCTGTTGTGCTGGTTTCATCTCTTGATCTGGGTGGGTGTTACTTGAGGTAAAAGGCCAACTACCCCGGCCAGTGACATATAGGTTAGATGGATGTCCATGTCGAATCCCGCATCCCGTGGTGCGTGTGAGGAGGCATGGAGTACCGAATTCAGACGAGATTCGATTGACGGTGCTCTCGCCCTACACTCTGCATATCATTAGGGACATCCTGTTGAGTCTAGAATCATCCTGTGAGTTGGGGCGGGATCATGATTATTACAGGTACAGATGGTGACTATGTTTTGTTGGTGACTATGTTCTGTTGGTGACTTGGTATTTTCTATTGATGATCTGATGTTTTCTGTTGGTGACTATGATATCATTCGGTGGCATTTTCTAGCCGTTACTCTGTCCGATTTTTGGTTTTTCTTCAATCAGAGCAGAAACAGCGCAACAGTTTGATCAGTGTTCATGGAAGTAGTAAACCCATGATCAATGCATAATGTATTTGCATCATAGCATGTTTATTTTTAAAAGAAATGTCAGAAAAAGCATGTTATTTTATCTAACCCCGCATGCATGTCATTTCCAGGACTTCTTGTGGTTTACTATCAACATCAGGATGGATACCAACAATCAAACCAACACCGAGGCCCTAAGGAAGACTTCCTCATACTCTTTCTGTGCATTCGACATCTCTGAAGTAAGAGCCAGAGGTATTCTTGTGAAGGATCTGATTGAAAGAGAGTTCAAAAAAGATCATGGGAACATATTGCCGTTACTAATGGAGGATTATGAGTTCTATGCCATGCAATCTCTACTCCAGTTTTATGATAGTGAGCTCAGGTGTTTTACCTTTCAAGATTATCAGTTAGCACCTACTCTTGAGGAGTACTCTTTCCTTTTGGGTATCAGTATCACAAGCAGTTTGCCTTTTATCAAAAGAATGGGTACTCCTGGTTTTGAAGCCATTGCTAAAGCCCTTGGTTTGCGCGTTATTGAAGTAAGGGACAATTGGGTTCCGAAAGATTACACTTGTGGACTTCCGTTGGGTTTCCTTTTAGTCAAAGCTGATGAATTTGCCAAGGTTGGTATTCGGAAAAGCTTCAATACTATCTTAGCCGTCATGATCTATGGTATGGTGATTTTTACTTCTTTTGAAAAGTTTGTGGATGTTGCTGCGATTTCTGTTTTCATGAATGACAATCCGGTTCCTACCATCTTGGCTGATACATATTATGCCATTCACTCTCGCCATGGTCAAAGGGTGTTATGGGTTGTATGCCTTTACTTTATCGTTGGTTCAGCACACATTTGCCAAAGAGAGGGGCATTTGTTGATTATTCTAAAACCACGAAGTGGTCTAGCCGAATCATCGCACTCACTTCATATGATATAGTTTGGAATACCATGTCGGCGGTTACGAGATCATTACTAGTTGTGGAGAGTTTCCAAATGTACCATTGATGGGAACTAAAGGTTGCATCGTTATAATCCTATATTACGCCGTCAACTAGGATATCCTTTGGTGAAGTACCCACTGTTCGTCGATTGACGGAAACTATCTTCTTTGCAAATGATGAGAACCGGTTTTGCTAAATCAGTTATCGTTGCATGGAGCTCGGTTCACAAAAGGCACGGTTTTCTTTGGCCAAAAGGAAATTATCGTTTGATTCTTACAGATTGGTTAAAAGATCGGGTCTCAAGATTCGGCTTCCATACAAAGGAAGCACCTTTGTATTCTCAACTGGTTCCTTGGTTGAAAGTCTGGTACCTGATTTTGCTACTTCATGTTCTTCATCCGTAATCTCTCCTCCAGGTTTCGTGCGTATTGAGGTTTACAAACAGCTCCAAGCGGAGAATTCAACTTTGAAGGAACAGTTACAAGCTCGAGCCATGGACCTAGCATTTACTCTTTAAGATAAAAAGAGGTTATCTGTTGAGATCGAGCAGAAAGACCAAGTTTTGAAGGCTTATGGCTTACTTGAAGAAACCAAGAGAGCCAAAGGTGGTATTTCCTCTTCTTTTGATCAGATGACCAAAGAGTTTGACAGGGTACAAGAGAAGTTGAAGAATATGCAGATAGCTAATGAGAAATTGAAAGCCAAGCATGGTGAAAAAATCCGGGTTTTAAAGAAGCGACTCCATGAGGAAGAATCCAATGCTAAAGAGTCCCTTGAGAGAAGGAAAGAACTTGAAGTTGAAGCCCAAAGTCGACAGGAGCAGATGACTATCCTTTCTAAAGAGGTTGAATATTTGAAGACTAAGTGGCAATATGCTAAAGATGGAGAATATGCAGCATACACCATGTTAAGGGGTCGAGACATTCATGTGGCTAAGCTAGTAGCCGAGATCCTTACGCTCAAGGCGCAAATGGCCCCTAAATAAGTAGTTGCAAATGTTATTTGATGTTATTTGATTCGACGAATCACCTCCAGGCTTGTTGGATGGAGTTCGCTCACCATTGTGTTTGTATTAATACTCTGTGATCGTGGACTCTTGTATGACTCTGTTTCATCTATGCACTTGAGCAGTTGATTCTCAATCTGATTGTGTGTCTGGTCTTGATAATTATTGTTGTCATTACCCTATTATTATTTGATGTTTGATAACAAATCGCAAGAATGTCCTGGAAGTGATCATTTCATGCATTAACCATGCATATACATACATTGTGCATAACAGGCATTTGAACTTGGGATTTCTCTTACTCAAATCTGGTATTTTCTACTCAGAATTGTGAACTTTGCCTCTGTGCCATTCTGCGTTTGAAACCGAGTGATGGAGCAACTTCGCGGGGAACTGGATGAGATGAAAGAACAGATGGGATTTCTCATGCCGAATATGCAAGACTTGAGAGAAGAGAACCAACAGTTGAAGACTCAGCTAGGCTTGGTGATGGAAATTTTAGGGACCGTGTTGAGAAAGGGAGATGACCCCAGTTTTCCTACAGCAACGGGAGTCGCTATTCCTCCTTATACTCAGGGTTTTTCTTTGAGCCCTAAAACTGGGCATGCATCTACTCCATCACCCTGTATTCCGAGGTCTCCTCGTTCGCGTCCAATTCCTATTGTTCAGAAAGGTCTAGAAGGTAGAGCTCTTCAACCATGGTCCCCACACTCTGAAAAGCAATTCGATCCTATTCCGATGCCATATGCTCAGTTGCTTCCTCAGCTGCTCAAGTTTCGGTTGGTTGAACTCCAAACTCTTGCCATGCCTGAAGGGATTCTATTCGAGTACGATGTGATGGCTAGGTGTGATTTCCATTCTGGGGCACCCTGTCATGATACAGAGGACTGTGTGACCTTGAAAAATGAGGTTCAGGATTTCCTTGACAAAGGGATTATCCGGTTTACTTTACTGTTTGCATACAAGTCAATTTAGCTCCAGCTGCCGATATGACCGTTATGCCCGCTGCTATACCTCAAAACAGAGTTTGTGCGTCGAAGAGGGATAATCAACCGCTCCACCCACCGGCTCATCAAGCGCTTCATCGAAAGAATCAAAAGAAGCCAGAAAACCATGCTCTTAGAAGATTCGACGTCGTCCCAATGTCTTATGCTGAGATGTTGACACAACTACTTGAGCTCAAATTGATAGTTCCCAAGCCTGCATTTCCTCCCCCTCCCTTGGATAAACGGCCCAGAAACTATGATGCTAATGCTAGCTGTGAGTTTCATTCTGGAACCTTGGGGCATAGTATTGAAGATTGCCATGCATTCAAGTGCAAGGCAGGATCGATTGAGGCAAAAGCTATCAGTTTCACACCAGATGGTCATGTTCGGGTCCTCCGCTAGCTCAGCAAATGTCAAGACTTCAAAATGCATCATCAAAAGCAACAAGTCAAGTCTCCTCAACGGTAATTTCAAGATTCATTTGCATTATCATTTGTAATCTTTCTTGTTTGTTTAGTACATGCTTGTATGCAGAACATTTTCATCTTCTGAATGATTATCATAATGCATTGAATATGTTTGTCTTGAACTAATCCATTTGTATGCACTTTTAATTGTTTTCAAATGTTTTTGATATCCAACTCTTGTTAATAAAGCAAAACCTCTGTAGGGAGGATGACGAAAATATACCAAGAATTTCAAACGGTATTTCTTTCAAATAAAAACCCTGCTGACGATGTACAGGCCTTGTTTCAAATCCCCAAACACCGGAGATATAAGGGAGTTAGACCCTCGTTAACCCCCTTTTGAGCCTTGAAGTAGGAGTTTCTTTTCTGTTCAGAGAAAACCCTCATTTTAAACCCGGGGCAGGGTAGTGTTCAGTTAATCAGATTGAGCATTCAAAACTCACCGAGAGTATACATCAAAGGATACAACAATGGCTATCCTTCAAAGGTTGAGAAATTGTAGCAGTCAAGTTTCAATTGACAACAATGTGCATCATGGAAGGACAATACCCCAACGGGAACTCCTTATCTGAAGAGGACTTGGATCGCCACAATCACATCTAGCAAACCAAAGACAGTGTGAAGATCAACGACTTGTTCAAAAAAAAAAAAGAAAAGCAAAAAAAAAAACAAGAAAAAGCCCGCTAAGTCGAACTTGGAAATAAGTCGCTTAGGCAAAATAAAAGGGCAAATGTTAAAAAGCAAATTGGCAAGCCGTAAAGGCGAGGATAATCACACAACATCCTCAATGAAGAACAAAGTCGTTGATCAAGCTCTAAGCAAAAAGGGTGAGTGGCTATCGGGTCCAAGAAGCCCCGTCCTTAACAAAGTCGAAGTGCACAATTAGTAAACTACGATGGTTTCTCAACTTTCAATTTCCTCTTGTGAGAGATGATTGCTCGCATCAAGTTAACTGAACATAGGTTCGGAGAATATCATGAAGGGGGTGGGCACCAAATTTTTTGAGCCTAAAAATCTTTCTTTCTAAAAACCGTGAACCAGGCCACGTTACAACCCTTAAAAGTCCTAATTAAGGTGGTTAATTTGAAAGCTAAGCTGTGATGAGAACGCGGTATCCTGACTCCTAGGAGGTTTGCTAACACCTTTGAGTTGGTATCACACAATCTTTTGTTATCTTTCGCACAAAAAACGCGATGTTTCGACATCTTTTCAAAAGCTTTTTGTTTCAAGACAAGCATAGGATTTGCAGTAGAATTATCATTTTTAGGATAAAACATTCTTTGCATATGAACAGGTGCTCAAACATCCAGTAAGCTTGCATAATGAGCATCAGATGAATACCTTGATCGTCCCAAGGGGCAGGTTGTCTGAAAATATATTGAACGGCCTTTCAAAGAACCATCTTAATCTGGGGCATTCAAAATGGTATTATATCCTTCAGGGCTCATTAAAACTGGGGCAACTTTGTCAAGGTTGGCCAATCCTTTCGGAGACACAGGGGCATGTTGATTATCTATGTTTCACTCGGGGTTCGAAAGTGGCGTATGGGTGACAGTTGGCAGATGCCTGATTACTCGTTTGATTGAAATTCCTACATCTTGAAGAATACTCTTCAATGTAGGGTCCTCCCTTTTGAGTCCGCTGCTATACAGAAACGGTCTCCAAATTGGGTCTTTAGAAGTTTGTCAGGATGATTTGCTCTTCTTGACTCAAGTTTTGACCTGTTGTCTTTTTCGCAATGAGTCGCACGCTCTTCGTTTGTGCAAAACCGTCGGTTATCTTACCCGTGTTTGCATTACCTTTCCAGACATTTGGGTATCCATACTTGGTGTGTGGTAATCCAAATGTTTGATACTCTTGAAGAATTATACCCCGCCTTTGGCCTGAGGGATATTATAGTTCTTGCAGACACTTCCTTCGATGTCATCATCTTGGTAAAGTTCGTCTGAGTTCGTCTTAACTAGACGTTCTCTTCCCCTTTGCAAGTTCATCTTCATACAGATGTCCTTCCCCGCAAGTTCGTCTTAACTAGACGTTCTCTTCCCTTTGCAAGTTCATCTTCACAGATGTCCTTCGCAAGTTCGTCTTAACTAGACGTTCTCTTCCCTTTTGCAAGTTCATCTTCACACAGATGTCCTTCCCCGCAAGTTCGTCTTAACTAGACGTTCTCTTCCCCTTTGCAAGTTCATCTTCACACAGATGTCCTTCCCCGCAAGTTCGTCTTAACTAGACGTTCTCTTCCCCTTTGTAAGTTCATCTTCTCGCAGATGTTCTTTCCTTGTGAGTTCGTCTACACCCGACGTTCTCTTTTCCTTATTAGTTCGTTTTCACATATTTGTCTTGTTCTTTCTTACGCGGATTCGTCTTCGTCCGACGTCCTCTTCTTTTTGTTCCTACAAGTTCATCCTCGCACGGGTGTCCTTTCTCTCGAGTTCGTCCTTGACCGACGATGCTCCCTCTTATGGATTTTTCTTCCATTATCAGGTATCTCACAGCTTGGTGCCCTCAAGCCATCCTCCAATGAAATTCAGTATCTCGTTTTCAGTAAGTATGGACGAGAAACCCGGTGAAACTTCGCAAAGAATCAGATGTAGCTTTTGTCATCAGCATACCATATTTGGTGAATCTCCCTAGCAGATGTTGTTATCGACAAATCCTTATTGTAGAACATGGTACCAATCCCCGATGCGGGTTGACAATATTTGTCTCAGTGAAAGTCCCTAGTGGATGTTCTCCAAAGTCGCAAGTGTGTTGTACCCTGATATTCCCTATGGAGGTGTTATCTGGATTATTGATCGGGCGTTTGATCCCCCAATGAGTCGCATATTGTCCACAGATGATCCTCCCCAGAGGGTTCTCATCTCTTGACATCCCCAGCAGTTGACATATCTTTGTCTCCCCAGCTAGAGTTGTGATGGGTAACGGTGGAAGATCTTTTCTAGGAGCGTATATTCTATTTCCCCAAGCAGACCTCTGTCCAACTAACAGGTCTCCCGTGGCATCATTTCCTCAGTAGGCTCATCAAGCAAGATTCAGTTGTCTTGAGAGATTTTTTTGGGCATTCCTCGATGCTCTAATCCCCGACTGAGTTCTTATTTCATTCACCTTATATATGTCTTGCAAGCATGCATCATTACATTGACATAATCTCCTAAAAGAGTCATACATCTCATAGGATTACAGGTCAGAAATGCATTTTCATCCCCAGCAATGTCAAGTTTCTTTTGGAATCCGTTGTGTCCCGCTTTCTTCCGGCGCAATATGTCCATCTTCTTCTGATTAGTGTTGAAACTGCCAGCCCTTACCCTGGTGCAACACGTCTTCAGCTTCGAAAGCAAGCCCTACACTTGACTTTCCCGTCAGTAAAGCCTAATCGGCACCTTTAGTCTTTGCATCACAAACCCGCCCAAGCTGTCGGCGTAAATGTGGTTAGTCTACTTGGTGTATCTAGTCTTTATTTCCACTTGCATGTCAGTCCTTCCCTGGCATTGTGGGTCTTTCGAGAACAAGAATACTCTTGTTTTTGTCATCAGTAAAGCCTAATCGGCACTTTTAGTCTTTGCATCACAAACCCGCCCGAGTTGTCGGTGTAAATGTGGTTAGTCTACTTGGTGTATCTAGTCTTTATTTCCACTTGCATGTCAGCTCTCCCCTGACATTGTGGGTCTTTTGAGAACAAGAATACTCTTGTTTCCTCTTCCTCGTAAAGCCTAATCGGCACCTTTAGTCTTTGCATCACAAACCCGCCCAAGCTGTCGGCGTAAATGTGGTTAGTCTACTTGGTGTATCTAGTCTTTATTTCCACTTGCATGTCAGTCCTTCCCTGGCATTGTGGGTCTTTCGAGAACAAGAATACTCTTGTTTTTGTCATCGCAGCCTAATCGGCACCTTTAGTCTTTGCATCACAAACCCGCCAAGTCGGCGTAAATGTGGTTAGTCTACTTGGTGTATCTAGTCTTTATTTCCACTTGCATGTCCCTTCCCGGCATTGTGGGTCTTTCGAGAACAAGAATACTCTTGTTTTTGTCATCGAAAGCCTAATCGGCACCTTTAGTCTTTGCATCACAAACCCGCTTGAGTTGTCGGTAAATGTGGTTAGTCTACTTGGTGTATCTAGTCTTTATTTCCACTTGCACCACTCTCCCGACATTGTGGGTCTTTGAGAACAAGAATACTCTTGTTTCCTCTTCCTCGTAAAGCCTAATCGGCACCTTTAGTCTTTGCATCACAAACCCGCCAAGCCGTCGTAAATGTGGTTAGTCTACTTGGTGTATCTAGTCTTTATTTCCACTTGCATGTCGGTCCTTCCCGGCATTGTGGGTCTTTCGAGAACAAGAATACTCTTGTTTTTGTCATCGATAAAGCCTACTCGGCACTTTCTAGCCTTTGCATCACTAACCCGTCGGTTATTCCCGTAATGTGGTAGTCTAGTCGTATCAAGTCTTTGCTTCGTGTCGCTCTCCCCGGTATCCGGACTCGAGACTTGGTCGGATAGATCGGAGGAAACTACATCTTCATTCCCCCCAGAGATTACAACGGGGTCCGACTCTTCCGGTCTCCCAGAACTATCAAATGCTCTCCAGCGAGATCTACACCCAGAATCCCCAGTAGAGCGCCTCCTAAACTTCCTCAGCAAGGTCTACGTACAAGGTCCCCAACAGATCGCCTCCCAGATTCTCCTCAGCAGGGTCTATGAGATCTCCAACAACGAGCCTCTCCAATCTCTACCTTCCTCAACAATATCTAGGCCCAAGACTTGGTCAGATAGTGCATCGGAGGAATCCAGGATATCTTTCTTCTCCTTCAAAAACAGGGATCTCACCTACTCAATTCCCCAAGCAGGAGTCAGAGATCCTCAAACAGAACATCCGCATCTTCTTCAAGATGGATATGTTTTGAAATACCACAACATTTATCATTCATACATTACTCATAAAGTCATAATTCATGCATATGTCATTCATACACATTGTCATGCATCATACTTTGCATAAGACTAACAAATATTCTATCAAAGTTTCTCTTGTTTTTTCCAAAACAGGTAACAGTCACTTCTGACGCAAACAGGTCCAAGATTAAGCCCCGAATCGACGGGAAAACTATCTGAAAGACCACCCTTGGTTGTCCTCCGACGACAGGTCCAGGATTAAGCCCCGATCCGACGGGAAAACTATCCGAAGGACCGCCTCTAGTTATCCTCCGATAACAGGCAATGGATCAACACCCGATGCACAACAGGGAAGCTATCCACATTTTTGCCAACTACTATCTCCCTCAGAGTAATCGGCACGAAGATTTATTCTGACCCCTTCCTATTATCAACAGCAACTACAGAGTCTAGCGTACGACTCAGTTGCCTTGGATGGCATCTTAAGCCCATCTCCGACCATTTATCAACATTTATCCACTTTCAGAATGCTGCATATATGGTTAAAAATCAATGCAAACCAGTAACTTCATTCAAAAAATGAACACGAAGTCTAACGTACGACTCCCTCCGGATGGCATCTTAAGCCCATCTCCTCTCCTTTCCAGAAACGTCTACAGAGCCTAACGTACGGCTCACTCCCCAGCATCGATCTTTCTAGATGGCATCTTAAGCCCATCTCCGTCAATTCTCCTATCAACATTCTCGAGTCTAGCGTACGACTCATCCCCCAGTGAAGTATCCAAATGGCATCTGTAAGCCCATTCCGCATCATCCACCAATAAAGTGCAAATTTTCGGTGTACTCGGTGTTCAATCATCTTCTACCTCCAGGTCACGAAAAACAAGCGTGTCAATCTAACCCTCCAGTACAAGAAGATTGAACAGGGGCAGCTGTCATACCCCAAAATTTGCCCTCCATCTACTCAAGAGATTTCATACATCCCTACTCAAGGATTCCTCAAGAGTTGATCAGACAAATCCTCTCCTAGACAATCAACCCAAACTAGGGTTTGGTATCTCTCAAGTCAAGATGAACTTCCAACATCTCCAATGGCCTTCATGCCTCCTCATATGCTTCAAAGATTCTCCATGTCAAGTTTCAAGCTTCACAAGTCAAGTTTCCTCAGACAATTGCTCAGATGGTTGAAAATCAATTGTATTGAACAAAAAGTCAATTGTGGTCAACATACAGTCAAACTTCATATTTTTTGGTCAACATCCTCATTTTGAAGTTACATTCACCATTTGATCAAGGGTTGATCATGATTCATCAAGAAAACTCAAGATTTGCTCAAAAGTCAAACTTTCTAAATTAGGGTTTCTAGGTGAAAAGTCAACTGAACTTTGACTGATCATAACTTTCTCATACTTTCTCAGAAATTTTTCCACCACCTCTTGTTTTGAAGGAAATTCAATTCTCTACAACTTCATGTCTCACAAGAATGTCCAAAAAATGCTTCATTTGAGAGGTATAGCTCAAAACATTACAGGTCATTTTCAAAGTCAACAAAAAGTCAACTTTTTGTTTTGAAGATATATTGAGCATGGTAACTCCAATTGAGATGAGACCAAAAATGTTGGTTAGAGGACTCTTAGATCTTTCCAAAAAGTCCAAGAACACTCAAAAATGTGGAAAATTAAGCAAGATACACCATTCAGAAGTTGGGCAATTTTGGACAATTGCACAAAAGGACATTTTGGTCAAATTGCAAAATTTTCCAAATGGGCCTATAATCTTTTGATCCAAACTTGTTCATGACAATATTCTTGACCCATAAATGCTTGGCCATGGCAATTTTCTATTTTATTGATTTTATTTTGGATTTTAAACCATTTAATTCCAAATTAAATTACATAAAATGTGAAAATAAGGTTGTTTTTCAAATAAGTTGGATTTATATCTTTCTTAATGTCCAAGAAAGCCCACAACAATTGCCAAATTCGTGGCTCATGCATATGGAAAGAGAAAATCAAGTTTTAAAGAAATTTGATTTTATTTATTGGAAAATATTTGCACATTGATGGATGAATCTTTTTGCTTGCTTTTGCCATCCAAACTTCTTCTATAAATGCTCGAGATTGTGTACAAACCAAAGGACGAGACCCTAACCCTAAAACCACCCAAACTCTTGCAAATTTTTTCAAGAAACTTGAAAATCGAATTCAAAAGACCACTTTCATTCAAACCAACCACCCCATTGTCTTCTTGGAGGTAAGTTTGAGTAAGTATACACTCTTGCCATGGGTTAAAGCAAGTGAATCGAGCCCCTGTACATGCATACATATTCCAAATTTTCTTGATTTTGCATTTTACTAACTGCGTGTTTTAATCAATTCTAATGCTTCTAATGTGTTCATGAGGTTCTGTGTAGTGGATCTGGGCAATCGCTAGAGAGCTTGCACGTAAGAATCACCAGTTGCCATGTTTAGGGTTTTTTTGAACTGGTAGCTTCGAACCGGCCATTACAGGACGATTCAGCCAAAACCGATGCCATCATTGAATCGCAAGCATCGATTTAGGGGTAGGGTACTTTTACGCCATTTATTTTTGCTATTTCACAGGTTTGATCTTCGAGGCCGCCGGAGAAGACGACCGGAGCTAGGGCTCCGGCGTCGTTGACCTGTCTCTGACCGGCGTGAGCTTGCGTGGCGCGAGGGAGATCTGTGATTCGTCCATTCATGTTGACCGGGTCCACTTGGTGATTGTGTTTTGAATTCAAAATCGGTGCCACGCTCGATTATAAACAATTCCTTGTATTTTCCAGACACAAAAGACACGTTGTCCCAGTGGTTAAGGCGCTTCCTGTGCACAGATGCTCTCCATGGTCTCCAGTTCGAACCTCCTTGAGACCGGTTCTTGTTTTCTTTTTGCAAACTTCAGCAATTTTCCATATTTTCTATATTTTTTTCATATTTTGATATTTCCATTCAATTTTCATTATTTTCACAATTTTATTCGCATTAAAATATCATCAAAAATTAATTTTCTTTTGCATTTATATTCTGAAAATCTTTATTTAATTTAATAAATTAAAAAATACAATTTTGCATGCATATTTATTTTTATTTATATTTTTGCATTTAAATCATTGTAAATTCATTTTAAATTACTAAATTGCATTTAAAAAATCCCAAAAAATTATTTTAACTTATTTATCTTATTTCCATCGTATAATTTTTCCATATAAAAAATTGCATTTTTTCTAACATTTTCTCTTATTTCGATTTTATCATATTTTCCGATTTCTCGTTTGTTTCACAGGTTAATCCGATTCAGACGATTCTTCCGTTTTCATCTTTTTTTTTTCTTTCAATAATGTAACTGTATATGGGATGTAATAGTTTAATTTAGGATTTTATTTTCCGCATTTTAAATTATGTATCTGCCCCAAAGCCTTGTAATAGCGTAGGACATTTACCTTTCCGCACTTTACATTCCGCATTTTACTTTCCGCACCCTATAAATTGCTAGTAATTAGGCGTGTATGGCAAGACTAAAATTGAACATAGCCCACTAATCTTCAAGATAACATATTCTGAATTCAACACACTTCTTTCACACACGCACCCCTTAGGGTAATTCTCTCTCGTTGCCTTACGAATTCAAATGGTCATGTCCCTCGAACGTAGAGGTATTCTAGCACCGTTGCCTTCAAACAAATCATCATAGTCCCTTCGATACAAAGATCATAAGACCCACGATGTCGCCTCCGAATACATGATCTTGACCCTCGATTGTCGCCTACGAAAAATGATGATAGTCCCCTTCGAATGTGCTAGGATACTTCCTACAAGTTGCTTTCGATGACCATCTGATGTCCCTTCGAATGTCCCGCTTACATCCAACGAATAGAGCTACCTACTAACTAATGGTATGGCTAGCGCTATTCTAAAGGAATGTAGAAGTACAAACAAAACGACCAATTCTGAGTGGGTAAATAAGTCTTTTAGTTGCTTGCTCTATCAAATGATTTTCACACCACACACTTTTTTCAAAGTTCAAATTCTTTTCAAAACAAAAACATTTCCGAACACTTTGTATACACTCCTACATGAGTCATTACAAAGTCAAAGCGAAATGCCTTTTTTTCAAAACATCTTTGTCAAACACACAGAAAGCAATTTTAAAAAGTGATCTAGAGCAACTAAGAGCCCGTAGATAACTACGGATGGAAAGGGGTGCTAATACCTTCCCTTTTCATCACCATTCTCCCAAACTCAGAATCTAACGAAGGTCTTTTTCTGTTACTTTTACCTTCCCTTAATTGGATAAAAATAAAAGTCGGTGGCGACTCTTGCTATCCGCACATTTGGATACAAAAATCCTACAAAGTCAGTTCACCGTATTACAACGGGTAGTAGTAACAAAACCGTTAACAGGAGTGTCTATTACCATACTACCTTTTGTATCAGACAATTTCAATCCCAACATAGTTGCACAGTCAACAAAAATAAATGAATGTGTGGAACCTATATCAATAATAGCAACTAATGCAAAATTGTTAATAAAAAAAGTGCCTCGAATCAAGTTGTCCTTCTTAGGAGGTTTTGAACCTGTCAAAGTAAACATTTTGCCATTAGTTTGAGCAGCAACAGTCTTCTTTGGTTTCTGACATTGGGTATTGATATGACCCCGGTCACCACAGTTAAAACAAGTCAAAACCTCATTCTTGCAGTTAGTAACTTGATGACCTACCTTTCCACACATGTAACACCTCAACACCTTATTATTGCAAGCATCAACATAATGGCCTACTTCGCCATACATATAGAATTTCATAGAAGCGGGAGCGCCTCCCCCACTTTGCTTCTTTTCATCATGTGCTTTTTGCTTCCCTTTTCGGCAGAAGCAGCATGCAGCCTACCACAATCATGATTCTTTGCCTTCTACTCATTACAACTCTTACAAAAATAATACTTAGCTTACATATCATATTCATAGATCCTACACATGTTCACAAGTATAGTAAACTAATGAAGCTCTTGATTCCCAAACTTAATACACTTAGAAGCTCCAGCCGCTGGATTACTATAATATAGACAGAACTTCACCAACTCCTTGAACTTGGTACCATACTCATCAACAGTCAAATTACCTTATTTCAACTGAAGGAATTCAATCTCTTTTCTCCCACGCATCTTCGGGAAATACTTTTCCAAGAATGCAACTCGGAAAACAACCCAAGTAATCTCCGTGCCCATGATCTCTAACCTCTGACTTTTTATTCCAACATATGAATACCAAATTGCAACTTTTGTTTCTCTGAACAAGTTATCACTCTAAAGATATTCTCAATCTTTTTTATCAACACATGTGCACCATCAAGATCATGCGTGCCTTCAAAGATCGGTGGGTTGTTCTCCTAGAACTTCTCAAAGACGCGAAATTCATCATTTCCTCCCGTATTCGGGGGATTCTATTGATTATGGGTCATTGCATGAGACAATGAATCCAAAGCTTCAACAATATCATCATCATTTCTTCCTCCAACCATTTCTCTCTGCACATAGGCAAAACATCATTAGAGGAACTAGACATCGATTATCTTTACACACAAATCGACCACTCAAGGTATAGACATCATGCAAAACCTGGATGGACAATTTGGCTTGCTCTGATACCACTAATGTAACACCCTTCTAAAACTCAATGAATAAATAAATAATAATTCAATTAATAATTCACATAAAGCATGAAAACATGGGTGTCACATGCTTCATAAAACACCACAAATAATATCTTGCTCCGTAACACATGTTCTTCAAAATTTATAGCTCAATTTATTTTTCAAAATACCAACACAATAATAAAATACTTAGCAACAGAATCACCGTCTCAACAAATGATATTTATTTCATCAAAACATCATAGTCTTTAGTCTTATCCAAGGTTAACATCAAAACAAATTCCACAATTAACAAAACTCATAAGATGTGTTTTTAAAACAAACAAGAAACTTTAAGATTCAAACGTTTACAACCCCGATGTTACATATCATAGCAAGACCCTATTTATTCAACATAAACAAATCAATAACACACTCTGAAGTTATCCTCTAAGCTTTGATGAACTACTCCTTATCACCTGTGCACTACCCACGTGGATGCAACAGTCAAACAGAAAAGGTTAGTAATCACATTCATTACAAAATATATATATAATTGACATAGTAATTCAAGTAACATCATCATACGATCCATATATCATCATGCATCACATATCATACTCACACCTTCAGGTTATCGCATCATAAATGCATCTTCTTCATATTATCACATACATCATTTAGTCAACAATCAATCATCAACCTTCATCTATAATACAACTGTTGTACCCCCAAAATTTACCCTTTTCATTTTTTAATAAATAATTGGCTAACACTTAATTAATAGGTGCATCGCATACATATCATTCATGCATTGATCATGGGTTCGAGATTTTCCAATCGTATGAATCTGTACAATTCTAAAGAAGAGGTTTGTTTCTCACAAGTTGAATATTTGAGGTTCTGTCAATTCGGGCGTCATTTCAATAAGCAAGCGTGTCCAGAAGCTTCTGATTATTATCTCGCAAGTCTTGGTATTCTGATCGTCTATCAGGTGGATGCTGATTACAATTTCAAGCTACAGTGTGTTGTGGTCGGATATTTGAACCCGAACTGATTCTATGGCCTTCCGTGAGTTGTGAAGCATTGGTATTTGGCTTATCGATCTACGCGATTTATCAGAAAATCAAGAACGAACAGATAAAATGATATTTGAGCGCATGTATCAGAAAGTCAACAAAAGTCAAAGTTTGACTGAGTGGAGTTTTTGGTCAAAATTACGGTCAAAAATCGACATTTGAGAAAATGCGATCATTTGCTGAAAAAAATCGGAAGAATCGGGTGAAAATGAGGTTTCTTGCATTTTAAGTAATTTTGGACTTAGAAATTTTTTCTAAGTTTAAGGTACTTTGTGTTCACAGAGCCATGTTGCCGCACCCGTATCTTACCCGTCTGTGGTTAGAAGTTTGTGAATTGATAGTCGTTGGAAAGAGCGCATTTCATACTCCGATTTTGTCCTGGTGAAGATTTTTCCAGAAATGCTCGGATTTCGAGTTATAAAGCTCAGAAATTTGAAGTTCATAACTTTTGAAGTTTTACACTTGGTAAAATTTTGAGTGTTTTAACATGTTCAAGCGCTTGACTTGGAGGCAATTTACACGTGTTTCGACGTCGATCGAATTAAGTTCAACATCAAAGTTGTTCATTTAATGGCAATCTAAAACTTTGCTGAAGAAATCGAATCCATTCGGGAAACGGATAAAAAATTACAGAGCTCGGAAGTTACGATATATCATTCTTCAAATTTCAACACTTAGAAAAATTTGAAGTGTTTGTTTCTATGTTTTTTGACAGCTTGTGGTCGATTATGTCATAGTTCGTGGTTCGAATCGAAAAATGCTCAACTGAAAAGTTGTTCATTTCACGGCAATCTGAAACTTTGCTGAAGAAGTCGAATTCATTCGGTACTCGAATCGGAAGTTATAAAGCTCGGAAAATAAGAACGCATTATGTTTGTTAAATTCGAGTATTTTTGTGCACATGTTCGGGCTGTTTTCGTCAATGATTCGTCGCACGAAGAAATTCCGAACACAAAAGTTTGAGTTCGTAATTCCATCTACAAGTTCCGTTTAGAAACTTTTCCGTTCGGACGTTGGAGCTAGGAGATACGGAACCGTAAGTGTCGATGAAGTTGTTAAAATGCAAGACAGCATGCACATTTTTGCCATGGTTGTGGACGCATTTCATCGAACAGTTGGTGTATGCATGTTCGGGCTGTTTTCTCGTTGATCCGATTGCGCACGGAGAAACTCCGAACACGAAGACGAAGTTTGCCTTGTCCTCTACAAGTTCCGTTTAGAAACTTTTTGTTTCGGACATCGGAGCGGAGATACGAATGTAAGTGGTAACTTGAAGTTGGAAAATTGCCGCGTGACATGCACAATACTTGCCCACCAGGCATTTCATCAAACACTCACGTAGCAATTTTCAAACACTTTTTTCTCCGTGAATTAGGCTTCTTTTGAATTTTCGTCGAACTACAAAGTTGTTATATTACACGCACTCTTTCCAACGGTACTGAATTCACGTCATTTGGTCAAGTATCGGAAAAGTTACGGATCTGCAAAGTGAGGTACATGAATTGGTGTATTAAACTTAACACTTAGAAAATTTTCAAAACATTCAAAACAGTTTGTGTCAGCTTCGAGGCTAATTACGGCGAGCTTGTGATCATTTTTTCATCGGGCATTCAACATCAATGTTGTTGTATCAAGTGCACTCTTCGAGTCGACACTTTTGTTGTATCAATCGGGGTACTACACACCGAAATAATATCATCTAAAGTAGCCGGCATGGTCATTTTGTTAAAAAAAAAAGAGATGGCAGTAACTTCCAGCTCCACTTTTCCTCACCATTGACAGCCATTGCGTTGATGATATTTTTTTTGTTGAGAACTGCATGTACAACAAATCATGAAAACACATCAATTACTATAAAACAAACTTTTTCCAATACATATATCTTGGAAGCAGTACAACTTGAAGGGAAAGATGAATTATAGACAGCAAACAAATTGTACTTGGTTTTATGATTTATCTAACAGAAAACACTTTTTTCTCACACACTCACTTTCCATTCTTTCATCATCACTTTTTCTCACTCTTTTTCTCACCCCTCGTTTCCATCATGGCAGTATAATTGTAACAAGAAAAGAACAAAAATGGCATCATCTTTCTCACCTCTAACAGCAAAACCATAGCCATCCATCTCTTCATTCTTTCTCTCTCTATATTCTCCTCTTCTCTCTCACCGCAACTTCCATCACCGTAACAAACATCTCATCATCACCATTCTTTTCTCTCCATAACAGAAAATCTGCAACCACACAACCATCGTCTTCATACACTCCATCCCTTCCAGTAATCCATGACCAAACTTGGCTCTCTCTTAACAAACTGACAGCAACAGAACCATTCTTTCATAAGCAGCCACCATTCTTGATCTCTCACACTTCCATCTTCTTCGAACAAAACTCCAACAGAGCTCCTTTCATTCTGATTCCACAGCTCTTCTTCTCGTACCTATCGCTTGCGATCTAGCGCAGTTAAAACCGATTAAGACTAAGGCATTGAAGTCAAGATTTCACGGCGAGATTTACGATCTGGAAATTCTATCGTCTTGTGTATTCGAAGAATCATCTTCTTCGTGGAGTTCCCAAGGAGTTACGGGTTGTTCTTGCACGATCCCGCACGTACTGTAACAAACACGTGGAGATTGGATTTGTTTGTGAAGCGTTCTCGATTTCATCCGTTTTCGGATCTTAATTTTGTGCTCAGATTTCGCTATGCTTGAGTAGGTGTTCATAAGATCTAACATCAGATTCGTGTTCAGTGCGAAAATCCGAGTAAGAAAGTGGTGGC
Source organism: Vicia sativa (assembly GCA_021764765.1). Lineage (NCBI taxonomy): Eukaryota > Viridiplantae > Streptophyta > Magnoliopsida > Fabales > Fabaceae > Vicia > Vicia sativa. Next base: position 87,455,393 of record CM038795.1, read on the forward strand.
GGTGTGTTGATTCAGCTCGTGATAGCCGTCGTCGGAAGAAGAAAGATTGACCGGAGAAGATGGAGGATTCCGGCAGCTTCTCCGTGGCCCTAGGCGTGGCTTACCATTACAGGTACATGTCCATTTCCCATAACGGCCAACCCGATCTTGCCACGTGTCCTTGTTATTTATTTAATAAAATGAAAACCTGAAAATATAACTTAAGCATTTTGTCCTATTGATAATATGTTACATAATAAACAAATAAAACGTGACATATTATTGTTAAATCAGAATATAAAAAAATAATAATAATAGTAATGTCATAAAAAAGCAGTAAATAGATGTAAACACACCCTTTTTGACAGAAAGTAGAAGTGGATACCGTAGAGTACTACGGGCGCGTGGGGTGCTAATACCTTCCCTTCGCGCGTAATAGATTCCCTTACCCTATCTCTCGGTCGCAAGACCGTGCCTTATCCCTTTTAGGTTTTCGCGATGCGTTTGCCTTTCTCCTTTTACGAGATAAAAAACGTTCGATGGCGACTTCATTGATACTGTTATCGGATGATGTTCAGCCGGTTGTTTCAACAACACCACATACAACAACATATAATCCATAAGTCATCCATGCAATTCTAGTTAGAATGAAATGCAACAACATAACTCATGCATGTGGTACCAATTCTTTTGATGAACACTGGGTCATCACCCTCCAAAGATCCCCACCATAGGATCAATTCTCTCTTGGAACCAAAGAAAAACATAAAACACACTCAATCCACACAATTAGATTGGGGCCAATAATTGACTAACGTCTTAACAATACTGGACTTACATCCTATCAATATAGCAGACCAACGTTCTAATACTATGAATGCATGATGCACAACATCAACATAATTTACGACCACAACTAGTCGAACCATATCATCATTCATGAAGATATCAATAATATTTACATGGCATATGTACACAATAAAAATGTTAACATCAACCTCATTTATCACATGATGGTTACAACATATTGTCATCTTAGCACCATTACTCATCATAGTATCAATGAATCATCATATAACATATATCATTATAATCTACCTCATAAAATGCTAACTATCATAGAATAAGTACTGGTAATATACATTGTGTTAGTTATTTTATTTAATCAAATAATAGTTCATCGCGTTAGTTTTTCAACGATTCGAACGAAACGTCAAATAGAGTCTGAAAACTCAATATATGAAATTTACAAAAATTGCGAGCAGTTCTGCTCGCTAGTTCTTTGCCCAGAGAAACTGGTCATTCGCCTGATACTCGCCTAGAAACATAGAAGCGACGGGCTCTCGCCTCTTGCTCGCTCAGAGAAGCTAGAATGAAACTCCTCCTCTCATACATTTTCCACGAGCACTTCTTTTTCACACTTTCTTTCACCTCCCATCTCGCCCAACGAAGACCAGGAGAAATTGATCCCCTCGGCGACGCTTGCCTCGCTTGGTAACGCGTTCCAACAAGAAACTCCCTGTTGGAATTCTACAATTGTCAAGTCCCAAATCCTCATTCAATTTCATACCAAATTACCCACAAATAAGCACTTTTTCATTATACAACAACACAACATTATAGGCATCATATGCATCAAATCTTGGCAAAACAACATAGTGTTTTCATCAATTTTATCATAGATTCATCACATTTAACATATCATCAAATTCAATATAACTCCAAACAAATCTCTACATACATCTAAACATCATATCAATTATAATGATAAATCACCCCTTACCTTAGATTTCTAGCGAATGATCTTTCTCTTAGCGTTCTACAACGATCTCATTTGTTTTCTCGTGCCTTAGATTTCCTTCACCGCCTCTCTCCCAAACTCGATCGTACATAATGATTCACCAAAATCTCAGTTCTCCCTTTTTGTCATTCTTATCCATTGGACCCCTATTATAGTCTTCCCATCATATCCTCACTTACTCCCCATAAATTACCAACATACCCTTGTCATCTATACTCCATATTATTTCATTATTTTAGTAATAATTATTATTATTATTATTATAAATAATTATTAATTAATTATCTGAACTATAAAATACTCATATTCATCTAAATTCAACATTACCCCACAACACAACATCACCGCACATATCATACTCAACAAACATCATATATTCACCAATAATTGACAAATACTCGTGATAAATTAATTAAATATATAATTCTAAAACATGAGGTGTTACAATGGCGAGCAAGTGTGTCAAACTATGTATGAGGTTGCCACTAGGGTATACATGTACATCTTGTAGGATGTATTATCTTAGTGAATAAGTCTCACGTATATATTAATGTAAAGTATATGTTTCTATTTAGTAGCCTTGCCCATGACAGGTGGGCATAGGGGTGTGTTGCACTGACCGTGTTATATGTTGCACTTAGAGAGGCAATTGACTTTGAGACTACGTAGTTTTCCAGTTATACGAGTCTATTTTAGGTATGATTTTTTTTTGTTACTTATTTATGACATTTCTTGGTTTTTATTTACTTTGACTAAATTACCCCCCACGGTTCTTTAAGTTATTTAATTGTAACAGATTGGTCATTTATGTTGTTTTTGCTACATGTGGGTCTTTTATGTTAACTAACACTTGTTTCGTTGACCTTTATGTTGCTTTACTTTTTTATATTAATTTTATTTTAACTTCTAAAATTCATATTAAATAAGTTTTTGGTCCAAAAATTATGAAAATATTTCTAAAAATATTTCTTCTCGTTTTACACTTGTAATTTTTTGAGAATTTTATTTTCTATTTTACTATTATTTTAATTTTTTCTTTTTCATGCATTTTAATTAGTTTAAAAATACTTTTGTGCACTAAAAAATTCTGAAAATTTTATTATATGATTCAATGATGGTCTCTGACCTATGTTAAATGACATATTCGTATCATTAGTGTCACTTCAACTTTTTTGGAAAGGAGTTTGGGAGAAAGGTCAACGATGCAAGCGTTAGTTAACATAAAGGACCCACATATAGCGAAAATAACATAAAGGACCAATTTGTTACAATTAAATAACTTAAAGGACTTTGGGGGTTACTTAGTCATTTATTTTCCCATGTTCTTGTACAATGTTGAATATACTGACATTTCCCTTTCATTTGTGAGTGGCAGTTTCTTCCTACAACTTATGGCTCCACACTGGCCAAGAGATGAAAGTTCGGGCATGCACACCAGGAAGCATTATAGAGTACAATGGGACTATTGATGCACTAACTTTAGACGATGTCATTTGGACACGCTGCACATAGCATATAATGCATTATGAATTTAATGACACGTAACTATTTTTTGAATATATGTGGTGGGAGACCATAATGGCTAGACATTTACCTGAGAGGTGTATGTGTCAGTTTGGATATGTCCAGAACATCCCACGACTAGTCAATGCAATTCCATATAAGGGCATTAATAGATGGTTTATTAGTAACGCTTTGGGTTTTTCTCGTGCCTTTAGAAATCATACAATGGAGGTCCAGTTCTTGTGCGGTGTGTGTATGAGTATGTGGAGTGGTACCAAAATGTATAACACTCTCATATCATTCCATCTAGAGAACATGAAGATGATGATGGCATGTCGCCACCTCCATTGCCACATGGTACAAATGATGTTCAACGTCTTCAGATGATAACAACCAATATGGATAACCTCATGGGTTTGGTAAACTCATATGGTGAGGTTTATACTTTGGCATCATATGAAATATACTTAGGCCGAAGAAAACCTATTCATACGTTATTATCTTATTTATATATTATGTATATTATTACTTAGATATTTGCACGACGCAATTTATTAGATAACATTTTTCCACTTATATTATTGCATGATGAACATAACTTAATATTTGACAAACAATTACATAACTTAATAAAACAATAACAAATAAAAATACCTAAACACTACCAAATGATTCTAGATGTTGAAACATCTTGATTATGTCGTCGTTGATCGCGAACTAAGAACTAAAACTGAAATAAAATAAAGATTAAGATAAATATAAGAAAAGGCACCGACATGTAATTTGTCGGACGTCAGGGGTTCAATACGTCGTAGGCATGGTTTAAGAGATTAAAAATACTAATTCAGCAGAGACTATTGATTTAAAAACTCTATCTCAAACTCTCGTTCTATTGACTCATCTTATACTATTAAGCTTAAGTGATCACTCTCATTATTTCATTTAAAACCTAAAAGTACTTTTTGAAAACAAATAGGATCTGATTAACTCTAAAGCGCTCTCGTTGTTTTTAAAGTTAATATTCAATTACTACTATCTGGCTAAAACCTCAAACTCTTGCTCTGTTTATTTTACCCTTAGTTTGTTTTTACTCTCGTACAAAATAATTTGAAATTAATTTTAGAAATCAAACCAGAAAAAAGGTATTTTATTTTATGAATATTGATTGTCAATTATTACCTAACCCTTTCGGTTCTTATGACATTACATATCGGTATCTAATAAGTTAGTCAGACATATTAATTAAAAGCAACGGAAGATAACGATAATAATAATATTAATAATGATAATAATAATAATAATAATGCAAATAATATAAAGAACCAGTAGAAACTTGAAATAAATGCGGAACTGAAATAACTTTGATTAATGACGACAAGATTTGATCCAAGCAATTACAAAGATTATAGGCCTACACTAATGGTGTGGTAGTTCCTCCATGTGAGAAACTACCACTTTTACATGAGTAATTTGCTGCCTAAAATTATGAACAGTGTTTCCGCACACAAAACTTGGATAATCAAAACTAACTTCTAAGATCCTATTTATAGACAAAGCTAATGGAAGTTACTTAAAGGTTCATGTGATAAGTAATGGAGATCATGGTGAGAAGTTGAGAAGATCATGGGTGAGTGGTGGTGGGCGCCACCCTGGGCTTTGGATAATGGGCCTTTGGTTCAGCCTTTCTTGTATTTTCTTCATTTTTTTACTTCATTTCTTTTCTTTTTGCTCAAATCTTCTTTGTGACAAATTTTACTTGAGGTACCTGAAATAGGACAATATTATCGACATAAATAAATAAAGGAAAACGAAACTAAGATCCATGCTAGTTGAGTCAAAATATACTATATAATTTTGCGTTATCAACCGTCATATATAGAAATTGTCGCATCAAACTCGACTGCTCCCTTAGTTAGCCTACAATGATATGTTCTCCATATATGCTTCAAATATTCATCACTTTTTTAATTCAATATGATCATATTTCACCATTCCATCAATATCAATCTATGGTGCAAGAAACTCAATCTTACTCACCTTTCTGTTCTCGACCTGGGACAACGTATTATTCAATTTGAGTCTCATAAGAGTGGGATATATGGTGTCCTTCTACCTTAAATAATTAGACATTATAAGATGTTTTTCTTAACCATACATAAACTATATTTATACAAATTTGGATTCATTCTGAACTACACAAAACAATCGGTGCAATAACAGTCGCACAAAATTGTTTCGAAAATCTCAACCCTTGAACTAACACTATTCATTTTTTGACAGCTTAAAATATCTTAGTGTAGGAGAATTTAAATTAAGAAAAAAACGATTTCTCTCCGTGCCCATTTTTTTAAAATAACCAATATACCAGATTGTTTAAGTTCACTACCTAACTTTTTTATTTGTGCCAAACATTTCACTTCTCTCTTGTCCAAACTTTTTGATAACATTTTAGTCAAAGTAATATGAGAATTATAGAAAAAATATGGGATGCCGGATCAAACTAGATGGACTAATAAAATCTCAAAACCAACACAAGAAGCCCATATCAAATAGTTTTGGTTTAATTTTTCATTAAAAACCATTTTTTCATTAAAAAAATAAAAATAGAATGGGTTACCTTATCCAAGCGTGTTTCCATCCCAACGACACATTACAATGATACACTATCCTCCACTCCTCAATTCATCTTCCAGCTTCCCTCACTTTAACAATGGCTTCCACCTTCCATCTCTCAACTCCCTTCTCTCAACTACACCCTCTCAAACCCAAACTCCATTTCACCAACCCCTCCCTCTTCCTCCTCTCCAAAACCCATCTCAAAACCATTCACCCTCGAAAATTCACCATCAACTCCATCGACATTTCCAATGAAGAAGAACCCCAACCATCACCCGACTCCGAGAAGCTTCGCTTGGAAGAGAAATTCGCTGTGTTGAACACGGGAATCTACGAATGTCGTTCATGTGGTTACAAGTACGATGAAGGTGTAGGTGACTCTTCGTATCCCATTCCACCTGGCTACCAGTTCGAGAAGCTTCCGGATGATTGGAGATGTCCTACTTGCGGCGCGGCGCAGAGTTTCTTTGAGAGTAAAAGTGTTGAGATTGCTGGGTTTGCTCAGAATCAACAGTATGGACTTGGTGGAAACTCTCTTACTTCTGGTCAGAAAACTGTGCTTATTTATGGTACTTTGTTGTTTTTCTTTGCACTTTTTCTTAGTGGTTACTTCATACAATAGTTTATGTTATTTTCATTCTTTTGAGTTTGTGTTGGATTTCATGATTTGTTGGTGACAAAGTGTATGTAATGTTTGTCAATACTCAATAGTAAGAGCCAAGTATGAGGATTATCAATCAATGATCTTACACGCTACAAACCATTTCTTCTCTAGAAATTTGTCTATGGAGGAAAACTAGGCTAGCCCGAGTTTTTCTTATTTTGGTAAAGTATCTATTTATTGAATGTGACTCTTGATGAGAATCAAGTGTGAGGAAGAACTTTCACATTGGTTACAAAAAGGAAGATTGAACACTATATAAGTGAGAGAACCCACACAGCTATCACCTTAAGGTTTTAGGTGGATATGTGGTGTGTCTCTTACAAAGGTGTGTCATAAGTAAATGCTCTCGGTTCCTAGTACAAACAATTGTTCTTAATAAATTCATTGTTTCACATGTTGATAATGCAAGTATCCCTTGTTGTTTTGAACACTAAGATTGCTATTGTTAGGTTGCAGGATTCCATGATCAGTGGCACATTTCACATATCTCATAATTCTTTTAGTAGCTTTTAGATATGATACCTTTGGTTGCTCTATGAATATGCTCACTAAACCAACACTTTAGCATAGTCTAAATCTAGTATTGCAAAGGTATCCTAGTGTGCCAATATGATTTGCTTGAAAAAACTCTATGAATATGCTCACTAGACCAACACTTTAACACATTTTATACAATTTCTTCTAGTGCAAGAAAACTCTTATGCTTGTGTTTTTGAATTTAATTCTGAAAAAGTAGGATAGATTTCCAAAATCAGACAATTCGAATCCTATGTCTTGAATTTTTTGAGTTGTTTGAGCTTTTGACTAGCAGATCATCTACATATATAGACAGATGACCAATGTTTCTTTCTCATGCTTAATACATTGGTGTGAAAATTAGTATGTATTACAGTATAAGTTGTGCCAACAAAAACCACAAGTGGTGAGTAAATTTATATAATATATCTGTGATAATTGTTTTAACTGCTACAAAGCTAAGTGACTATACTTTGTAATTAGGAAAACAAACATGGTAATGTAAATGAGGGGTGTGCATGTGGCGCAATTGAGTTGGTTGTGTAATAATTAGAAAATTAACTAAATTAAACTAACTAGAGAAGATATAATGATAGACACGACTAAGTTCTCCATTTGATCACTTGCCCTTTTAATGTGGTCAATCCTGACTTATACATATGATGAATTTTCTTATATCACAAATTTTTACAAAATAAGTACGCTTAACGCATTGTCTTCAATATCTTGAGCGAAGTTGCAATTGACTAAGGTTGGATCAAGCGCAAAATACTGTTGGAAATAGAAAAAAATATTGATTGATTTCCATTAAAATGAGCATTTAAGTCTTAAATTCATGTATATTTAAATTCATGTATTTAGGGAAGTTGGACTATTATTTATTTCTACTTGTGAACATAATATATAATTAATTATATAGTGTGAATAAATATCATGCATGCTGAGTATTTTACTCACTCAAACACATTCAAAAAATTTCTTATTCTAATTTTTCACATGGCATCAGAGCTCCTAATTTAGGAGACTTTTTTTTCACTAATTATTATTTAAAAATTTAATTGGGCATTTTTATGCTGGCATAACACTTAAATCTCGATTGGACAATATTTGTTGTCCAATTTTTTTCCAATTAAACGCTATCTATATTTTTTCGACAATCGTTCATACTGCACAGTTTGTTGTAGCCGTCGGTACTGCGCTACACATTTTTCAATTGTTGTCTACAATGTTCCAGCTGTCGTCCCTGTATTTTATGGGTTTATATCTTCATTGAATCTTGTTTTCTTTGGTATCTTATACATAAATATATAAATATTTAGTTCTTGCTTCTATTTTCTTCATGGTCAATGCTTTGGAAAAATCATGTGGTAATTATAGTGTGGCTTCTTCTTGTAAGCTTTCATTTGAATTTCATGTCTCAGAAACACCTTGCTTATTTTGGATTTTAGCTTTAGGAGCCACAGATCACATGACGCCCTCTTCAAAACACTCCACATATTCCCCTTATCCCAATAATTAAAAGAAAAAAGGGAAAAGCTAACATTTCCCCCAATAGCACAAGGTAATAAATTATTTATAAAAATATTTTCTTGAATCACATGCATTTAATATTTTGTAATTTTAAATATAACTTTATTACATTTCATTACATTTAAATTTTTCTAATTATAGTATCCTTAACGTGTGCCATAAGAGCACATGTCAGCATGACCCATAAAAAAATTCTATAGTTGGCGTTGGAGATATTCAATCATGTTCTTATTTCTTTTTGTCAAAAAGCGAGAATTATCCATGAGTCTTGTGTTAAAACACCGCTATAAAATAGAATCGCAGAAAGAAAAAAATGGGCATATATTAGACCAAACCCCCCAATTATTTATGGGGGGTTGTTCTCACTAGCACATATTTTATTAATCGGTTACCCTCAAGAGTATTAGGGTTCAAGAGTCCCATAGATGTTCTTTCTTCCTTCTTTGGGTGTGTCTCATTTGTCCATGTGCATAGTCAAGACAGGAAAATACTCGACCCTAGAGACCTAAGATGTGTTTTTGTCGGTTATTCCTCTACCCAAAAGGGATATATGTGTTTTCATCCTCCATATAAAAGGTTCTTTGTGTCGCAAGATGTTACCTTCCATGACAAAAAATCGTACTTCACTCAACCTTATCTTCAAGGGGGAATTTTAAGGAAGATAAGCTTAAAAGTCTTGATCTTTCTAGTCGTAAGTTAAATACACTCATTTTTCTAATATTAAGTCAAATGCATCTGATAATTTTAATCATGAGTCTAATACACTCAATTTCTCCGGTCTCGAGTCAAATCCACCTAATTCTTCCAATTTCGAGTCAAATAGACTCAATCTTTCTGTTCTTGAGTTAAACACACTTATACCAGACCCATCTAAGACTAAAGACCTAAGAGTTTAGTCAAATCAATTAAATACCCCAATAGCTAAATTTGGACCTGAAGTAGATGTAAGATATGGAAATAATAAGGCTTATATGAGAAAGCCAAATGTCGTTTCATAATCGGTACAAGTTCAATAGCCCGACTCGACTCCTTCAAATGAGGTAATTCATTCTTTTGAATTGCAAGATAAAATTATGACCCAAAGAATAGATGATGACCTAGACCTTCCAATTCCAATTTAAAAAATTCTCGCTTACCCATAGAGCCTTCCTTACAAATCTTAATGCTACTTCCATACCTATTAATGTTTATGAGGCATTGTCTGATGAAAAATGGAAGCAAGTCGTGAATATTAAGATGGACACGTTGAAGAAGAATGGAACTTAGGAGTTAGTGGCTATACCATCAAGGAATAGGTCAGTTGGATGCAAATGGGTGTACGCAGTAAAATAAAAGGTTAGTGGACTAATCAAAAGATAAAGCTAAGTTGGTTGTCAAATGCGCGAGTATTTTTTTCGACGCCACTCTAACTAAAGTCATGCTCGAAACCATTTCTTTCTTCGTCGGTTTAAGATGACATGCGATGGGATAACCAGCTAGCTTTGTATGCAACTCATGGTTATGTATTCTAGAGAGCACATTAAATTTTCACATCTCATCGACGCTGCAATATTCATGCATTTTAAATGGACAATCACACTTTCTCGTTTTGGTGTCATCACGTTTCAACTTTCGAATGGGGGAACATACGTGCCACTTCTCTCGTGTACTATGGTTACAAATTATTGTCTTCTATTTAAACCATTGTCACACCTTCCAATTATAATTCTAAATCCACAAATTCATAGCTACCATTCATACTCATTTAATCATTTATGAAACGTTGACTAACATTTATTTCTATCACTCTAACTTCAACCGGTTTGATATCCTCCTCTGCTACATCCTTTGTTACATCGTTACGTGAAGTTATTTTCATAAACATATAAGGGTGAACCATATCTAATAAGATGCAAAACAACATTTTTAAAACCAATAATACATGAGTTCAGAAATGTAATTCCGAATAAATGTAGGTGGGGTTCGAAATGGCATTTTCAAACTATGCGAACATTTATTCAGCAAAAATAATGAATCAATGCAAGCAATGAGGAAGAAAATGAGGGAATTTTATCTAAATTGTAGCTTATGATGCTTCCTTTGATGTCTTAGAATGCATACAAATTGATTTTGAAACGAAAAGTTGATTGATTACGAGAAAAAATTCAAGAGTTTTTTATTTTTGGATGGTGAAATGTGATTGAAAGAGTGAGGAAGATGATCATACAAGGTGATATATACTCAAAATCCAGCTAGACCTTTTCAGAAATGCCTTTCCGAAAACATCAGAGGAAGCAACAAAAAAATCTTATTTTGTTTAAGGTTACTTCAGCCTTGCATATCCGAATTTCCCTTTTGAATTACTTCGGATATGCCTTTCCGAACTCATTTAAAAAACAACGTATTTGGTGCATTCGGATATTCATATTTAAACCCAAGAGCATTTTTGGATTTTCACATGTGAAATCCAGTAAAAATCTATGGATAAAGAAATTGTTTATAGAATTAATTAATTTTAGAGCCAAATTGCTCGCACAAGTTATCTTTCACATACAACCGAAAGAGTGGATGGTTAGTAGAATTGAGAAGAACACACACTTCAAGACCTTGTTTGGATTCATCAACCCTTTTCTAGACAAATACCATCCAAATGTCTTTTCTTTTTCTTTTTTTTGAATATTTTGTACATAGCATATATTGTTGTATGAATCACTTGTAAAGTACTTGAATCATAAGTTAGTCTTAAAAAGTTTCAAGGACTAACAGTTAAACAGGCATAAATTCTCTTGTAAATCGACAACAAAGATTTCAATTGAATGTTCAATATTAGAAAGAAACAATCAAACCAAACAAATACAGTCATGATGAAACAGGAAGAGAAATATAATTTGTTTATTTAAATAATTCAAGTAATAAACTTGATATTATTCATTCAAGTCTGAACAACAATAGACGCAAAGACTAGAAGAAAAAGAGTGACATTTTACCTTAGATTTTTGCAGTCTCCCCTGTATCCAGTCATTTAATTCATCTTTCTGCACCGGTAAATGTTGTATAACATTAAAGATTAAAATTAGAAACAAAAAATAAAATACAGCAGTTGAATGAGCATCGAGCCCAGCGCAATTTTAGAACACTTTACAATAATCAAGTTGATATCCTCCAATGGCCTTGACTAGCTCAATGGGTACAGAACTTGGAATGTATGAAAATCATGAACATCTCATGGCTCTGGCACCTTTCCGACACTGGTATCAGCCCGAGCCATTATCAAGTTTGGTGTCTAGTGAAGGCAGATAATAGCAGCACCTTCCTTGCAGAATGTCTTTGATGGCTTTTGATGAGCATTTGTCAGCCTATCGGCATTAGGGTATCAAATAGATGTCCGCTGAAACTCCAACGATGAACTTGGATGAGCTCCAATCTAGGGCTGAGAGAAGCAACAAGCAAGAGCATTCCAAATAAATAAGACAGATAAAATCCACAATAATCACCATTGATTCCCCTGCTCTGGCATATCTTGGGGATTACGAGTTTTAATTTGGTACACCTTCTTAATGGGTTTATCATAAGCTCCCCCTAATGCAGCTTCTTGATGCCTAGCATATATTCCATCTGTATCTGGAGCTTTACTAATCCAGTTTGGAGGGGGTATAGGAGGACCAATGTTCTGGACAAATTGGGGTTGTAGATTGGTTGTGTGCCCTGATAGATTGGTTGTGTGCCCTGAATTTTGCGGTCTCATTAACATCATTGCAGGTGTCTTTGGTGAAGGCGCTACAGATGACCTAGGTTTCACACCTTCATCCATTGTTAAACCATGAAATCCAGTTTTCATGTTGTGGAACTGTTCATGATACTGCGACCTATCTTGTATTCTAATATTCTGTCTGTCATTTTGCCAACCATTAGACGGCATTGGAAATCTAGGCCTAGTCATCATGCCCTGGGGACTGTAATTTTGTCCATAATAATTGTTTGATTCCTCACCATAATATCTTCCAGATCCGGAGGCTCCAGTTGGTCTGACCTTGTTCATTGTATGATGACCATGAAACTGGTCCGGTAATCCATATGATGTATTATTATTATTATTATTATTATTATTGAATTGTAGGGAGTTTCTGACAAGACGGTGAGCTGCTTCTCCTAGTTGAGGGCCGGCAATTGCTCCAGGTACCTGTTGTCTGTGAGATGTAACAAAATAGAAAGGTAAGAGTTCTTTGAAATTATACAACTTATCACTCACAATATAAAGACCCGGTTTCTTCAAGTATGGATGATTTCTTCAGGAAAATATCCGCATATAGTAGTAATATTACCGCATTGAACATTAAATTTAAGTAGTTCTGGGATGCGATGGTTGTAATATTGTTTAACAAAAGGCAATAATATGAAAATAATGTCACACCAGTGACCAAGCTAACAAACTGCAGAATGGATTCTCACCTTTCTCTTGCTTGATGCCGCCTACTATTGTCTTCATGCCATAAAATAGGAAGAGGCTTAATATCACCGGCTCTTAATATCTGCAAACATAACCAATGTCAATGTGATAAAATGAATAGTAGATAAAATGAATTAAACTTTATTTGAAAATTATGTAACAATAGTAGATAAAATGAATTTACACATGGCAACCATCTGAGCCATGTTATTGACAAAAATCTAGTCATGGAACACCATCTACAGAATGAATTCATTATTTTATGCTAGATGCTAAGAGAAGTATACAGACCTTATTGGGCATTACTACACCATCCGGAGGTTTTGGGATATGCCTATGACTACGAGGATTAAGGTAAGTAATATTTCTGAAATTTAAAAACACTCAACATGAGTACATCTGAAGATTTTAAAATATTAGGCATGTTGAAGGAAAACACTTACAAAACTTGATTACTCGCGATATCCTGCAAGCCTCTAACAGGAGAAGATACAACTGTTCTGAACACATTTCTTTCATATGACCAAAAAAATCCATTCATACCATCACTGCCAATAAAGAAAACATGACAAGCACATGAGTCCTATTAAAAGACTAAGCAGAGTTTGATTAATTACCATTTCCAACACATTGACTAACCTAGCACTTGGGTCAATCGGCATAACAGGTCTTACTCCAAGAGGTATATGACTACAATTTTGGTAATAGTAAGAGATATGATGAACCAACTTATGCGCACAGCTGACATAAAGTAAATCAAGCATCTTACTATTTCGGCGATGTTCCTCCTCCTGCACATAACAACTCAATGAAATTGAGCACTCGAGCGCAACTAAGAATAGATTGGTCTCATAAATTCATGTGCTGTGTAGAGTATGGCTCGCTCTAGACAAAAACAATATTTGAAGCTACAAGTTGGAAAGAATACAAAGGAAAAAATCCATCTCGAACCCCCTCCTCTCAAAAAGAATGTGCAGTTGAGTACAAAAAAGTTGGGATAATCAGTGTAACAAGAGAATGCAATGACAGAGCACTAGTGCTTATCAGGTCGATTTAAAAGCTGCTACTTTCAATAAACAACTATTTTAATAAACTATAATCATCATTTTCTTATCGGATTTATTCCTTGATATAATTTGAAAGCCGGCAGCTTTGGACCACAAATCTGAATTAGTTTATAAATGAGGTAGACGAGAAATAAAAATAGTAACAAAACAACACATCCCATAAAAGCAATAATAATAAAAAATTCCAGACCGTTAATGTGCTTTCAAGCGTCCTTGTGGCAGAAAGCAACTTCTTCTCATCAATGAATGGCAGCTTGGCAACACCCTGAAATACTCCAAGCAAAAGCCTTATTACCACTTCATTCTAAGGTATTCATAAAATGTTTTAGTGATGAAAAATCACATACGAGCACATGTGTACACAAGACAAAACATTACTACATTACCTGCCATGAATATTTTTTGCCATTCATATCAATCTCAAAATCTGTCAAAAAGCAATCCAAGTAAAATACTAGAAAGTATACAAGATGTAGCAGAATACATCAATAACAGCCAAGTGATCTCACCAGAAGGATAGAATTGAAGAATAGGGGATGAAGGATTAGTCATCAAATCTCGATATCTTTCAGGTAGTGCACTTGAACTGTATCAAAAAATTAACAAGCATCAATATATGAAGAGTCATGTGATACAACAGATCTGAAGATGCAGGAAGCGAAGAAACCTTGAAGAGGGTAGAGTCCCCATGAGCTGATCAAATGGTTTGAATGGTTCTCCCATAAAAAAAGTTATTTCCAGATCAGCTAAATCTTTAAGATCAGAAGCAAAAGGAGCATAATGGTACGGGTAATACCTGATGAAACAATAAATATTGAAAATTTTGACTAGTGGTAATTCAATACAAAATGAAAGGCACTGAGATAATTGTCATCATAAAGAAATTCAAACGCCAAAGCCTATATCCCACTCAACAACATGGTAGTTAAGATCACAAAACTGTGGAATCGTGCAACTCTTTCTTCCATTTTTGGGTTTCTCACTTGGATTTGTGGGTCGGGTCGGGTCTGGGACCCGATTCCTTAAACACATCTTTTGGGATAAGAAAACCCTAAAAACTCATTTTAAACACTTAGCTAGCTGCAACGATTAATTTCTTGTCCATGAATCCCATTTATTTATGGAAAACCTTCCAACTTCTTGTGCATATGAACTCCCTCTCTCACGTTGCATCCTGCTTTGTTTTCTTTGCTACTGTCTGTAGCTTTTTGGGTATGAATTCTCTCTCTCACCCTGCTCTGTTTTGCTACTGTTATATGAAAGTACTGTTCACTACAATTGTAGGTAACTATTTCCCTGCTTTGAATCATAGTTGTTTGTCTTTTATGACTTTTGTATAAATATGTAACAAATTTTATAATAAAAAATTTGAGTTTTATTTATTTTGAATGTAATTTGAATTTTTACTTAATCACGTTTAAATGACCTGTCAAAAAGACAATGCATATATTACAATCCCTCAATTCATGATCTTGTGACAGCTTCCCGATCCTGTGTAGAATCTCGACTCTTACTACCTTAGTCATCAAGGCATCCAGTGTATATTATGTTAAGAGTCCCAAATCGGACAATATAATATATGGCCTGAACATGTGTTTATAACTGGAGCCAATCCTCACCTTACAAGCCGGTTTTGTAAGGTCGAGTTAGGCCCAACCCACACATTCTAGGATGGTATCATAGCCTCATCTAAGATCCATTGGACCACCCACCATTTAGTTCCTCGCTCCAGCCTCGATTCCTGTTTGGTTTATTTCTTTTCTTAAATGGTTGTTGATAGGTTGTGAAATGTTGGGTTGTAGAAAAAGCTTCTTCCAAGTCTTCTTTAACTTTAGCTTTTCCCTTGTTAGGTTTTCGTATTTTCCCTTCTTGAATGTGGCTGCAGTGGTGGAGTTCCAATGGGTTGGGCCTAACTCGAACTTGATTGATCTTCTAAAGTCATGAATCAAGAACTCACTAATTATGTCCCTTCTACACCAAATACGTCCAGTTTGAAACTTATTATTGAAGGGGGTGTTTAGTTCACTCAAGAATTCGATACGATAGAATTAAATAAATTTTTTAATAAATCGGATGGTCAACGTGTAGCGAGCATGCTAAAGAAAAAATATCCAATAGAGATCAAACGCATAGAGGTACAAGTATATACTATATTTATTTGCATAATTTGATCCAAAATATCCAATAGTGATCAAGCGCGTAGAGGTAGAAGTATATACTATATTTATTGGCATAATTTGATCCAATCATCTTATGTGTCTGTATTATCATATATGAAAAATACATATCTTTTACTTCAATCCTAAAAAATTTGTATTTCTTTGTAGGTTAAAGATAAAGTGAACTATTTATCTACCAAGTTTCAAAACTATTGTCGAATCATAAGTGAAGGTGTGTCGGGTTTGTTGTTTGACTATGATACTGGTAAAGTTATTGCTAACCCGGATAGAGACATTCCAAATGCGGTTGTGCAAGCTCAAAACAATGAGGAGATTTACAAGGATGTGATTGATCATTTTGACTCTTTGAAATTTATTTTTTCAAAGTTATGGAATAAATATCACGAAACTAAATTAAAGAAGGAAGCAAGGTCTACTGGTAGAATGACGGAGAGAAAGAGTACCAGGGGCAAAAGAATGTGACTGAGTGGCACATCTGGATTCATGAAGAATTCAAAACCTAGAACCTCTTTGACATCTGTCATGAATGAGGCAAATGATTTGCGGTTGAATGCAATGCATGAAAGGATATCAAGTTTAGGTATGGCGGGAATGACTCCCTACCTTGATAAGGTATCAGCTTTTTATGGATGCAACGAAGATTTATTATATTCATGTATGGATTTGGAGGATAAGGCATTTAAAAAAAATGCATTATCTAAAGGGTATTTTGAATTGAAATCTAATGCTTTATTTGTGGTACTCATTTGATGGTTTGTAATATTTCAACTATGGTTTATAATATTTCAACTAGGTTCGTAAAAAAAAAATGTTAAGAGTCCCACATTGAACAATATATGACCTGAACATGTGTTTATAAGTGGGGGCAATCCTCACCTTCCGAGCCAATTTTGTAAGGTCGAGTTAGGCCCAACCCACACATTCTAAGATGGTATCAGAGCCTCATCTAAGATCCATTGGACCACCCACCATTTAGTTCCACGCTCCAGCCTCAATTCCTGGGCGTGAGAAAGGTTGTTAAGAGTCTCACATCGGACAATATATGGCCTGAACATGTGTTTATAAGTGGGGGCAATCCTCACCTTACAAGCCGGTTTTGTAAGATCGAGTTAGACCCAACCCACACATTCTAAGATATTACATCTTATTACTTTCCATTCCATATAATTGTATAGTCCTAGAATGGCAGTATCAAGCTACCAAATAATCGTAAGTCAAACAAATATCCAGAATTTGAGGCAAGTCAGCTTCCTAGGACTAAAAAAAGGTTAAAGTAGTTGCAATTGATCCTTGTGGTACCAATAATGAGGGTAACTTCACTCAGCATAAGTTTAGAAGTACATTTTTCACCAAAACTAGTTACCAACAGTATATCATTCATGTAAAATGTACAGCTTGTTGATCCAATATCATAAAAATAGTAAGCAACCAAAACTAGTTACCAACAGTATATCATTCATGTAAAATGTACGGCTTGTTGATCCAATATCATAAAAATAGTAAGCACTGGAGAGCAAATATAACCTATAACTGTTATCTCATAAAAGCATAACTAACCACTGCCATGAGCAAACACCTTGATAGTAATACCGGCAAACCCAGCAAAGGCCTTCTACATATTTCAAGACCTACAAGGAAAATGTGGCAACCAGTTAACTTTTAACGAGATATGCATGAAAACCAAGAATTAATGGGGTTGAGTACAATAGTCATTACCAAGAAAGTAAAACATAAATACAATCCAACAAGTATCTATTAATACATAAACTAAATATTCAGCCAGTGTAGCAGTGCTCTACCCTATTTACTCATGAGCATAACATACAAGGAACTACACAAGCATATTCCCTTTACTCCTTATGGAGGAAGTTTTGGGTAATCCTCCGGTCCCTACTACTCCTAGTAATGTCCAAAGTTTGACAGTTCTTTTTTCAAGTGTTCCAATTTGAATTGAAGGAATACATACTTCTTTAGTACTGAATTATTCTTCCTTCTTGTGAAACACAAGCTCATATAAAGATCAAAATTCAAGACATGCTAACAGCATGCGTCCAACATTCAGTAGAGAAATTGGAAAATTTTACATGCTTGTCTAAAACATGTTTCAGAAAATTGAAAATCTCATCACTGAGGTTGGGACTTCGAATATTTTAAGCAACGAAATTGTAATTTAAATACTCATTCCTGTTCTGTGCCATCAGTGTTTTATCGTAAGACGCGTGTGAATATGTGTAAAAGAACAGTAAACAATTCCAAGAATACTGGCTGAACTTACTACATCTTTCTTAATCCTCTCAATCTCCTCTGGATCTGATGCACCAAACTTTTCAGCATAATACCTTTCTGTGTATCCAGGCTCTCCTAACTTAACCTGAGATAATAAACAACAGGCAGGTTATAAAACAAATCTATATTGCTAATCCCAAATAGCATCGCATAGCATCGACCCCCTAAAAATACTATAGTTGGATAGCCGCTATTGCAAAGACTACAAATCAGTGTGCAAACTGCAAAACATAAATACACAAAATTAACGAACCTAGAGTACAGAGCAATAAAACTAAAACTGAGAAGAAAAACTTAACTGAACTGAACCAAAAGTAGGAAGAACATATTGACTGTTTGTGAGCAAGAACATAATGACTAACATAATTTTACTCTTAAAAGGGTCTGGCATTTATACCCTTAAAAAATATGGGTTTGAAAAATGGCTTTGAGGAATTTCTCCCCCAATAGAGGCTGTAATACCGGGGGTAAAGGGCTGCAGTAGCGGCGGCTACACGCACAATTGCTGATGGCGGCTCGCGGGCACACCGAAACCTACCACACCAACACTATGCTTCTTCGCTATAGCGCATTATTGACAACAGAGAAAAAAATTCTCATGACTTCTAAACTTCTTATCCGTTGTGGTCAAAACATTAGCCAGCTATGCTTTAGTGTGTTCAGTTTTACTTTTTTGCATCAATTGCACCCTAAAAAAAGTGAATCCATCTAATCAAAGACCCTTAATCTACTTCTAACTGATAAAAGGAACATTCAATTTCAAAAAACAACACTTTAGCCTGGAAAGAAAGGGAGTTACAATCAAGTTATTCTAGAAAAACTACTTAAAAAGGGTTCAAGAAATTCAGTTGGACCAACATGGTAAGTTTTTTAGTGAACACACTTCCAAATACAAAACCTGGTGTGTTTGAAGATGGAATCAAGATTAGAAGGGCCTTCTGAATACATAAACATAAAAAGGTATAATTCTGTAAGTCAGAGTGTGATTAGATAACCGCAGTTCTATGGGAAAACAATGTCAGCACAACACATATACAAGCTACATTGCTATCCTTGGTGTATGTTTGGGAAGCCAATAGAATAACTTTTAGAGAGTTAATGGTGGTGGAGTTTCCAAACATGCATTTAAAAATTTAATATAAAAAAATTAGTCAAGCCAATTGCTCAAAAGATTCTGGCAATAAAAATTATTATTGAACCTTATCTATAGCTGAGGCTGATGGCCCTTCAGGCATTTCTCCTCTTGCCCTAGCTCTCATCCCTTCATTAATTTCTTGAGCCTAAATAAACCAAATCACAAGTCACAAATATTATACATTTGCAAGTAAACTTCAAATCATATTAAAGATGCATATGGTTGGTGCATATCAGTTCATACTAGTTTTCATCCCTTCACTAATTTCTTGAGCCTAAAACACAATCAAATACCGATGATATACATTTACAGGTAAACTTAAAACAATATTTAAGATATATATGACTTTTGCATATCAGTTCTTGACAATAACAAGACGGCCTTAAGTAGGCATCAATGCAACTTGTGAACGACATCCCCCAGAAATGAAGCCTAATGTCACATCCAACCCCTTCACAATTCCTGTTGGAATAAGACAAAAGGATAGAAGGGGAAAAGACAACTACGGGAAACAAATATCATTGTATGTATGTTGGTTCATGCATTTACATGTCTGCAAAAAGTACAGCCAAAACAGAAATACAGAATTACAGATTACAATGCAGCAAGGATAAAAAACAATAATCTACAACTTTATTGGATTAACAACCTCATTCATTCTTAGCATGATCCATCCTGACCAAAACCTGACTAACCATTGAGTTGTCCTACAGGCATTCCCTTTCTTTTCTAAGTCTATTCAATCACTATTTATCACAACTGCATGGTAATGACTGATAAGTTTATTTCTCTATAACTTGCCCAATTTTCTATATCTCCTTTGCTCTTGTAGATCAGAATTAAAGTGTTTTTCTCTATTCAACGCTTCTTTTACCTTGTGCTCATGAATCCAATGATAGTGGTTAAGGTTTTGATTCACTTCTCTAATATCTATACTATTAGAGTCTGATAAAATCTCATATCCTTCATTAAATAAATTATAGAAATACATCTCTCATCTACCCTTTATATCTTTTTACTAAACCAAAAATCTTATTCATCTTTAATACACTTACTTGATCCAAGTTTATTGACTTTCTTTCGCTTTTATTAGCAAGTTTATATATAGATTTTCCTCCTTCCTTGATTCCTAAGTTTATATAGAGATTTTACTCCTTCCTCGGTTCCTAAGTGTTAGGAGTCTCACATTGGAAAGGATATGGCCTGAAAATGTATTTATAAGTGAGGGCAATCCTCCCCTTACAAGCCGGTTTTGTATTGTCGTGTTAAGCCCAGGCACAATTTTAAGATGGTACCATAGTATATCCATAATTCGTTGGGACACTTACTATCAGGTTTTCGCTATAAGACCACCCACCATATATATCCACGCACCAAGCCCAATAGTGTTGAGCGTGAGGGGTGTGCTAAGAGTCCCACATTTGAAAGGATATGGCCTGGAAATATGTTATAAGTGGGAGCAATCTTCATCTACAGGTCGGTTTTGTAAATTTGAGGCTCAAACACAATTCTAAGGCTAAGGATTCGCTCACCTCCTTCTTGGTCTCTTAACTTCATTATAATTTTGCAAATTTCAGCATTTTTACACCTAAACCAACCTTTAAAACATTCCCTTCAGCATTCTAAGAATAGATTCTTTAACTCCACTTCTTAATCCTCCCAACGTCTCTTTTTTGCTACTTTTATTATCTCGTGTCATCTTGTCCCACATATCATTTTCTCTTTTTTGTGGCAGTCAGAAACCTCTCTCGAAGATTTTATGTTGGAAAAGCCTTTGATTTCACCCTTTAAATGCCACCACTTTATCTGTGGGAGCCCCTAGTAGCTTCTTCTCTTTGCTCCCCTCTTAACCCTTGCATCCATAACCAATAATACTCTATATTGGGTAGTCAATATTGACGGAACAACTTTGATACCAACTCTAAATACAGAAGATTAATATATCATAACTGACAGTTAAGAAGTTTGATTATTGCATAACTTCCGAGAGTTCACGAATTTAAGGATTCATAATAATTACCCCTTACGAAGAGCAAGACAGTCAGAGTCTCAGAAATCACAATACCTGCTGAATCCGAACTCGTTTCTGAAATATTTGATCTTCATGAACAGCAACACACTGAATGAAATTCTCCACTCTCTCTAAGAAAACCTGGGAGGTTTATTGATATTCACATTTCAATGCTTATTGAAAGAAGACAAAACCAAAGCACAAAAAATAGCAACCGAACGATTGCTGGAAAAGAATCTATCACATTCAAGACCAAATCACTGACTTACAATAACAAATGCAAAACTGAACACAATTTCAGAGAAGAAAAATTTACCTCACCCGCATCAGTAAGATAGCCACCCATGGCAGTGAATTCCTTTCTATAGATTTGCATCAATAAATTCACAGCCCCCTGAGTAGGTAAAAAGCTTATCAAAGAGTATATCAACCATTAGATAGAAAGCAAAATATCTAGATAAAGGGCTAAACTTAAGCATGTTAAGGTCCTACATCTAAAGAATAAAGATCAATATGTAGTAACAAGCAGCAGATTGAATTGGCATATATTCTGTTTTGAGCAACAGCTCAGTTTAACACGGCACCTGCCAGATGCTTACCTCACGTATCTCTAATGTTGGCATATGCGGAAGAAAGTCATTGCCAACAAAGAAGCATAGGAATACAAAATCATCTACTATACGCTCAAAGTCGATCTCAAACGGAGGGTTGGGAATCGACAATTCACATTCCAAATATTCACGCAGCACCCAAATGAGAAGAAACTGTGAATAGAATTAGTAAGTAATAAAAAATCAAAATGACAGATTCAACAGATAAGTAAAGATTCAGATTGACATGCCAGATTCCAATCCTCCAACCTGGTATTTCTTCTTGTGAATTGGGGTATCATCAACAGGATTCCGGTCCCCAGGTTTATCACCTGGTTTACCGCGACACTCAGCTGCAAGATGGCCAACTTGGCCACACATGTAACACTTCTCTTGTTGTCCAGGAAAAGTAATTACCTGTTCGTTCAGATAATTAATCACCAAGGCAATCCATTGAGATCAATAGAGAGTTAAAATCAGCACCACAATTCATACACTAGAAACTAACCTCCCTCAATATTGAAAAATGAATCTCATGTGTAGCTAAGGCCAACATAATCAAATCAGCATCCTGATTTAAAGATCACATCACCCAACGTAAAGATCAATGAATGGATAAATATACAAACATAAGATAAGGTGAGATTTCCAGAATTGGACAAAAAAACTCACTAATCCATACAAACAGTGTCGAGTATTTGGATTGAAACCAGGAAGGTTACGCTGCAATCGAATATATTCCATTATTTTATGTTCCCCCTCGCCAGGAACATTGGAATCAGAAAGCAAGACCTTCAAATAATCACCAAAAGCAGCTCCGTTAATAAATTAATATATAAATATACAGACAAACTATCCTGAAAACGGATGTATGTCCCATTTGGGTAAAGAATATATCAGGATAAGGTCAAGTGCACCTTTGTATGCCGCCAGCCAGGGTTGTAATTCAATCTAGTTTGTATGTAATACTGAAGTGCCACTGACAGCACTGCCATAAACGGAGTGCCAGGAGTAATGACATTTGAGTCATGAGTCTCAGGTTTCTCTTTAGGTGTCAAAAGTTCTATCTGATGATCAAGTTCATTCCTGAGCCTTTCCTCTTCAGCTTCCTACAACACCCCATTGTAAGTCAAAACTTTGTCACAAAAATAGTAAGAGACCATTGTAAACAAAGGCACATTCATTTCCTTACAGCCTCAGCTGCATCTTTAGCAGCTCGAAAACGCCGAGAACGTTGCTGGTTCATTTTGGCTCTTGGGGCAACACCATCTGAAGGGGCAAGAAAAATAAATATGAAAAAGAAATGATTGGAACGAAAAACCAATTCAAAGTTAAGCAAGACATACAATCTTAACATTACAAAATACAGAGAGAAAGATTGCAGCCTTCCAAAAATTGGATACAAGTTTTAATTATTCCATAATGGCTTTTTTCCTGTTTTAACTAACAGTTTACATCGAAAAGATTTGCCGTAAATTTGAATGGTCAAACCACTAAGCCATGTTGCTAGATGTGTATAAACTTCTTTATTGTCATTACTAGGGTGTTGACATTAAAAGAATTAAATATCTCAAAATTATAACAAAAAGAAAGCGGAAGTGGCAATGAAGATCCGGTAACATAAGTAAATTCGACACATCTATGATGAAACGAGTAAAGTTAGTGCATTACAAACATACAAACAAAACAAAAAAAAAAACGTTAAAATGCAACATACCAATTGCAAGATAAAGAAGCTTCCTTGGACGAACCATTGAAAAGAGATGATCAATGTAGTCAAACATTAATTTGAATACATCGTCATAGGTAGCAGGTGCTGGCTGCATTTGAAAAAATTAATCAACAAGCATTTTGCAGAATAGGATAAATAAATTCAAGTTTACCTTCCATGGTTTCAAAAACAATAAATAAATTTCTGATTCCAAATTTCCATAGCATAGTATGCTTTATAGTTCATGAGATTTTCCACTGTACTCATGTCAAATCATATCTTCAATCAATAAAATAAACACCAGCGGCACAAAAAACTCACAAATCCTCAAAAGCCTGTTTGGATAAACAGCTTATTTGAAGCTTATAGAAAAGTGCTTATCGAAATAAGCACTTATGAAAAAACTTGCATAAGCTATTTTTCTAACAAAAGATAAAACAAATTTAAATTATTTTTATATATGCTATAAATTGTTTTCATACGTCATTTTTGAGAACTTATAAAAATAAGCTTAAAAAAGTTTACAAATAATGCTATAAGCTATTTTAATAAGCTCTTCCAAACATTGACACCAATCTTATGGCATAAGATAACCTCAAATAAGCCAGTCCAAACAGCTCCTAAACACCGCAACAAACGTCGGACAATCAATTCAACAACGAAAAACTAAGCACTGAGCATCAATTCACTGCACACAAGACCTTAACAACTAAATCGAATGGCGAAAACAACTCATACAACTCATACGAAGATCTTAATTGATGAATTGAAACGAAATCTCAGAAGTTCAGCACTAAAATTTCTTGCTCAACCGAAAAAACTAATCAAATAGCATAATGATAATGATCGAACGAAATTGAGGTGAGGAGTACCTTGCCGTCAGGATGAAAACAAGGATGAATGATGCCGTTCATGTCCAGATACAAGTTATCGAACTCCATGCCGTTGGGATTAGGTTTAGACACGTCAACGGGAAACAAAACGCCGCCGGCGGGTGCTTCTTCCACGACGTCGACGATCGATCGAGGGTACCGATCCGCGAGCCACCGGTAAAAGGCTGGCACTCCCATATTTTCCGGTTCGGTTCGGTTTGGTTTGATCCGGTTCGGAAACGACCGGGGAGAGAGAGAGAGAGAGAGAGAGGGAAATGAAATTTATGAAGAGGTGAGAGATCTCTGTTGCCAGTTTCGAACGTACGGGGTGGATGCGGTGGCTGACTAGTACTTTGATGAGACTAACATTGTGCTTGGATTCGTAGAAATTTAACGGAAAGAAAAGGAGTGGAAATCTAGTTTTCCTTCCGTTGGTACTGCAACTTCGTGAGTGGAAATAAATTTTAACTTTGGACCCACACTCAACTATAATACTTGATAAAATTTGTGATGCGATCATTTATTTTTTTAAAGAGAAAAATATAATTAAAATAAGGATTAAATATATTTTGGGAGCCTAAATTTTTTCTTCCCGAAGATTCGAAGCCGAGATTCTCTAAGAAGATAAAAATCTTAATGGGCAATCATGTAAGTTATGTCGATATGGTAGTTACCACCTTGATGTAAAATTTTAGTGGCAATCAAAAAAACTTAACCGTCAATCGAATTTAAGTTTCGGTCCAATATTTTCGATGGTCTGAAGTTCCTCTATGGTCATCTAAATGCGATAGAGGATGTCGAGAAAATGAAAACTATATGGACTCAACAACTAACTTGAAAGATTGGGGCTTACCTGATTTAGTGTGTTATTATGACTCGTGGACTATTTAAAGTTAGTAACACTTATGAACATAATGAAATCTCTCACGAAAGAGATCAGTCAATTGAAGGATACTTTGAAGGTTCAGACCGACAATGTTGAAGATATAAACAAGTAATTATGGGAAGCGAAGAAACAAGAAGAAACTTCGGACTCCAAGTGCCTGGACCTCGAAGTAACTATGACAGGCTTGATCCAAGATGTTGAACAGGTTCGATAGTCTAATGAAACGCTAAATAAATCATTTCTAGAGAGATTATAAACCAAATGCATCTTAAGACAAGTGAAGCAACAAACTTTTGATAAACTCATAAAAGTTGCAATTGGGATAAGTGATATCACCGATACATGATCATCTCCACACAGTTGTCTTGATTTTCCAAACAATATCTAACACACTCCAACAATCGTTCCTAAAAATGATTCTATTTCTAAGCATCCACAAATTCCAACACACCCCCAACCAAATGCCTTCAACTCTACCTGCTTTCACCTTCTTTGTCTTATAAAACTTTGACCACAAAAGAAAAATAATCTTGAAACAAACCCCGCTGAAATTCTTAAAACCAATCCACTCCACAATCTCTGCCCATACCAACGCAACCACACGACAAAACAAAAAATAATGCTCAATAGATTCCATTTGAGCCGCACAAAAAGCATAATTGAAATCATTAGAAAGAGATAAAATCCCTCTAGTACGCAAAAGATCTTTCATCGACAACCGATTCAAAAAACACCTTCAACCGAAAACTTTCACTTTGAAAGGCACCACGGCCTTCCAAACCAAAGACAAAGTGTTGTCATAGCAGTTAACATGACTGAAAAGCATAAGGGAGCTGCTAAGCAGATCATAAGTGGGACTTACTGAATAAATATTGTTGTTGTCCTTGTTCTAAATGATAAAAACATTTTTTTCCAAGACTAGAGCAAGCGATTGCAAAATGAGACGTGGACTAAGCAACTCCAATGCCATAATCAGAATAGACTGATATATGACCCCGAAGTCTCCCTAAGACCAAACACCTCCACTTCATCCGCCCATTCCATCCAATGCTAGTCTTGCAAATGCGATGCCACAAACAAGCGCGGAAAACTTCCACTTAATCTGTTGTTGTCGAGCCAACAAGTATACCAAAAGGAAGTAGATATTCCATTACATATACTCAACATGCAACTGTCAATGAAAGAATCAAAGGGGAGCTTCCTAAGAATAGATAAAAGGTTTGACCACCACCCCGATTTAGACTCCCTTGTTTTGGGAAAATTTCCCAGAACAATCATCTTCATTCTAATATATCCCCGTAACGAGCTTTAAGAATCTTGAACTAAAGAGATTTTGATCCTTCCAATATTCTCCACCTCCGCTTGAGAATAAGCGCAAGATTGAAGTCTTCGAGCTATTTCAAACCCAACCCACATTTTTCAATTGGAGTACATCCCTCCAACTCACCAAATGAATTCTTATATGATCCTTTGTTCCTCCCCAAAGAAAACCACTTTGAATCTTAATAAATTCATTAGAAATTCTCACTAGAGCTTTGTAAAAGGAAAGAGTAAAAATTGAGAGGCTACAAATAACCAATTTAAGGATAGGGATCCTTCCCCTGAAGCTAAGGAAACGACTTCTCCAACACAACAAACAATTCTTCAATTTAGAAATTAAAGGTTGCCAAAAATAAATTCTCCTCAGGTTTGAGCCAATAGGAATGCCAAGGAAAGTAAAGGCTTTGTCTTCCGTCCTACATGCAAGAAAATTAGCGTCCGCCTCCAAAAAAGTATTGATAATATTGATATTGATTAACTCACTCTTATGAAAATTGATACCAAGGCCAAAAGTTAACTCAAATCCTCTTAACACCAATTTAATATCCTAAAAGTGCTTCAAAGAACCATCACCCACCATAATTGTATCATCCATATATTAAAGAATATCAATATTACAACGATCGTTTATGTTGAAACCCGAGAATTCTCCTATCTCCAAAGATCATTTAACCAAAGCCGACAAATCTTCTGCCACAATGACAAAGAGGAAAGGATAAAGCAGGTTTCCTTGTCTTAACCCACTCTCCACCTTAAACTCCTTAGTCGGGCTGCCATTTACTAAAACCGACATTTTGCTCGAGAAAATGTCAGCTTCCATCCATTTCATCCAAAGATCACCAAACTCCATCTTAATAAGCATGAATATAAGGAAACTCCAACTAACCTTATCATATACTTTTTCAAAATCAACCTTGAAACGCGAACAAGCCTTCTTTTCCTTACTAGCGAAATCCACCAACTCATTAGCCACCAACACCCCCATCAAGTAATTGTCTACCCAGAAAAAAGCACTTTGGCAAGAAGACACAATAGAACTCAAAACCTTTTTAATATTGCAGCTAAAAGTCTGGACAACACTTTATAAAGGCACCCATCGAGACAAGGCCTATAGCCATCCAATCCCAATAGATTAGAAGATTTGGGAATAAGCGTCAAGAACGATGAGATGATAGTCTTAGATAACTTTGCACCGTCATGAAAATCGTGAAAGAAACGAAAAATATCCTCCTTTAGAAAAACCCAACACCTCCTAAAAAACAATAAGGTAAAACCATCTGGGCCCAGAATTTTCGAACCATCGTAACCCCACACCGCCTCCTTAATTTCAACCACTAAAAAATGAGCTTCAAGAAAAAGCCTCTCAACATGGGAAAGCATTTTGAAAGATACCCCTTGAATCACCGACCTACTCACCTCGGGTTCATGAAACTTACTAGCAAACTGTCTATAAACCTCCTCCTTAACCTCAGTGACAGACTTCAAAATCCCTTTATCATAATTAATCGATCCTATAAAGTTACACCTCATTCTATCCTTCATAATGTAACGCCCCGAATTTAATTAATTATTTAATTAAATTATCAAAGAGATTATCTGTTGGAATTAGTTGAAGCTGGAAATTATCGGTGTAATTGGATTATTATGTTGTCTGAGTCGTTCAGTGGATAGTCGAGTAATTAGTCAGTTTAATCGGAGACTCAATATTATAAATAATATTATTATATTGGATTATTATTTAATTAAAATTGGATTTAGTCGTGATGTATTAAATAACAATTTGGAGGTGTTGATTAGTAGGCCCATTAAGACCAGGCCACATAGCAAAGTATAATAATATATTAGGTTTTGAAACAAAAGAAAAGGGAGTTGTTGTACGTAGAAGTGGCATTGGAGTTTTGGAAAGGGTTTGGAACAAAGAGGCATACGAGAGAAAGGAAATAAGGGTCACAAAGAAGAGACAAAGGTCTTGGAAAAATTGATCGAGTAAAATTGCAGAGCAAAATTTTGAAGCCATGGATGAAGCTTCGATGCAACCAGAATTATAGAGCGGTCTCCAATCCAAGGTAACAATGGGGTTCAATCTCTATAATCGGGTATATGATAAACCGTATGTGGGTTAGGTTCTATAAATTGATGCCATGGATATGCTCTTGTTGTTGTTCTGTGATAGTTGATCCCACGAATTGGTTGAATTGGATACTTGTTGTTTGTGTTGTTGGTACTGAATAATTTGTTATCAATGTTGTTGTTTTATTGTGTTGAGAAATTATTGTTGTTGGATGAATAATTGGTCAATAAATTATTGATGGGAATATTGTTGTGTGGTTCTGTTTGTGGTTGATTGAAGAAAGGAATTGCAGAGGAAAATCATTGAGCCGGTACTGGGAAAAAACAAAGAAGAAGATGAAGAAAGAAGAGTTGGGGCAGGGGCCACCCATAGATGAGGGGCGGGTGCCCCATGCACAAAAGAGAGTGGTGGGGTGAAGCAACTCGATTTTCAAAAAATCATTTTAAATGAATTTTCAAAAAACAATGAAATCGCCACCTAATTTTATTTGTTCTAGAAAGAATGGGGAAATATAGATAAAACCCACAAAAATCGGATAAGGCGGTCTACAAGACCAAAAAGCATGGATTCGGGAGTCGGTTACGCAAGAGGAAGGTATTAGCACCTCTTACGTCCATCGTACTCGATGGGACCCATTTAGTTCAAAATGTGTTTGTGTGTGTAATCGCTAATTTCTAAGTTATGAATTAGAAATAAGAAAAGGCGTTTGTTTATTATTATTTTGAGTTTGACACGGTTTCGAAACCGCGTGCCTACGTATTCCCTCGTGCAATGGGAAAGTCAAAACTCCGTAGTTCTTGTTGAAAATGTCTTGGATTGGTTATATTGATTTTAGAAGAAAATGTTTTTGATTTTTGATAATCGCATATGAGCGAAAAAGGATTTGGATGGGTTGAATTGATTTTAATGGTAGATGACAAGTACCAAAACGTTGGGAGGTCCTCTAACGATTCGATACTCGAGATTGGTGATTGAGGTCAACCGATCTTCTCTCATCCAAAATCTTTATTATGAAGGGAGTGAGGTGAAACAAAGTTCACTTTTTATTAAGTGTTATGGAATAAAGTATTTAAGTCATCAAGTTACCCTAATGGCCCAAATATTTACATTTTAATTAAATCGTTTAACCTCTAACAATTTAATTAAGTACCATAACACTATGTTTTTGTTTTTGTAGAAAAATTGATTTAAAGAAAACAAATTCAATTAATTAATTTAATATGAAAATGTTTTAAATGTTCAGTGTATGGAATAAAGTATTTAAGTCATTGGGTTACCTCTAATGGCCCAAATATTTTACATTTTAATTAAATCGGCGAACCTCTAACAATTTAATTAAGTACCGTAACACTATGTTGAAAATTCGCTGGACGGAGAGGAATGATATTTGGTTATGATTAACCAAGTATATGGACTTGATTAACCTCGTGAGGATAGATGCTCCTATCCCCAACCATGAGACCCTGGTGCATGGTGATTGGTATATGGACCAATTATTTTTCGGGTTATGATTAATCAAGGCAACGAGGGCCCTAATTAACCTCGTGAGGATGGCCATGCCCATCCCCAACCATGAGACCCTTAGAGAATTTGGTGTGGGTAACCAAAAATAAGAGAGGGAGCGGAGGCGTTTTTTATATTAATGTGAGAGTGGAGTGTTCAATCGCGTATTAAACACACAAGCGGATAATATAATAGCGGATAATAAAAGAAAATAAATTAACACACAATACAAATCGGAATTTAAATAATTATTAGTATAGATATTCTTTTACTTGATGAAAAACCAACTAACTATTTAATTGATAATTCAACAAATAAAAAACTACCATATGCCAAATATTATTTAATACATCATTATAAAAAAAAAAATTTGCATAGTATTGAATTTAAAGAGAAAGTTTAGAAATGGGCCTGTTTGGAGCTTTAAACTGGAGGGTGTAGATAGCAAACTGAGCCCAAGCCCAAAGCAATGCTGCTGGATCCTGTGTAGTAGCTCCCATGAAGCATGCTGTGGTCCATCATTCTGGATCGTTGGATCTGGACTTTGGCAGATCTAGTGGCTTAAGCAGGAGGGTGCAAAACAGATATAGTAGACACACATACACCAGATTTCGAACAGACCACACAGGTGGTGACAAGTGTCACCACTTGAACTAACCAACATGATAAAATAAATTTTCAACTAATATCTTCCTAAACTCATTTTTATGCTATAAATTATAAAAAATAAATAACACTAACTCTAATTAAATAACTAATAATACTAATAAAAATTAGTTTATTGTCATTATGTTATTATATACTGTTTTTTTACTAAAAAAAAGCTAAATTAGTTTTATATGAGAAATTAAAATCTCTACTATACCTAGATTAGACTAAACCTATTTAAACTAAAAAACTGATCTTAAATTATATTTTATAAAAAAAGATAAAAAGTAAAAAAACTAAATCAGTTTTTAAGAGCAAAAATTAGTTTATAAATAGAAATTAGTTTACTATATATTTTATAAGATGAACATTATATAAAAATTAAGATTAACTTTTATAAAACAAAAGTTTGAGTTACTAATCCTAGTTCTTACTAATCTACAGAACAACACAAACACGCTCTCATCTCACTCTCTCGCTGCTTGCATGTTTCCCTATCTACTCGATCTCTCACTCTCGACTTCAGGAAACTCGATCTCTCTCTCTCTCTCTCGAACTCTCGATCGCCTCACTGTCTCTCTCGAACTCTCGATCGCCTCACCGCTGCTCGTGATCACATAGGATCTCCTTCGATCTCTCTCTTCTCGATCTATAACTTATGCTATCTGGTTATTCGATTTTTTTAACGCTTGTTGATTTGATTACAGGAATATGAAAGATGAAAGGGAAAAAAAACGGAACCCTAGACTCTATTCGGGCGAAAACGATGCTGTCAAATGAAAAGGAAAGCAGCTATGTGACGATTCAGGAGTCGGAACGGCGGTGGACGGCGGCCTGTGGCCGCAACCCCGGTGAGATCCTTCTGTACCTTATATCTTGCTTCCGCTTCTCGCGCCTTCAAGGATTCTCTTTTTCTGGAAAATGATGTTAGCTTAGATGGACATTGTTCTGTGTTTTGTTTCCTGGTTTTTTGGCTTGACAGTATTTAGTATGAGGTTAGGGTTTGGTTCCTGACGAATTCGGCTAGGGTTTCTTGCTTGTGAACAGTTGCTTCCTTGTGTTATAAACTTGAATGTTTATATAGTGTCAGTTAGGGTTTTGCAGGACTTTGCTGTTCTGATTTTTTTTGAAAAAAACAAGGCTTTGTTTGCTTGATGGGCTTGCATCCTTCGTTGTCAATGATAACTTTGATTTTCTTTTGTTTGTTTGATGTGTCCTCGTTATGTATTCGATGTTTTGGTTGTAATATTTTTGGTAAAACTTGCCCGAAAGGACGATACCCTTGTCGCCTGTATAAGGCTACAAGATCAGAATGCCAAACCGCTTCAAAATCGCTTCCTCATCTTCTTTCCACACCTCCTATTGTGAACCAAGGGTACCTTGTGGATTTGCAATAGTGAGCTTTACGCCGATGATTTGTACATGAGGCCCGGTTTTGAACGATCGAAACCCTTGCACAACCCGATTCCTAAAGAAAATCCTAATGATGAGATAGAAATTGTGTATTGTCTTGTATTGTTATCATTGCTGTCCGTTATTTGCTAATCATATTCTTTTGCTTTGTTTCATGAACACGAGTCATGGCATGAACTTGGAGGAACGACAAAAGAGACTCCGGGCAAGGAGGCAAGATCTTCAATGGAGCAAGAAAACTTGAAGTAAACAAAGAAAACTCTTAATGGAAAGAAAGGACTTAGGCATATAACACTTGTAGCATAATGTTAGAATTCAAAACTTGTAACCTAGGAATCTTTGTATTTAGAAATCTCGAAACATTGTAGTGTTACCAATTTAAATTTGACATTGATTTCGATGACTCACGTAATATTTTTACAAACCAAAGCTAAGAGAATGTTTGAACTTGAGGTTTGATTCTAACTTGTAAACGTTCTTCGAATGTCCTTTGTATTCGAACAAGATTTTTGACACTTGAATGACAAAAAGAAGTTGAATAATGAGTGAAATTTGTTTGGCTTTTGGATTAGAACTTGTATTCGAAGATTTGATAAGTTGTAAAACCATGTATTTGATTTATCCTTGTATTCTTGTACAACAAAACTTTAGAGTAATTCGAAACTCTTGGATTTTCATGAATGCAAAGTTTGAAGATTATGTACCAATTTGAGTTCTAGTTTGAATTCTTGAATACTACTAATGTGATCTTGCAATGTTGTAGCATTTTGTGCATGGAAGTTGAAAATTCATGACTAACCAAACATTCCAACAATTTGTCATGAACCAAAATTACTTTGGTTAGAACGATACTAAGTCGAAATGTTAATTTAAAATATGCGCCTAAATCCAAATCAATCCACCATTCCCATCCGTATTCATGAATCAAAGGCGTAGTAACGTGATTGTTGCACTTTAGATTCTTGAGAAAAATTGCCATGTATGATCTTGATTCATGTTCTAAGAAAAGAATGAGGTCTTAAGAGAACTATGAGTGGAATTTGAATATGTATTCAATTTTCTAAATCCTCTTTCGAACTCAATAATGCACATTATAAAAGCTTTGAACTTGTGATCAAAAAACCTCAAAATCCAAGTTATCTTGTAATTACATTAATCCCATTTGAATTTCCCGGCCACAAAGTTTCCATTTTTATCCATTCTCGTAGAAATTCGGAGCCTTTTGCTTCTTGAGACAAGAATTGAAACTCTAAGTTTCAAAATGAAATTCTTGATCAAAAAACCTCAGTCAACTTGTCGCTTTCATGATTCTTTTAAGAATGGAGCAATAGATTCCACTTGAAATTAATGGAATTATCACCGCGTTTCCAAATTGAACCATTCAGTAGTGGAGTAAGATTCGGAACCAAACGAATTCCAAAAGGAAGCTTCTAGTTTTTTCAAAGAATGCCTTGAGTCTTGTGAGCGATGAACGTGACAGGAAAAAATCTAAACCTGTGACAACTTGACATTCGTAAATCTTGTAAACAAGCCCTCTGGATGGATATTTTCACATACATCAACTATCGCCAAGAACGAATAAAGTTGACGAGCAAACCAAATGCACTAGAACTGGAATTGTTGATCAATAAACGGATAATCATAATCCACCCTTTTACATCTTGAACAATGAACTTGAAACAACATCAAAACCCAAACTCGTGATAAATTGATCTCCTGAATCAGGAGGTAATAACATTCAAAATAACCAGACTCCCGTAGCTCCATCAAGAACAGACCATTCAATTCAACAATCGAACACCAAGCCCCGAAAGCCGATAGATATGAACGAATAAGATTTAACATTAAACCTCGTCATTTTCAAATATCCCCAAATTGGTTGAAAACACCACGCCTTTTCTGCTCAACAGAGAAATCTTTGGGAATCAACTCCAATCCGTAACCATAGACCCAGTGATATGAATGCATGTGAGTGTTATGATAAATGCGAAGCCTAAACCAGATAAAACTGAGATAGGAGGGCAAATTTTGGGGTGCAACAGTTGCCCCTATTTAATCATCTTTAACCTGAAAGTGAGATCGGTGCTAGCCTTTCGAGCTTTCAAGGTAGAAGAAGATTAAATACTACAAGAACCCAAAAATTTGCGCTCCGAAGAACAAGTAGAAATATTTTGTTTTCCGTATTTTCAATTTTTTTGATTTTTTATTTATTTTATATATTTACAGTGGGATCGGGAACAAAAGCTCTGGTATGTCAAGTAAGGATATTAGACATACACTGGAAAGAGACCGACCGAAGACGACTCTAACAAAAGGTTTCGAAATATACATGCCCGGTAAGGATATTGGACACATAAAGATCGAATATACATGTTCAGTAAGGATATTGAACACATATAGGGAGCATATGCCAGGTAAGGATATTAGACATACATAGGAAAGAGACCGACCAAAGACGACTCTAACAAAGATTTCGAAATATACATGCCCGGTAAGAATATTGGACACATAAATATCGAATATACATGTTCGGTAAGAATATTGAACACATATAGGGAGCATATGTTAGGTAAGGATATTAGACATACACTGGAAAGAGACCAACCGAAGACGACTCTAACAAAAGTTTCGAAATATATATGCCCGGTAAGGATATTGGACACATAAGGATCGAATATACATGTTCGGTAAGGATATTGAACACATATAGATAGCATATGTCAGGTAAGGATATTAGACATAATCGAAAGAGATCGATCAAGACGACTCTAACAAAGGTTTCGAAGTATACATGCCCGGTAAGGATATTGGACACATAAAGATCGAATATACATGTTCGGTAAGGATATTGAACACATATAGATAGCATATGTCAGGTAAGGATATTAGACATACACTAGAAAGAAACCGACCGAAGACGACTCTAACAAAGGTTTCGAAATAAATACATGCCCGGTAAGGATATTGGACACATAAATATCGAATATACATGTTCGGTAAGGATATTGAACACATATAGGGAGCATATGTCGTAAGGATATTAGACATACACTAGAAAGAGACCGATCAAGACGACTCTAACAAAGGTTTCAAAAGATACATGCCCGTAAGGATGTTGGACATAAAGATCGAATATACATGTTCGTAAGGATATTGAACACATATAGGAGCATATGTCGTAAGGATATTAGACATACACTAGAGAGACCAATCAAGTCGACTCTAACAAAGGTTTCAAATATACATGCCCTAAGGATATTGGACACATAAAGATCGAATATACATGTTCGGTAAGGATGTTGAACACATATAGGAGCATATGTCGTAAGGATATTAGACATACATCAAAAGAGACCGACCAAAGACGACCCTAACAAAGGTTTCAAATATACATGCCCTAAGGATATCGACACATAAAGATCGAATATACATGTTCGGTAAGGATATTGAACACATATAAGGATATGTCGTAAGGATATTAGACATACACCGAAAGAGACCAATCAAGACGACTCTAACAAAGGTTTCAAATATACATGCCCTGAAGGATATCGACACATAAAGATCGAATATACGTGTTCGGTAAGGATATTGAACACATATAGAAGCATATGTCGTAAGGATATTAGACATACACTAGAAAGAGACCAATCAAGACGACTCTATCAAAGGTTTCAAATATACATGCCCGTAAGGATATTGGACACATAAAGATCGAATATACATGTTCGGTAAGGATATTGAACACATATAGGAGCATATGTCGTAAGGATATTAGACATATACGGAAAGAGACCGATCAAGACGACTCTAACAAAAGTTTCAAATATACATGCCTGTAAGGATATCGACACACAAAGATCGAATATATATGTTCGGTAAGGATATTGAACACATATAGAGCATATGTGTAAGGATATTAGACATACACAAGAGAGAGACCGATCAAGACGACTCTAACCAAAGTTTCAAAGTATACATGCCCGTAAGGATATGGACACATAAAGATCGAATATACATGTTCGGTAAGGATATTGAACACATATAGATAGCATATGTCGTAAGGATATTAGACATACATCGGAAAGAGACCGATCAAGACGACTCTAACAAAGGTTTCAAATATACATGCCCTAAGGATATCGACACATAAAGATCGAATATACATGTTCGTAAGGATATGAACACATATGAGCATATGTCGTAAGGATATAAGACATACACCGGAAAGAGACCAATCAAGACGACTCTAACAAAGGTTTCAAATATACATGCCCGTAAGGATATTGGACACATAAAGATCGAATATACGTGTTCGGTAAGGATATTGAACATATAGAAGCATATGTCGTAAGGATATTAGACATACACTAGAAAGAGACCGATCAAGACGACTCTATCAAAGGTTTCAAATATACATGCCCTAAGGATATGGACACATAAAGATCGAATATACATGTTCGGTAAGGATATTGAACACATATAGGTAGCATATGTCGTAAGGATATTAGACACCAAAAAGAGACCAATCAAGACGACTCTAACAAAGGTTTCAAATATACATGCCTAAGGATATGGACACATAAAGATCGAATATACATGTTCGGTAAGGATATTGAACACGATAGGAGCATATGTCGTAAGGATATTAGACATACATCGAAAGAGACCGATCAAGACGACTCTAACAAAGGTTTCAAATATACATGCCCGTAAGGATATGGACACATAAGGATCGAATATACATGTTCGGTAAGGATATTGAACACATATAGATAGCATATGTCGTAAGGATATTAGACATACACTAGATAGAGACCGATCAAGACGACTCTAACAAAGGTTTCAAATATACATGCCCTAAGGATATTGGACACATAAAGATCGAATATACATGTTCGTAAGGATATTGAACATATAGGAGCATATGTCGTAAGGATATTAGACATACACCGAAAGAGACCGACCAAGACGACTCTAACAAAGATTTCAAAATATACATGCCCGGTAAGGATATTGACACATAAAGATCGAATATACATGTTCGGTAAGGATATTGAACACATAGGAGCATATGTCGTAAGGATATTAGACATATAACGAAAGAGACCGACCGAGGACGACTCTAACAAAGGTTTCAAAATATACATGCCCGAAGGATATTGGACACATAAAGATCGAATATACATGTTTGGTAAGGATATTGAACACATAGGGAGCATATGTCGTAAGGATATTAGACATACATCGGAAAGAGACCAATCAAGACGACTCTAACAAAAGGTTTTCAAATATACATGCGGTAAGGATATTGGACACATAAAGATCGAATATACATGTTCGGTAAGGATATTGAACACATATAGGGAGCATATGTCGTAAGGATATTAGACATACAGGAAAGAGACCAATCAAGACGACTCTAACAAAGGTTTCAAATATACATGCCCGTAAGGATATTGGACACATAAAGATCGAATATACATGTTCGGTAAGGATATTGAACACATATAGGGAGCATATGTCGTAAGGATATTAGACATACCGAAAGAGACCTGAGCTCACTCGGGGAAAGATATATATGGAATGGTAAAATCGCCGATCAAGACGAATTCACGGAAAAGAGGCCAAACAAAGGGACTCTAGCAAGGATTGCCAAACTATGTTGGACTTTAAAGGTTGCAAATGTGCAAGAAATACAATATCCCTCAGGCCAAAGGCGGGGTGTAATTCTTCAAGAGTGGCAATTATATGAATTACCACACACCAAGTATGGATACTCAAACAATTGAGAAGCAAGAAAGGCTAGACACCGACTCTTACTCGCGCTCTAACGACAGAGGCAAACATGGGTAAGATAACCAACAATGAGAATTTGCAAAAAGCAAGACGCTTGGTAAATATATTGAATTTGAATGATGTAGGAGACCGACACGGGGTCAAAAATGCAGATATCAACAACAACAAAAAGAATTTCTTGAGGGAACCCTGACTGGGAATACCACTTGGGGATTTTTATGGATAAACTTCTCTTCGGAGACGCAAAAGGTACTCGAGAAACATTTTAATCTGGCTTATACTTAGATGCATGTTTGAGATTATTATTTTTTGGCGTAATGCTCCATATCAATGGAAATGCTACGCATTTTTGAGGATGCTATGTAATGCAATGATGCATGTTTTAATGATTCATCCAGGACTAAAGGCAATTGTGAGCTGCCGAGGGAACATCAACCATCCATGAATTGAATACAAATAGACGACAGTCTGGACCCTGACAGGGATTGTAGAATAGAAGCATCAACTTTCAATGATCTACATCACTGGGGAAGTAACTCTTGAAGATCAACATTCATCTGGGGTGATGATCTTGTTGCGTAGAGTTCATGATTTCGATAGCTCTGGATTACAAGTTCTTGCAAAGAGGGGTCAACAGCATCTTCTGGCACAAGTGAGCCCTTGAAAATGATCTTGGGTAAACCTTTGCGATCTTCCACGTCGGCGAAAGAGTGATAACATCCAAGGGCACACATAAGCCATAGATAACTCTTGTGGGAGAGAAAGAAACTTTGTCGGTGACCAAAGCTTAGGTGCGTCATGCCCTTCATTTTAAAA
The DNA here is from genome assembly GCA_021764765.1 of Vicia sativa. Classification (NCBI taxonomy): domain Eukaryota; kingdom Viridiplantae; phylum Streptophyta; class Magnoliopsida; order Fabales; family Fabaceae; genus Vicia; species Vicia sativa. Next base: position 87,494,736 of record CM038795.1, read on the forward strand.
TCTTCGGATAACAAAATCTTGATCTCTGATGAGCTGAGGATAACGATCCTGACTTCCTGACATGCCACTTAAACTCAACGGTTGTTTAGCTTGCGCCTGGACTTGACTTGATTAATTATGAGGTGAACGAATGCCCCTACATAATGCTTTGCCCCAGTCTGTAGGGACTTTGAAGAAATTAGCCTCGAGAAGGCTTCCTGAGATCTGTACCATCAAGATAATCTGCTCCACTGTTGTAGACCTGGAAACATTGCCCCTGACTAACCAAAGGTAGAGAGGGTTTCAACCTTGCTTGGATGAATGCCCCTGATTACTTAGCACTTTGAGAGATTCTTCGAATCTCGACATAAATGCCCCAGATTGACTGCACTTTAAAGATATCACCTACTCGGGGTGGTTAATTCACATATGGAAAGTAGACTACTTCACAACCTTACTTCTCAACTCGAGCTGCTTTGTGCTCAAATAGATACTTGGAGCAATATGTCCTTCAGGACAATCAAATTATCCGTCTGATGCTCAATATGAAAGCTCACTTGATGTTTAAGCACTTATCCATATGCAAAGAATATATTATTCTACGAATGATAATTCTAATGCAAAGTTCATGTTTGTCTTGAAGTTTAAAAAAAAATCTTTTATTGAAAGGATGTCGAAACATCGAACTTTTTGTGAAAGATTGTAAAAAGATGGAGTGATACCAACTCAAATGTTTAGCAAGCCTCCTAGGAGTCAGGTTACCGTATTCTTGTAACAATTTTGCTTTCGAATTAACCCATGCTTCAATTAGGACTTTTAAGGGTTGTAACGTGGTCTGGTTCACGGGTTTTTAGAAAAAAGATTTTTAGGCTCAAAATATTTAGTGCCCTCCCATTCTCCGTAATGTTCTCCATTCCTAAGTTCAGAAAACTTGATGCGAGCATTCATCTCTTGGGAGAATTTTATGATGCGGTTGAGGAACCACTGAGGTTTCTTGGACACGACAGTCACTCGCCTTTTGCTTTTGGTGTCTGATCACACGACCTTATTCTTGTAAGGATTTTATTGTTGATCCTTTTCTTTTTTTCTTTTGCCATTTTTGCCTAAGCGACTTATTATGAAGTTTCGACTTAGCGGGCTTTTTGTCATCATTTTTTTATCACTTTTTTGAACAAGTCGTGTGATCTTGCACCCTTGTTTGATTGGAGGTGATAGTGACTGCTTGAATCCTTGGCGGATGAGAGATAACAATTGTGGTATCATCATCTGTTGATTTCCCGATGTGAGAGATAACCATTACGGTTTCAACCTCTTTCGATGCACATTGTTGATAGACGAAGGTTGAGCATTGCGGCTTGACCTTCCTCAACCCTTTTGAGGATAACCATTGTTGTATCCTTGGATGTGCATTCTTGATGAGTTTTGAACGCTCGATCGGGTTAACTGAACACTACCCTGTCCCAGGTTAAAAAAATGAGGGTTTTTTCTGAACAGAAAAGAAACTCCTACTTCGAGGCTCAAAAGGGGTAACGAGGGTTTCACTCCCTTATATCTCCGGTGTTTGGGAATTTGAAACAAGGCCTGTACATCATTAGCAGGGTTTTTACTCGAAAGCATAATGTTTGAGATTCTTAGTAAATTGTTCGTCATCCTCCCTCCAGAGGTGTTGCTTATAATAAGAGTTGAATATCAAAAGCATAGTAAAACAAATATGAGTGAATACGAATGAATCAATTCAAGACAAACATATTCGATGCATTATGATTAGTATTCAGAAATGAGCAAGTTTTGCATACAAGACAGTACTGAACAAAACATGAAAGATTACAAATGAGCATGCAAGATGAAACTAGAAATCTCTATGTTGAGGAGACTGGTCTCCGTATGGATTTCTCGCTTCAGAAGATGCACTTTGTAATTGTGGCGTTCTCTGAGTCAAAAGAGAGTTCAATTAATGCGCAGACCCTCTGGAGTGAACGTGATTGCTTTGGAATCAATGAGTTTCTGTACCGTGCCTTTGAAAAGATTACATCCTTCAATTGAATGGCCAGGTGCCCTAGAATGGAACTCATAGTAGGCATCAGGATCATATCCCAAAGGATACGGAAAAGGAGGCGTCCCAAGCTCCTTTAATTCCACCAAAGAATGTTGGAGTAGGCGAGTTAGCAACTCACCATGAGGCATAGGGATTGGATCATGCACTTTTCTTGGCCTTATCAGATTCTTCCCACCTCGCTGTTGACGATTTTGTCGAAAAGTTTGTTGTTGAGGAGCGTTCTGCTGCTGGGGAGCATATTGTCCTGGTGTTCGACAGACAGTTGCAGCACAGATTTGTGGAGCACACTGATTAGAAGTAGCTTTTGTCACTTTATTAGGAATCTGAAATGGAGGGTAAGTATGAGCTTCTTCCTCGTCCTCGGAAATTGTACTTGCCTCTTCATCAATTTGCTCTGGAAATTTAGAAGTAATAGCAACATCTTGAATTTTTCCCATCTTGAGACCACGCTCAATTTGTTCCCCTACAACAACCAAGTGTGAAAATGTAGAAGTACATCCAGCAATCAGAGAGGGACCTCGCAAGGTATCAGAGAACATCTCAATGAGTTCTCGTTCCAAAAGAGGAGGTTGAACTCTAGCATCTAATTCTCTCCATCTCTGCGCATACTCTTTGAAAGATTCCTCAGTCTTCTGAGTTAAACCTTGGAGTTGAATTCTGGTGGGAGCCATGTCCCTATTATAGTCGTACTGATTGACAAAAGATTCAGCCAATTCCTTCCAAGTTTGGATGTGAGTTCGTTCAAGCTGAGTGTACCATTCGAGAGATGCTCCACTGAGGCTATCTTGAAAAAAGTGCATGAGGAGCTTGTCATTTTCTGCACAGGGATCCATCTTATTGCAGTAGGCTTTGATGTGAGTAATCGGACAAGAGGTGCCCTTATACTTCTCGAAAGTGGGGACTTTGAACTTTATAGGAATTTTGATACCAGGCACCAAGCACAAACTAGGAGCGTCTAAACCAAGGGAATCATGACCCTCAATAGCTTTCATCCTTTTCTCAAGGAGGTGAAGCTTTTTCTCAGACTCAGTGTCTTCAATCGGAAACTTGAAGGTGTCAAACAAAGACTCGAAGATGTCCTCACAGTGAGGAGTTCCATTAACATGCATTTGAACGGCGTTTTTGACATTTTGATCTGAAAGGACCTCCTTGTGGTTAAGACCAACCCCTGGTGGATTAACATGATCAGTAGTAACAACTTCAGATCTCTGAACAACTTGCTTTAACTCTTCTTGTCCAAGGGCAATCTTCTGGATAACCTCCATGAATTGATACATCTGGGTATCTATATGAGTATTCATCGCAGCTACACTTGCCTGAAGTTGATCCATGATGACGACGATGTCAGGGAATCCGTCTTGCAGTCTTGAGATTCTGAATAAGAAGTCAGGTTGAAATGAGTCCTCTGATTGAAGTGAATGAAATGCATGATGATGCATGAATGATGAGAGAAATAAACTCTTTTGAGATGATTGATGCAAATGGTATGCAATGTGATGATAATAACAGGTTCACAGAGACATGAATCAGGGATGGTATTGGTAATTAGAACAACTTATTTAGGTGGGCTCCTACAATAGGACAGCTCTACCCAATAACCCGAACAAGGTGGTTCTAATGTTTTTGCTAAATGTTTCTTGAGTTCAGATCCCTTTACAAACACTATCATCGCGAGAGGCCTACATGGCGATAGTATTTGTAAAAGTATACCCCAAGAAACGGCTCTTAACGGGATGCTCGAAATCCAACATTTGAGCGTTTTGGTCTCGGTTAGGACAACATGAACAAACTTAGAGTTATAGGTCATTTGTCCAAAGATCGATGTCTGGCTAACGCTGGCAACAACCTCCTTAAAACAACCAACTCTAAGCCGAGTCTTCACTTGGCCAACAAGACAATGGAGTCAAGTGGACCTAGGCTACGCAACCCTCTATTCCTAAAAGGTGACCTAGAAGCTCAGGTAGTGGGCTTATCTATGTATCAATGCCCATGAATTCCATTACAATAATATATCAACAAAATAATATACAAAGTATAGAGGAAAATAAGCAAATAAACAATAGATAAGCTTAAAGAAGAAAGCGATAAACAAACACACAAACATGCGAAGAACTAAACTAGGGTTGACTCGCTTAGTCAAAAAGTTTTAAAATTTTCCCTGAAGTCGCCAAGTAACTCGATTTTCAAAAATCATTTTAAATGAATTTTCAAAAACAATGAAATCGCCACCTAATTTTATTTGTTCTAGAAAGAACGGGAAATATAGATAAAACCCACAAAATCGGATAAGGCGGTCTACAAGACCAAAAAGCATGGATTCGGAGTCGGTTACGCAAGAGGAAGGTATTAGCACCTCTTACGTCCATCGACTCGATGGGACCCATTTAGTTCAAAATGTGTTTGTGTGTGTAATCGCTAATTTCTAAGTTATGAATTAGAAATAAGAAAAGGCGTTTGTTTATTATTATTTTGAGTTTGACACGGTTTAAACCGCTGCCTCACGTATTCCCTCGCAATGGGAAAGTCAAAACTCCGTAGTTCTTGTTGAAAATGTCTTGGATTGGTTATATTGATTTTAGAAGAAAATGTTTTGATTTTTGATAATCATATGAGCGAAAAAGGATTTGGATGGGTTGAATTGATTTTAATGGTAGATGACAAGTACCAAAACGTTGGGAGGTCCTCTAACGTTTCGATACTCGAGATTGGTGATTGAGGTCAACCGATCTTCTCTCATCCAAAATCTTTATTATGAAGGGAGTGAGGTGAAACAAAGTTCACTTTTTATTAAGTGTTATGGAATAAAGTATTTAAGTCATTGGGTTACCCTCTAATGGCCCAAATACTTTACATTTTAATTAAATCGTTAACCTCTAACAATTTAATTAAGTACCATAACACTATGTTTTTTTGTTTTTGTAGAAAAATTGATTTAAAGAAAACAAATTCAATTAATTAATTTAATATGAAAGTGTTTTAAATGTTCAAGTGTATGGAATAAAGTATTTAAGTCATTGGGTTACCCTCTAATGGCCCAAATACTTTACATTTTAATTAAATCGTTGGGTGAACCTCTAACAATTTAATTAAGTACCGTAACACTATGTTGAAAATTCCGGCGTTGGACGTAGAGGAATGATATTTCGGGTTATGATTAACCAAGTATATGGACTTGATTAACCTCGTGAGGATAGGTGCTCCTATCCCCAACCATGAGACCCTGGTGCATGGTGATTGGTATATGGACCAATTATTTTTCGGGTTATGATTAATCAAGGCAACGAGGGCCCTAATTAACCTCGTGAGGATGGTCATGCCCATCCCCAACCATGAGACCCTTAGAGAATTTGGTGTGTGTAACCAAAAATAAGAGAGGGAGCGGAGGCGTTTTTTATATTAATGTGAGAGTGGAGTGTTCAATCGCGTATTAAACACACAAGCGGATAATATAATAGCGGATAATAAAAGAAAATAAATTAACACACAATACAAATCGGAATTTAAATAATTATTAGTATAGATATTCTTTTACTTGATGAAAAACCAACTAACTATTTAATTGATAATTCAACAAATAAAAAACTACCATATGCCAAATATTATTTAATACATCATTATAAAAAAAAAAACTTGCATAGTATTGAATTTAAAGAGAAAGTTTAGAAATGGGCCTGTTTGGAGCTTTAAACTGGAGGGTGTAGATAGCAAACTGAGCCCAAGCCCAAAGCAATGCTGCTGGATCCTGTGTAGTAGCTCCCATGAAGCATGCTGTGGTCCACCATTCTGGATCGTTGGATCTGGACTTTGGCAGATCTAGTGGCTTAAGCAGGAGGGTGCAAAACAGATATAGTAGACACACATACACCAGATTTCGAACAGACCACACAGGTGGTGACAAGTGTCACCACTTGAACTAACCAACATGATAAAATAAATTTTCAACTAATATCTTCCTAAACTCATTTTTATGCTATAAATTATAAAAAATAAATAACACTAACTCTAATTAAATAACTAATAATACTAATAAAAATTAGTTTATTGTCATTATGTTATTATATACTGTTTTTTTACTAAAAAAAAGCTAAATTAATTTTATATGAGAAATTAAAATCTCTACTATACCTAGATTAGACTAAACCTATTTAAACTAAAAAACTGATCTTAAATTATATTTTATAAAAAAAGATAAAAAGTAAAAAAACTAAATCAGTTTTTAAGAGCAAAAATTAGTTTATAAACAGAAATTAGTTTACTATATATTTTATAAGATGAACATTATATAAAAATTAAGATTAACTTTTATAAAACAAAAGTTTGAGTTACTAATCCTAGTTCTTACTAATCTACAGAACAACACAAACACGCTCTCATCTCACTCGAACTCTCTCGCCTCGCCGTTTGCATGTTTTCCTATCTACTCGATCGCTCACTCTCGACTTCAGGAAACTCGATCTCTCTCTCTCGAACTCTCGATCGCCTCCCTCTCTCGAACCTCGATCGCCTCCGCTCGCTCGTGGATAGGATCTCCTTCGATCTCTCTGTTCTCTCTCTTTCTCGGTCTATAACTCTGTTACAGCTATCTGGTTATTCGATTTTTTTAACGCTTGTTGATTTGATTACAGGAATATGAAAGATGAAAGGGAAAAAAAAAAACGGAACCCTAGACTCTATTCGCGCGAGTCAAATGAAACGAAATGAGCTATGTGATTCGTGAGTCGGAACGGTGCAACCCGTGAGATCCTTCGCACCTTATATCTTGCTTCCGCTTCCTCGTTTTCGCCTCAAGGATTCTCTTTTCGAAAATGATGTTAGCTTAGATGGACATTGTTCGTGTTTTGTTTCCGGTTTTTTGACAAGATTTAGTATGAGGTTAGGGTTTGGTTCTTGACGAATTCGGCTAGGGTTTCTTGCTTGTGAACAGTTGCCTCCTTGTGTTATAAACTTGAATGTTTATATAGTGTCAGTTAGGGTTTTGCAGGACTTTGCTGTTCTGATTTTTTGGAAAAAAACAAGGCTTTGTTTGCTTGATGGGCTTGCATCCTTCGTTGTTGGTGATAACTTTGATTTTCTTTTGTTTGTTTGATGTGTCCTATGTTATGTATTCGATGTTTTGTTGTGTAATATGTTTTGGTAAAACTTGCCCGAAAGAACGATACCCTCGCCTGTATAAGGCTACAGATCTGCCATGCCAAACCGCTTTCAAATTTCCTCATCTTCTTTCCACACCTCCTATTGTGAACCAAGGGTACCCTTGTGGATTTGCAATAGTGAGCTTTACGACCGATGATTTGTACATGAGGCCCGGTTTTGAACGATCGAAACCCTTGCACAACCCGATTCCTAAAGAAAATCCTAATGATGAGATAGAAATTGTGTATTGTCTTGTATTGTTATCATTCTGTCCGTTATTTGCTAATCATATTCTTTTGCTTTGTTTCATGAACACGAGTCATGGCATGAACTTGGAGGAACGACAAAAGACACTCCGGCAAGGAGGCAAGATCTTCAATGGAGCAAGAAAACTTGGAAGCCGATAAACAAAGAAAACTCTTAATGGAAAGAAAGGACTTAGGCATATAACACTTGTAGCATAATGTTAGAATTCAAAACTTGTAACCTAGGAATCTTTGTATTTAGAAATCTCAAACATTGTAGTGTTACCAATTTAAATTTGACATTGATTTCGATGACTCACGTAATATTTTTACAAACCAAAGCTAAGAGAATGTTTGAACTTGAGGTTTGATTCTAACTTGTAAGCAGCGTTCTTGAATGTCCTTTTGTATTCGAACAAGATTTTGACACTTGAATGACAAAAGAAGTTGAATAATGAGTGAAATTTGTTTGGCTTTTGGATTAGAACTTGTATTCAAGATTTGATAAGTTGTAAAACCATGTATTTGATTTATCCTTGTATTCTTGTACAACAAAACTTTAGAGTAATTCGAAACTCTTGGATTTTCATGAATGCAAAGTTTGAAGATTATGTACCAATTTGAGTTCTAGTTTGAATTCTTGAATACTACTAATGTGATCTTGCAATGTTGTAGCATTTTGTGCATGGAAGTTGAAAATTCATGAACCAAACATTCCAACAAATTTGTCATGAACCAAAATTACTTTGGTTAGAACGATACTAAGTCGAAATGTTAATTTAAAATATGCGCCTAAATCCAAATCAATCCACCATTCCCATCCGTATTCATGAATCAAAGGCGTAGTAACGTGATTGTTGCACTTTAGATTCTTGAGAAAAATTGCCATGTATGATCTTGATTCATGTTCTAAGAAAAGAATGAGGTCTTAAGAGAACTATGAGTGGAATTTGAATATGTATTCAATTTTCTAAATCCTCTTTCGAACTCAATAATGCACATTATAAAAGCTTTGAACTTGTGATCAAAAAACCTCAAAATCCAAGTTATCTTGTAATTACATTAATCCCATTTGAATTTCCCGGCCACAAAGTTTCCATTTTTATCCATTCTCGTAGAAATTCGGAGCCTTTTGCTTCTTGAGACAAGAATTGAAACTCTAAGTTTCAAAATGAAATTCTTGATCAAAAAACCTCAGTCAACTTGTCGCTTTCATGATTCTTTTAAGAATGGAGCAATAGATTCCACTTGAAATTAATGGAATTATCACCGCGTTTCCAAATTGAACCATTCAGTAGTGGAGTAAGATTCGGAACCAAACGAATTCCAAAAGGAAGCTTCTAGTTTTTTCAAAGAATGCCTTGAGTCTTGTGAGCGATGAACGTGACAGGAAAAAATCTAAACCTGTGGCAACTTGACATTCGTAAATCTTGTAAACAAGCCCTCTGGATGAATATTTTCACATACATCAACTATCGCCAAGAACGAATAAAGTTGACGAGCAAACCAAATGCACTAGAACTGGAATTGTTGATCAATAAACGGATAATCATAATCCACCCTTTTACATCTTGAACAATGAACTTGAAACAACATCAAAACCCAAACTCGTGATAAATTGATCTCCTGAATCAGGAGGTAATAACATTCAAAATAACCAGACTCCCGTAGCTCCATCAAGAACAGACCATTCAATTCAACAATCGAACACCAAGCCCCGAAAGCCGATAGATATGAACGAATAAGATTTAACATTAAACCTCGTCATTTTCAAATATCCCCAAATTGGTTGAAAACACCACGCCTTTTCTGCTCAACAGAGAAATCTTTGGGAATCAACTCCAATCCGTAACCATAGACCCAGTGATATGAATGCATGTGAGTGTTATGATAAATGCGAAGCCTAAACCAGATAAAACCGAGATAGGAGGGCAAATTTTGAGAGTGGTGGGGGCCACCTAATTGAGGGGTGAGCGCCCCATGTTGACAAAGGTAGTGGCATGGACCACAAAGGATGGGGCAGGCGCCCCAGGGGTCATTTGATGGAAGGTAGGCGCCCCACACCCTAATCGTGCATAAAAATGTGTGTTGTCTTTTCTTTCTGCACTTTATATAAGTAGAGTAGTAGTGGAGCAATGCAGGAGGTTAATAGTATTCTTGTTGACATATAAACATATGCATAACTATTACATGATAATATTACATGATCACACAAATATTATGATAAATTGAATTGGTGTCAGAGTTAGTTGAGCAAATTATTGAGTAATACTTTACAATAGCAGCATAATGCATTTGGGTGACAATAATTAGTTGATATATTTTATGACATTAATAAGTAATAGTGGACTTGAATGTTGACAGGTGGTACACGTATGTAGCAGGAAATCGGTAACAGTAAGACTTTTAGTAATAAAAATATAAAGGCATCAGCGAGTAGCAGAAGATAATTTAGCAGGAAAATATTATATCTAAGTGGTTGGAAATCAATAGTAGTGGTATAATTTGGTAGCAAAAAAGTATTTTCATCAATGAAGTGATTTGGTAGAAACGATATCATTAATTAGTAGTAATAGCAGTACGTTAAAAATAGTACCGATCAGGCGAATTAACAGATTTAAGCGGTAAAATTAGTTAACCGGAATTAGTTGAAATTTGTCGGAGTAGTTCATATGTACTAGTAGGTATTTTTGGTTGGGTGTTTTTGTTAGAATTATGTCGAATAGGTTGATTTGCAGGTGAAGTTGGATTGTCAGGTTCATGGAATTGTGTTGTTGTTTATTGCGGTGAATAAGTTGTTGTCGAATACGTTGTTGTTGTTGTTGTTGAGTTGTTATTGTTATAAATTGTTGTTGATATGTTGATTAAGTTGTAGGCCTATGGCCAGTGTTAAAGCGAGGTTGAGTACCTCGTTCTATTGGTATAGTGTTGATATGGGCTTATGCCTTTTTGTGACGATGATTGTTGTTGTTGTATGTGATTGTTGCATTCATTGAGTCACATACATTTGCATTATTAAGTTGACCTGGATTGACACCAAGTTGGCCTGGATTGGCAATTTTTAAGTTGGAGCTAATGCTCACCACGTTGACCTAGATTGGAAAATTAGCAACGAAGGCTTATGCCTTAATGGCTCGATAAATTGGCAATTTTTAAGTTGGGAGTTCTACTCCAATGGTACCACATGCATGTGCATAATTGAGTCGCATATTGAGTTGTGTGTTAAAGTTGTTGTTGTTATTAAGTTGTGTTGATTTAAGTTGTTATGTTGATTGATTAAAGTTGTCTTGTTGTTGTTATTAAATGGTTTGTTGGTTGTTGCATAATTATTGTTATGAAGTGGTGATATTTGTATGATCTAATCTAATATATTGTTTATCATACACTTGTTTATATTGGTTGATATATCACCCTTTTCATTTGTTTCGTCGTTACCTTTATACTGGTAAGGTGCAGGTATTTGAGAATGAAGAATTAATTGCTGTGAGTCCAAGTCAATTTAGTTGCTCTGATACGTAGCACTTGGGGGGAATGAATGTTATTTGTTTCTATGTTATTGTTACTACTCTAGTTGTTGAATAATTATAAGTTGAAACTTGTTTTAATTGAATAAAGTTGTAAATGATTTCTAAGTTGAACGTTGTGATTCCGCTGCATAATTAATTAAAAAGGTTGTTATGTTTTCATTTGAATAAAGTATGTTGTAAATTGTCCATTTGAATGCTATGTATCTAGGTTAAATGCAATACATGTTGATTGTTTTATGTTAAAATGTGATACCTCAAATATGTTGAAGATTTTTTAAATACTCTGATTTTCGTTATAATTTCCGGGTAGATTTGGGGTGTTACACATAACACTATGGAAATATCTACTGTTGGAATCACCGTCATTAAGCCATTTTAATATGGCTTTCTGAATGGGCATGTTCTTTCTAAACTTTAGGTTTAACCAAAAATGGTTTTTGGCCTCCCTCATATTCTCTATAATCTCTTCTGAATCTGAATTCGCAACAAACCCTAAAAGCTCATTTTCTTCATTAATACCCTTGACTCCTTCCTTCACCTCCAAGTCAAACATACCAAAAATCTCCTTATTCTACCATCCAAACCTTCCTTTGAGAAGTCTTAGTTTATCCTTAAGTACAAAATCATTTCTTCCATGAACAAACAAATTATTTCATTCTTTCTCAATAAAAGGAAAAAAAATCCTTGTTGCCAAACCACTCGCTATTAAACCTGAAAGGTTTGGGACCCCAATCTGATCTATCCACCACCAACCAAACCGGATAATGGTCCGATATATCTCTCAAAGCGATGAGTTGCCCAACCACTGATAACACGAAATCGTATCATATATTTACTATGAAATTAACCCGTTTTATATCATATTGACCCGATTAACTCCCGAATATTCCGAGTTTGTTATGACTTTTTGCAGGTACCACATATCTCATCTCAAACTAGAAGAAAACATGAAACATGGAAAGCTAGCAACAAAGAACAGAAGAAAAGACAAATCTGTCAAGAAATGCAGAATTTGTTGCTGTGACGGTCGTCAGCCCCTTGCCACGACCGTAAGATGCTTCAGAAGCGCGTGACGCTCGTCACACCCTTGCCACGACCGTAACACGCTGACTTATGAAATATGCTCGTCACACCCTTGCCACGACCGTAACAAGCCTTATATCAGTTGTAAAACAAGTGCAGAACGTGGAAAAGCTTAGCAGAGGAGTCAAAGACTCCTGATTTCACTCAACCAACCATTCAACCACGATCAAATCCCACGTTCCGATTATTTCTGGAATTTTGAAGTGAAGCCCACGAAGCTGATTTCCAACTGCCAGTACACCATTCCTCTATAAATAGCTCAAACTTCAAAGTGAAAAACACAGAGCATTTGAGAGATTAATTGTGCGGAAGCTCTGCCGAATTGAAAACCCATTGTTTACCAGTTTCTTATTCCTTCAGCAATTTCGTTATTTCCTTTGTTTTATTTCACTGCCCAAATAAAAATTTCCAATATTAGGGAATTGTTATTCTAGTTTAGAATTTATTTCAAGCTTCAGATTTCTTTTTACATTCCAATTTTCGAAGTCCGAATTTCCGATCTGTGGAAGAAGGACATAGGATACTGCTTATTTCAGGTTTTTAATATTACGTTTGTATTACAGTATATTTCAATTATTTAATTTGAGTTTTATTAATTATTTATAATGTTTGTCTTATGTTTCCTTTATTCTGTTTACTGTGAATTTATTCCATTGCCATGGCTAGCTAAACCTTTAGTGTCAGTATGGGATAGTTAAAGACAGTAGGTATCTGATCAAACTTAAGCTAAAACCTTAATTAACTTAGGCTCTGGTTATAACTTTTTTATGCTTAAAAATAAAACCTTTTTGTTACGAAAGTAAGAGAAGTAAATAGGTTAGGATCGAGACCACGAAAGTGTGAGATTTTCACCGGATAGCTGAAGTTAGGCATTCGATTTAAATACAGTGAAAGCGCTTTAAAACGAATTAGAATTAATTAAGTTTTCAAAAAGTATTTTCTAAACACTTATGGGCTAGCGAAAGCAGGCATAGGGCTTTAGACGTATAATCTGAGATAAGACCACGAAAGTGTGAGTTGAGGGTTTTTAGACTGATTATTTCTACAGAACAATTAAGTTAACCATCCTAGGGATGGCAACGGGGCGGGTCGGGGGCGGGTTTAAGCACACCCAGACCCGCACCCGCCTCCCAGACCCAGACCCGCACCCGCACCCGTTCGGGGCTAAAAAAATTTCACCCGCCCTCACCCCCAACAAGAAACGGGTTCACCCGCACCCGCCCGAATAATTTTTTTTTTTAATTTTTAAATTTATATATTTTTCAATAAAGTTAAAAATAAATAATTAAACTAAATATTTAATTATTTTAAAAGTATTTTTCAAGTTTGATAGTTTTATTTAAATTTTATTTTCAAAAGAATAAATAATAATTCTAATAAACATAATATTATAACATTAAATAGTATAAAAAAGTGTAAATAAGTAATAAAAATATTAAAAACAAATAAAATAAAATAAATTTAGTTGGCGGGTGCGGGGCGGGTGCGGGTGTGGGGCGGGTATTACCATCACCCGCCCCCGCACCCGCACCCATAAATTAAAAACGGGTTTTACCCGCACCCGCACCCGCCCCCGGTTAAACCGGGTTTTCCCCGCTAATTTCGGGGCGGGGGCGGGCGGGCCCCAGCGGGGCCGGGTTTATTTGTCATGCCTACCATCCTTATACGCTTAGGTTCAATTAGATCCGTTAGGTCCACTCTATTACATACCGACCGTTTCATTCATTATTAATTTAAAATTAATTAGTTTACTTTCCTTAACCCTTCTAAAACCAACCGTGACATTATTCGCCTTAGCTAAACTAGCATTACTTTCCAGCACTAGAGTGATTACAAAGTCCCTGTGGATTCGACAATCTTTTATTACTACCGCGATAGGCTGTGCACTTGCAGTTAAGATACCGTTAGACACATTAGGTCGATCGCACATCAACCACCCCCATCTAGAAATTTTGATATCCAAAACCGAAAAATGGTCAATCCTACTCTTAGATTTCCCGTCAACACTAACCCAACTGAAGTCTTCCCCTTACCGGGAACATCCACAAGATTGGTATTTTCGATGAACTCCACAAATCCCCTCAACTCACTACTCTTTTCCACCATATTTCTACCCTTCCTATCCCATGATCCTTAACTTCGTTGAAATCACCATTAAAGCACCACTCACCAGCGAAAAAACGGGACTTCAAGTTGAGCAAGTTCTCCTACAAAATCCTTTTCAAGTTCACCGAACACGGAGAATAGATATTACAGACATAATAGAAGTTGTACTTTTAGCTGACTTTCACCCCCAAATAACCTTCACCTTTGAATCTACTAATAACATTTACGCTCCCATTCTTCCAAAGAGTAATGAGGCCACCCGATTGCCCAAGGGACTCCAGTAAAGACCAACCTTACTTCTTCCTTAGCCCAAATACTTCTGATGAAAGACTCGTCCACCTGCTCCTTTTTAGATTCTTGAATTAAGAACATATCAACATCACATTTTGTGATTATTTGACTAATTCTTCTTCTCTTCACCAAACTACATTCCCTCTATTATTAAAAGATCCTATAATCAGTTCTGCATTTATTGGCCCTCTATAACTCATCAATTCTCATTTTATAATCCTTTTTAGAATCTATTGCCACAATCCCTAAATCACTAATAGCCTTCCATAGTTTCTCCTCTACGTTCGAATTTAAATTCTCCCAAATGCGAGAATTTCTCCTTGTGATATCAGTTTCCTTAAAATTCTCCCCATGGTACACTGCAATAATAAAGTCTCCCTTGTGACACCCCAAATTAATTCAATTATTAAATAATTAGAATTTTAATTATTAATTTAATTAAAAGTTTAATTATTAGTATTTTTGGGATTTATGGATTAAATTAATTAATTAAATAGATAGGAGTGTTGGAGGTGTGAAGTGGAATTGGGAGGTGCGTAGAGTAAAAGGCTCTAATTAATCTAATTTATTTATTTCTATTATTTGGAAAATAAAAAGGAATAAATAAAGAGAAAAAAGTGAGAAGAGAAATTAGGATTTTATTCTACGTACTTTGGAGAAGAGAAGAGAAAGAGGAGAAAAAGCCAATCGTCAAAGTTTGAAGAATCATCGCGAGGTAAGGGGTGATTTGATCAGATTATTATGCCTTATAGGTTTTGATGATCAATAGAATAATTCAATCCGTTAGGAATCTCAAATTAGGATTCTAGGTCGTACCCTAACGTTATAATCCGACGTAATAATTCAATTGGAATTGATGAGAACGTTTAATTTATGTAGAATGATCCTAGGCTAATTAAAAAACATGATTATGTGGTCGAATTGATGTAAAAACGCATTAATAATTTATGTTCTGGTGTATTGTGAAGTTTGGTGATGAATGGAATCCATGGGAATTGGAAACAGTGAAGAAATAAACTGATTTTGTGGGAAAATAACAGTATGGGTCGACACATGACATTATGAATCGATGCAAGCAGCAAAAATTTAGAAAATCAGAGGCGTGGAAAAAGCATGCATCGACTCATAGAGTCATGCATCGACTCACAGGGCAGAAATCAAAGCTATGCATCGATACATACGTGTTATGCATCGATATATACTGAACCAAATTTGAAAAATGCAGAAATTCTAAAGCTATGCATCGATGCATACGATCCATGAGTCGACGCAAACAGTTTATGTATTGACACATGAGGTTTTGTGTCGATACATACTGTGCAAGAACGAAATGTAATTTTCTGAAAACGGTTTGGGTCATATCTTTGCGACCGTAACTCCGATTTATGCATAGTTGGTATCGTTGGAAAGCTTAGAACGAGTACTATCTATTAAAAACATTTTCAAAACCAATAATTGAGATCTTGAAGGATTGGTTTGGCTTCTGTAGGAAGAACCCATTGTAATTCTTGATTGTGCCATTAACTTTGAGTATACCTACTGTATGTTAATTCAGTATGTTGTAATTAACGTTATGTGTACATGACTTGCTGTTATCATGTGTTATTGATGGTGTTGATTTTGTATGGAATTATGTGGTGTTCATATTTCATTTATTGAATGTGGCATGCTTTTAGATGTGCATGCATATGCATTCTGGTGGAGTTAATTCCCAATAACCGTACCCGGGTGATTGTGGGTGGTGAGGCTGGATTCGTGTCCGGGTGATTGTGGACGAATCGATGTTGGTGACTTGGTTCACGTTTTGGTACCACATGCATTTGAGTCTGCATTGGATATGTAATTATAACATGTTAGGATGTTTTCCAGTGTTGTAATTGCATTGATTGTTATTATGTGCATATTGATCTGTGTGGTCTGTATTGGTGAACGGGAATCTGAATATACTAATGAAGGTGGAATAATGAATTGGTTGTTTTATTGTTTTAAAGAAACGTATAATGCATTTTAATTTTTGATGAAATCTCACCCTTACTTTAATGATTTCAGATTGAAGTGATTAGCTGCTCAGGAATTTGGTGAGGATGGCTTATAGAGCTATGCTATTTAGATGGTCCGCGTGTCAGTGTCATGCTCTGGTAGTTGTAACACTAGGGAACGATCGTTTTGGAATTTTAAAGATTAAACTTATTTCTTTTGAGTTTATGCTTGGAATAATTATGATTTGAGTTATTCCGGGTTTTTATGTTATCTTTCTGCTGTGTAAAATATAATCATTGATTTGAATTATATTTAATAAGTTCTTCAGTAAAAGCATGATTACTAATTTGTTGTTTTGTTATATTTTTTAAAATTTTAAATTGTGACGCTCTTTCGTTATGTTAAAACTCTGATTAATTATATAATTCGCGGGGAAATTAGAAGGGGTGTTACATCCCCCCTTAGCTAAAAATGTGTTCCCAGATGAAGAAAATAAGATGCCATTAACTGAACAGCCAACAAAACCCCTCCTTGGTCTTTTTACCTTCTTGGGATTTTTAATGGCCCTTTTACTCCTTCCCGTTAAAGGCCCATTTTCAACACATAAATTTTGAACTTTAAAATTTTAAGATTATTTCTCCTATTCACATGGCCCCCATGTTTATGAATAACCACTTGTTCACATTTGTTCATCTTCGTAGTCCCAAAAGAACCAGACGAAAGTTCACTTTCTCTGGTGGCCCCATAATATTTCCTCACTTGGCACGACTTAAATTTAACATTATCAATAACTTTATCGAAAAATGTCGTATGTTGTTTGCTTTTCTGCCTCTGTAAAATCAGCAGATACTTCATTCCCTATATTCCTCTTTGTTGAGCCTACTACACTAGGTTCTATTGAATTAGGCACTCTCTCGTATTCCCAATCCAAATCCATCGGAGAAGATATACCGTCAAAATCTTTATCTCCTTTTCTGTAAGGAAGAGTCAGAACTCAAATCAACCTCCTCTTTCTCAGAGTTAGCCACCTCAGAATAAGAACGCTTATGAGAAGCATTAGAAATGAGAAACAGTTTGTAGTTGTCTTCCCTAAGAGTGATGTTAAACAAGACTCCATTAATAGAAACCTTCACCACCTCCTTCAAGACCGAAGATATAGGAATCTTCACCAAGAATCTTACAATGTCCAAACTTGTTTCCTTCATAGAGTTCTCATCAGAACAAATATATGTCCCAATGATGTTAGCTAACAAATGAAAAAACCACATTCCAAGCATGACAAGGTATACCACGAGCCCTAATCCAAGTGACTCAGTATACATAAATATCATCCTTCCTCCATGGTCTAATGCTAATAAACCATTGTTTCCACCAAGTTTCGCCTTCGCTGATTAAGTCATTTATCATTTAGTCCTTCGTTTCTTCCAGTAGACAAAAGTTAGCTCCTAAAGGAGTGACTTTGATAGAAAAATAATCCTCCATTTTGAAGTATGTTTGGATATTGTATGTCATTCTTGGAGATTTTGCCTCACCAATGAAAGCCCTCTTTAGTCTATCTTTGTCTTCTTCCTTAGAAATTTACACCACAAAACAACTATCAACAAGATAAACCTCTTCCACCACTTTTCCCATAACCTTCACGTACGAGATATTCCCATTTACTTCTTTAGATTGTGCCCCTCTCCTAAACTGTTTCATGATCTTAAATGGTTTAGAAACTCTGAACCTTCCTCTACAACCTCCCTCTTTATGTCCTGAGTTATTTATGATGAATCTATGTGGATTAGCGTGAATCTTCCTTCCCCCGATCATCGCATTATAAATCTTAACACCTAGAAGCGTGAGATTTAAGGCCTCCTTGAATTTGACAAAACTGAACCTTTTACCCGTTTTGTTCTTCTTGGGTTGAATGACCATTTCTATAATATCTCTGATACAACTGAACAATTCGAAAATATCTGAAGTCTTAATCTTATCTGGAAAATCAGGGAAAAAAGAAAGAACTTAACCCTTCATCTTTACTCCTTCCGCTTCATCTTCCCAGAGGAAACGTGTCCCATTTCGGAATAGAACCACATGCTAGAACATAGTTTAGTTCTAATCACATCTTAGAGTTTTGATGATAACAAATGAAATAAATGTTGTAAAGTAAATATGATACTCTAATAAGAATATTTTTATTTCAGATGATGTTCTGACTCAAGCACTCTAGAAAGTGAAATATTAACTTACGCTGAGCAGATAAAGAATTAGAAGTTCTAAAGATGAAAAGAAACTTCTAAATACGCGCGCTAAAAGCAAACTCTGATAGAAGCACGCTGAAAGAAAACTCTGATAGAAGAAAAGCTAACAAAGTCTGACAAAAGATAAAGAGAAATGAAGAGTCAAGATTTCAAGTTCTGAGACAAGTTCTGCTACAGTACCGTTATACATTTAAAGCTAAAACGGCTGAAGCACTCAAGTGGAACAAAGTTCGAGATTCATTGAAAACACAAAGTACAAGCAGACAAGCAACATTAAATGTGTTCTCATTATTCAATATAGCAACTGACAAATTCCTGAAGCTATATATAGAAGATCAATTATTTAAAGACAAAATGCACGCTATTCCACCAATGAACTCACGCTTAATTCATGCAAGCAAGAGCAGTTTGAGTATTGAGTATTGAGTTTACCATTTGTATTGAGCTTAAAACTTAGTGAAAAATCACAATTGTGATAAAGCTTATTAGAAGCAATTTGATACACTATTCTTAGAAGTTATTTTGTAATTGTTCATTGAGAGACCAGTTGGATCAGATCTCTCGAGAGGGCTAAGACTAGAGAGTCTTAAAGGAGTTAATCACTTGCTGTTGGCATGTGCAGTGTATTGTTAGCCACAACAGTTGGTTGTGTATTTGTAATCAGTTTGATTATAGTGGATTAAGTCCTCGTTGAAAGAGGCAAAATCACCTTGGCGGGTGGACTGGAGTAGTTTGAGTTTCAAACGAACCAGGATAAAAATACCTGTGTTTTATATTGTTGTTGTACAAAGAAAAAGGAAAAACTTATTCAACCCCCCCTTTTAAGTGTTTTCTAAACCTTCATGTATCAGAGCTCTTGGTTCTGGGTGCAAACACTTAACCGTGTCAGAAAAAGATCCAAAAGGAAAACACTAATCTATCAAAAAGATTTCTGAGATGAACAATGTGCTCCTCTTCAGTCTGAGACTTGGGCGATCATATCATCCACGTATACTTCTATCTCTTTATGCATCATGTCATGGAAAAAGGGCTACCATAGCTCTCTGATAAGTTTCCCCTGCATTCTTCAATCCAAACGGCACGACCTTGTAATAGAAGGTGCCCCAAGGAGTAGTGAACATTGTCTTCAACATATCTGCAGGGTCCATCTTGATCTGATTATATCCTGAGAAACCATCCATGAAAGAGAATACTGAAGACTGAGCCGTACTATCAACCAAGACATCAATGTGAGGTAAAGGAAAGTCGTCCTTCGGGATGGCTCGGTTCAAGTCTCGGTAGTCTACACACATCCAAACCTTTCCATCCTTCTTGGGGACAGGCACAATGTTGGCAATCCAATCTGGATATACCGATACAGCAAGAAAACCGGCTTCGAACTGCTTCTTGACCTCATCCTGAATCTTTTTAGCCATTTTTGGATGCGTTCTCCTTGGTCTTTGTTTCACAGGCGAACATTCAGGCTTTAGCGGCAGCTTGTGCATAACAATATCTGTGTCAAGTTCGGGCATATCCTGATACGACCATGCAAACACATCTACAAACTCTTGCAACAAGCGGACCAACTCATCTTATATCTCTTGCTCCAAGGCAGTTCCAACTTTGACTTCTTTACGATCCTTTTCAGTCCCCAGATTGATCACATCCACTGGTTCTTGATGAGGTTGGATTGTCTTCTCTTCATGCTCAACCAGACGCGTTAACTCTTCAGGGAGTTCATAGTCTTCCTCACCATCGTCTCTAGCTTGGTTGATCGGGAAATCGAAGTCAAAAGGAATTATAGCATGGCTATGTTCAATGAGCTCAGTTTCAGGTGATCTGCATGATTGATTTTCTTTTTTTTAGATATGTATGTTTATTTTAAAAAATAAAAGTGAAAATGTTGTTGTTTTTATTAATATGCACTGGAAAACAATAGTAAAAAAAATATAAAAAGGATCTCAAATTGAATAACAAAATGCGTTTTTATTGAAGATAAAAATTTATTCATTAAACGGAATAAGCCCTACAAAGCAATCCTTTGCGCCTTGGGCATATCACAGGATTTTTGTTTTAAAACAAGAAATTACTTTGATAATGAACTGAGAGGGGTAACGTCCTTGATGATCCAATTCTTGGGGACAACGTCGGGAGGAGTACGGAACATCAATGGTATTGATAACCTTCTCAGAACGGAAGCCTTTTGCAATAAAAGTATCCTCAAGACGAGGGATTTTCCCCTTTCTTATCTCTGAACCTTCACTGATCTTGGAGGATGGTTGGTAGCCAAGTCCACTCTTGTCTCTCTTCTCCGTCACATCCAACATTGTTCCCCAACCTTCGGCATTTCCAGAGTTAATAAGGGCCTTAACATCCTGCCAACAGGCCATGTTACCCTTAGGCTTCTTAGCAGATTTGATCTCTTTTTGCACAACACCCACAATTTCTAAAGCTTGAAAAAGAGTCTCGTGCACCTCGTCTCCAACATCCACATAATTGAACTCAGACAAGTGACTAACCAAGTAGTCTTCTTCACCACTAACCTCCACCACCTAGTTATTCAGCAAGAACTTTAATTTTTGATGGAGAGTTAAAGTGACAGCTTTAGCATCGTGTATCCAGGGTCTTCCCAATAAGCAACTATAAGCTGGAAAGATGTCCATTACTTGAAAAGTGATATTGAATAGCTGAGGTCCGATAAGTACCGGAAGGTCAATCTCTCCCACTGCCATCCTGCGGGATCCATCAAAAGCCTTTACAATCAGAGAACTAGACTTCATAATTGCCCCTTCCACTTGTAATTGGGCTAAGGTTGTTTTCGGGATCACATTTAAAGCTGAGCCTATATCAACCAATACTCTAGCAAGAGTCGTTCCACCACAGGTAACAGAAATGTGAAGAGCCATGTTATGATTACCTCCATTCGGAGGGAGATCCATATCGGTGAACAATAAACAACTACCATCATTTAAACCTGAAATTGCAACATCCAATTGATTAATTGTAATATCTTCAGCCACGTATGCATTGTCGAGGAACTTCAACAAGGCCATCTTGTGGGCTTCAGAACTTTTCAACAAAGACAAGATCGAAATCTTTGCAGGAGTCTGACTAAGCTGATCAACCACTTTATAGTCACTCCTTTTGATGATTTTCAAAGTCTCATCACTTGGCTTAAAAATATCCCTAAATTCTTCCGCACTTAAATCAACAACTTCATCCTTCTTCGGAGGAACATCTGGCGCCCTCTCTGCAGCTCTATTCTTTGTCGGATCCTGGTGATAAATACGACCACTACGGGTCATGCCACTCATACCAATGATGTTTTCCATAGTAGACTCTCCTAAAACCATTGGCTTACCACCCACAACAACTTCAGGCTCGTAGTTCTATGGTACAGCTTTAGTATCTTTATAAGGAATACGGATGGGCGGGTAAACCGTCATTGGTTCTACCGCCTTAACAGGTTCTTCTTCTTGGATAGGGACAGTCGAAGACATGTGAAGTCTCCTATTGTTGATGAGCAGAACCACCACATCTATTTCAACTTCAACCGGAGCTCGGCTAAACTGAATCAAATGCTGACACATTAATCTTTGTAGATACTTCTTGAATTCTGTACAGTGTTCAGGATTGACTTGACAAATCAAAAAATGATCATGAATTCCTTTCAATAAATCAGCCCTCTTCAACTCTTCAAATATCTTTTTCAAAGACATTTTCAATTGATCTACATCCATAACCAGACTTTTTCCTTCTTCAACCAAAGTATTTACTGACGACGACCCATGCCTTGGCAACTGATTATTATCAATGTTGGGGACATCAACGAAAGTTAACAACTTTCGGTCAATAAGTTCCTGAACCTTGCATTTAAAAGCGAAACAATCCTCTATATTATGCCCGGGAGAATTGGCGTGAAAAGCGCATCTAGCATTCTCATTAAACCATGGTTTGGGTGGCCCAGGAACAGGCTTCAATTCCCTCGACACTACTCTTCCATCTTGAATCAAATACAACAAAAGGCTAGTGTAAGTCATTGGAATATGCTGGATCTCTTCCTTGGTGTACTTATGATATTGTAGGCTCTTCTGTTGACTTAGACCTTTAGCTTATTGTTGTTGGGAAGCTTGACTCTGAGGAACCTGAGTTGAATAAGGCATTTGCATTTGCATGGGTTGCTGATACGGCATGCCAGGAAATTGCATAGCAGCAACATAAGGATATGACATATACGGGACCTGAACAGGAGCAGGTCTAGTTGGTTGTCTTCCTCATCCTCTGCCCCTTGATTCATACACAACATTGGCTTCAGCTTCTTTCCTCTTAAAGCCATTAAACAATTTCTTTACTGTAGACATCCCCGCATTCCCTCCGGATATCTTACCAATTTTCAAACCTTCCTCAATCTTCTCGCCCACCATCACTAGGTTGGAGAAATCAGAAAAGTACTTCCAATCAGTCTTTCATAATATTGCACCGGCAATGTTCCCATGAACAGATCATTTAATTCTCTTTCTGCTAAAGCTGGTTGAACCCTTGAGGCTACCTCCCTCCACCTCTGAGCATATTCTTTAAAAGATTCTCTTTCCTTCTGAGACATATTCTGGAGTTGTACACGATTGGGAGCCATAGTGGTGTTGAAGTGGTACTGCTTAAAGAAAGCGGCAGATAAATCATCCCAAGAGCGGATATTCGATTTCTCTAACTGCATATACCAGTCAAGGGATGCCCCTGAGAGACTATCTTGAAAACAATGAACTATCAATTTGCTATTTTTAACATATGCCGCCATCTTGGGACAATACATCCTCAAATGGGTATCCAGACAGCTCACCCCCTTATACTTTTCAAAGTCAGGCACTTTGAATTTTGACAACATCAGGGACAAGACACATGTCCACAACACTTAATGCAACAAAGTTTTTCCCTCTCAGTTCCTTCACTTGCTCAGCTAACTCTTTGCACATCTTCTGGGCGGCTATATCTTGAAAAGGAGTCGGATTGCCCACAGGTGCAACATTCTGATAAAACTGTCTCATATAATCGTCTTGTTGGTCCTCCTCAGCTTGAGGAATCATAGACCAAAGATTTTCTTGCTCATCCTCCCCCGGTTCTTGCTCATCATTTCCCATAGTTTGGGTAACAACATGCACTGCGGTAGCATTACCTTGGTTGTCAGCTCCATTGAAGAAGTCAGCAGGCATCCCATAGAGTAAAGGATTAGGTGCTTGCATTCCTGGGGCATTGCCACTACCTCGAAGGGTTCTCACATTTCCCGTAACAAAGGAAGGAACGGTAGTAGTTGCATTGTTTGCTGTAGCAGCAGCGACAGTAGCAGCAGCAACTCGCTCTTCTTCCCTTATATGTTGAGCAGTCAATATCTCCATCAACTAGTCCATCTTGGACTTCACGGTATCGATGTCATCTTGCATGGCAGCCTGTCTAGTTTCATACTGATCCATTGCTTTCTTCAAGTTGGCCCTGGTTCCGTACTGATGTCGGTAGTCAGCTTGAATCTTGGCTTAGAAGAAACGTAATGAGTTTGGTGTCCCTCTTTTAAATAAAATGCATGATTATGTATGATTAATGCAAAATGCTTATGATTGTGTTCAAGGATCTTTATCAGACTCATTTACTTGTAAGCAATCAGCACAACAAATGGATAATCAACTTCTTCATTCCAAACATAAAAGTTGATACAAACATCAGTTTTTTTGTAGAGAAAAATAAAGAGCAAGACTCGTAGGTCTGCTTTCAGTTTAACAGATATAATGAAGCTGAGAAGTACATAAGAGTAACAAAAGGTCAGAATTCATGTCCTCTTCGGGGCTTGAACTCTCTTATCTCCTTTTTGAATCGTTCCGCCATGTCTTTGCAAAGATAAATGAAGTACTCCACCGCCGGAGGCACTCGGTATTCCTCTAGAACTTCGATAGCTGATTGAAGCCTCCATGGGACCTCCACCATTAGTTGTCTACAGAATTCCACCAAGCTTGAGTAATTGTCATAAAAACTCTTGTTTTGCTCTTCTAAGTTGAAAATGGTTTCTCCCCTATTCACCCAAAGTTCCTTTTGAAATCGGGCTTCTTCCTGCCATCCCTTGCACTGGACTTCCAATTCCCCATTTGATGCCTCCCATCAGGCTACAAGGTCTTTTGCAGTATCCAACTCTTGAATCTGAGTGGTAAGAGTTGTCTTTAAATCGAACTTTTCCTTGATAGCTTGTTCTTTATTTGCGTAAGCTTGCCCTCTTTGTTGTTCAGCTTCAGCCAACCTACGATTGAATTTACTTAACTCAAAGTTGGCTGCATCCAGATTATCTTTCACACGGAACTTTGTTTTCCTTTCTTTTTCTACCTGTTCTTGACTCTTTAGTAGCTCATCATCTCTTTTCTTGAGGCTTTGTATCAAATCACCCATTTCTCGAGCAACATGAGTAAGGATTGCTTGTTGTCGACCCTCTTCAGCTTTCATCTCTGCAATGGTGAGCTTAAGTTTGTTGAACTCCTTAATAGGGACGTGGGTGAGTTCAGGTTCTAGCATATCAAATGGAACTTCCACAGTGAATGGCAATTTTACCTCCATTACTCTTCTTAGTATCCAGGACTTGTAAGGTTCTCCATCACCATTTCCTCTTTTTCTGAGCTCTACGCCCTTCCTATGAACTTGGGTCCAAGCTTTCTGTATTTGCCTCAACAAACCAGGATCCTCTCTCCCGAAGTCTAGCAAGATAAACTCTTTCAGAAATTCTCCCTTCGGTGCAGTTTCCATAGGACATCCTAATTGCTTGAGAACCAACCTAGGATTATAATTGATGCATCCTTGATATCCAATTAGCGGAACATTAGGGAATGCCCCACAGTGAGTGATGACCTCCCATGTATACCAATTTGGAGAATACCACAGAAAACACTGCTAGCAGTAAGAGAAGCCAACTTCTGAGACCAAATCAAATTCTCCAAGATTTTAACCCAAGGTCCTCATTGAGGAATATGGGACTTTAACCATGAATAGAGCAAAGCGGAACAATACATCACTACTCCTTTCCATTTGGTGTATCGAGTATGAATGTTGATGAGCATATCTGCTAGCAAAGCTGGTACAAGATTCTCTGAAAGAAACACGCTGATCGCAGGCTGGCTCACATACTTATCGTCATGGCTCAGAAACATTACCACCCCGAAGATCAGCAAGGCTAGAATAGCACTGAATGATATCCAATTTTCTTTCCCTACTGACAACTCTTCAGCTCTTTTCTCTAAGAAACTCCTGGGAATTCCTCTTTCTACTAATATTGGCCCTATCTCTCGGACCGGAAGATTCAAAGCAGCTGCTACATCACTTGCATCTATACTCTCCCCCAACTTGGTAAAAGGAACACTATCTTTTAAAGGCCAATTCAACAATCTTTCAAACTCTTCAATTGTTGGTACCATCTGGAAATCTTGGAACGTAAAACACCTCAGAGAAGGATCAAAGAACTTTACCAGAGCTTTCAAAGCGTTGTAATCAACGTCAACATCCAAAAGCTCCAAAATCCACCCATATCTGGTATGAAAGTTTTTCAATTGAGCATGCCTCACCTTTCCCCTAAGCCTCAACATTATTTGAATGTTCGGAATTTTGAAATTGATATGAGGGTTATTCTTTCTGTCGGAATCCATTGCACGGTCTGATTACTTTCAAGAATGAGTTTTTTAAAGATACCTCTAAATGGCAACAAATATGATGAAACATGAATGATTAATGCAAAAATGCAATGCAAATGAGTTTAGCTGGAATCCAATAACAGTGTAGATCACATGATAGATTATTGGATGGTCGGACATGGTTTCGACGCCTACCCAACAATTCTCCAAACAAGGCTGGTTCTAATGTTTTTTTTGCTAAATGTTTCTTGGAGTCTCAAACCCTCTTTTTTTAAAAAAAATATTATCGCCATGACAATAGCATTTTCAAAAGTATACTCCAAGAAACGGTTCCTAAAGGGATACTCAAAAAACTTTTGAGCGATTGGTCTCAGTTTTGGACATCCTAATACTTAGAGTTATAGGCCATTTGTCTAGAAATTGTTGTCCCGTACTAGCATACGGTGCAAAAATTCCCTTAAAACGACCAAATCTAAGTTGTGGTTTTCACGTCGATCCAATAGACACGGATGTCTAATGGACCTAAGCTACGCAACCACTCTAACTTACTGTTTCCTAAAAGCCTGGGTACTGGGCTTATCTATGAATCATAACCAACAAATTCCCAACAATAATATATCAACATGATAATATACAAAATGTAAAGAAGTAATGAGAAATGAAACATAAATGAACAAGAAGAAAGCGATAAAAAAACACACAAACATGCGAAGAACTAAACTAGGGTTGACTCGCTTAGTCAAAAAGAGTTTTTTTTTTTTAAAAAATGTCCCCAGTGAAGTCGCCAGCTGTGATGACTGGTTTTTTTCATCGGTTGTTTTAAAAACACTGAACAATGAAGTCGCCACCTAATTTTATTTGTTCTAAAAAGAACGGGGAAATATAGATAAAACCCACTGAATTTGGATAAGGCGGTCTACGTGACCACAAGACATGGAATCGGGAGTCAGTTATGTAAGGGGAAGGTATTAGCACCCCTTACATCCATCGTACTCGATGGGACCCGTTTAGTTCTAAGTGTTTGTGTGTGTGTTAAATTTTCTTAAGTTCAATAGTTAAGATCGAGAAATAAAAGAAACGGGGTTTATTTATTATTATTTTGAGTTTGGCACGGTTTCAAAATCGTGTGCCTACGTATTCCCTTGTGCAATGGGAAAGTCAAAACTCCGTAGTTCCTCTTAAAAATGTTTTTATTGGTTGTGTTGATTTTATAAGAAAAATCATGCATTAGACATTTCAAATGCTTTGAACTTGGACTTGTTTAGTTTGTTTGAAAAGCTTAAGTCCTTGTTCGTGTTTGAAATGGCTATTGCACACACTTTGTAAGAAAAGAGTTTGATAATTGCATATGAGCGATAAAAGAGTTGAGTGAATTGGATTGATTTTAAGGTGGGTGAAAAGTACCGAACAATAGGACTAGCATCCTACGATTCAAATACTAGAAACAAGAGGAGCTCAATGCTCAACGAGTCGTCTATTATCCCAAAGTTTTTTCTTATGAAAGAGTGAAGTGAAACAAATTTCATGTTATTAAGAATCTTTAAACAATTGGACTAGCATCCAACTATTTAAAGATTCAAAGTTTATTTTTGACAAGTGTTTAAACAATTGGTCTAGCAACCAACGATTTAAATACTTGGGTTTTTATTATGAAAAGAAATTTGAAAATGTACTCGACGTTGGATCGAGGTTTGTAAGTTAATTGTGAAAGTGTTTTTAGATGGGGTTTTGAAAATGATTTTTTTTTGAAAAGTGAAGGATATTCACAAGAAGTTTTGAAAAAAAGATTTAAGTTTGAAAATTGGAAAGAAAACATTTTTTTGAAAAGTATTTAGAATACTTTAAAATGTCCCATTTTTAACTTAATAAAAACATAATCAAAAGGAAATATTTTTGGATTTTTTTGACATAATTATAAAATAGGCATATTAAATGACAAGTGTGCAAAAAAATCATCTCAAAATGAGAAGTTTTGAATGGTTTTTGAAAATGTTTTAAGTTTGCTAGAAACTTGAGAAAAAGAGTTTTTTTTTTTTGGTCCTAAGGAGGTTTGAACCTTGGATATTTGGCTTAGAAAATGAAGATTTTCCAATGATCCATGTGTTAAATTTGTCATTTAATCACCTTATCTAGAAGGAGTTTTAAAAAAAAAAAGAAGTTTGGAAAAAAGTCCAGAAGTTGGACTTCTGAAGGGTTCAGAAGTTGTCTACTTCTGGAGGAAGGAAGCTTAGAAGCTGGCTGCTTCTGGAGCGTGTGAGAAGGAGCATGTAGAAATGGTTGCTTCTAGGAAGGATGAGAATGAGCGTATAAAAGCTTGCAGCTTCTGAGGGCGTGTGGCTTTTGGCTATTTCTGGAGCATGTAGAAGCTGGTTGCTTCTGGAAATGGTGAGAAACACGTTGCTTCTTGAGATGGTTAGAAGATGATTGCTTCTGGAAATGGAAGCACTAGAAGTGCTTCTGGAGGGTGTTGAAATGGGAAGCTTCTGAAGGGAGAAGCTTCAGAAGTACTTCTGGAGGGTTGAACCTCAGAAGTGCTTCTCGAGAAGCAAGCTTCAGAAGCTTGTTGAGCCTTTTATTAAAAAAAGTTTCCAGGGGGATTCGAACCCTGGACCTTGAGGCGAAGGAAAGGTTAAATGCGTGCTGGCTTACCACTAGGGTGGATATACATCCAGTGTTTTAACTCAAACCACAAATATATATTATAAATCAAGTTTTAAATTTATGTTTTTCCCACTTCATCTTCTTCGTGGAAACGGAAACACGACCTCCATGGCTCAAACTTGAGATCCTTCGTTCCTCAACCAAATCAAAAACTTCAAACATCAAACATGATTAGAATTTCAAAACGAACTTAACCATGTAAATAACTAAAGCTATAAGTTAGAAATAAGCTCTAATTTTGGATATTCGCAAACTTGACCTAACTGAACAAATTCCAATTTCTCATGACATGCTTGTTTTTAATTGCAATTAAGGATTCAGTTAGCTTAGGAATGATCATATGAATACTTCCCTTTGCAAATTTGATGCTAAGAACACATGTGTCATGGTATTCGAAAAACACATAAAGCTTACCTTGGCTGGAATTTGCAGAATCCAGATATGGACTTTCAGTTACATTTTGATGATCCTAAAAGCTTCCTTGGATGTTACTGAACGTGTTCCAATACTTACCTTGCTTTGAAGGTCTCTAATTCTTCCTACCCAAGTCCAGTTGCAGATGGCTGGTTGTGAAAATTGATTTTCATGATTCTGTGTTTACAGTGATGGAATGATGATTTGGATTGCTTCTATATGATGTATAGAAGGTGTTTGAAGTGAAAAATCATAACAAGCACGAATGAATTAAGAGTTTGGAAGTTTTGGCTCAAACTTGCATTTTGAAGTTTTCTGGAAATGGTTTCTGAGCAAACTGACTTTGGGCTTGTTTTCTGAGAGTTTGAAGTTTCAAACAACTTCTAAATGATGTTTAGAGGATGTTTGAATGACACCATTGGTTAGAACTGGCAAGAATTGCAATTTGGAATTCTAACCTCTTTGAAAACTTAGAAACTTGCAAAATAAGAAAGAAATGAGAAAACAAGTTTGGAATTTGTTTTGGTGTAGTTTTTGAATGAAGAAGAACTCCTATTTATAGGCAAGGAATTCTGAAATGGCAAGGCAAAAATAAGCTTAGAGCTTGCAACTTGGAGCTTAAAGCTTAAGAAAGGAATATGCCTTCATTAAATGCAAATGGAATCTTGTAATCATTACTTTAGAAAACTCAATTGTTTCTATCCTTTCCTAGCCATTTACATCAGATCTTTTCCTCTAAAATCCCATCTCTTTTGGTGACAAGGCTTCTAGAAGGGAGAAAGTTGCAAAATAACTTGTAATTTGATGCATGATTTTGGAAATCCATGGTTTTGGAGCTCTATGTTTCAAAATCAAAACCCTAGCTAGACAAAGTGTTTTTGCAAGTTCTTGGACTTTTTAGAAAGATTGTAACAAGACCTACAACTTTCATGTTTTGAGTTTTTCTTGAATCAAAATGGATCTAGGTGAAAAATGGCCAAGAAAGGGAGGAAAAACCATGTTTCTTAACACTTGAAAATTTTTCTAAGTGTTAGAAAAAATTCAAATCTTGACTTTTTGTTGACTTTTTCACATTTCTTGATTTTTTATGATCATGATGGATTATTTGAAATGATTTTATGATTGAAAAAATTTGGATTCGAAAAAGTTGACCAAAAGTCAAAGTTTGACTTTTTTGAGCAGATGAATTTTCATCAGATGGTTCAGAATTTGTCTGATGAAGAAACATGGATTTTGTAATATTTTGAACCAAGAAATTAGGTCAAGATATTGAATTGAAGATGTTAAGATCAATCTTCAAGCAAATAGGTTATCCATTGAGCAGAAAGTCAATGATTCACTATTTTCGATTAAAACCCTAATTGGTCGATTCATGGCAGATCAGGAGAAAAAGTTGGGAATCTGAAGATCAAATGTTGATGATGGATTAAGATAGATCAATTGAGGTGAGTGAAAACTCAAACCCTAATTGATCATATCTTGAACAGATGAAATTTTGAAGAAACCCTAATTTTGATCATATCCTGTTCTGAAACTGTTAGTGATGTAATGATCTTATGAGAAATATAAGGGAATAAAGTCTTGATCTTGTCCACTTTCAAAAGAGTGTATTCCTTGAAGAAGGGATGCCTCATGATCACTCCTTATAAACACAAACTCAAAAGTCATTTCCGGAAGTTGAAACCCTGAGCTTAGGAGGGTAAATTTTGGGGTGCGACAGTTGCCCCTATTCAATCATCTTAGACCTGATAAGTGAGAAAAAGCGACAACTTTCGAACGTTTAAAGTAGAAGAGGATTGAATATTAAGAGTACCTAAAAACTTTTCCCTACGCGGGAAACCAATGTTACAAAAGAAAGCAGATAAGATATCTTGACTATAGAGCCAAGGAAGAAACGCTTGAAGAAAATAAACTTGCTAAGCACCAACAGAATGCCTTAACACAACAATACCCAACGAGAAATAATTAGTAGATCTCATCAACACTGGGGAAAACCGAGTACCATAAATGAGCAGTAAATATCAAGTTTTAACGAAAATGCTATGAGAAGAAAATCGAACTTCTCAAGTGACAAAAAAACAACAGATTAAGTCATCTCAGGATGTCTTAACGAATATGCTATGGGAAGAAAATCGAACTTCTCAAGCAACAAAAAATAAGATCAATTATAACTCATGATGAACAAGTATATCAATGCAATTTATAGATACTTACAATTTTTTGTTCTAAGCATGCATATCCCATACAGCCTTTTTTGTATGGATACGCCGGAGATGATGCTCTTTGATAATTTATGTCACTTACACTCTGAAAAATTTGGGGTTCTTCGTTTGGCTTTAAAAGCTTCCCATTCTTTAGGTGAAATCACATTTGCATATGTCGTTGGAAGCTCTGGATCACCAAATAATAAACCCTCTTTAAGTAAATCATATGTCGTTCGGCATCTTTAAGATACTTGTTTTTTAAAAAATTTCTAAACCCTCTTGATATTTTTCCGGCCAATTGAAGACAATACTCTTTTCTGTTATCATCAATGTTGAAAGACCTCTACGAAAAACATACACAGAGTGCGTTAGTATAAATAATTTAAAGACATAATTTAAAGACATAATTTAAATTACCTATATCTCACTCCATATTTTCTTCTTTAGCGTCATCCAACTTTTCATCTCTCCAATCATCACAAGTAATTGGAACTTCTCTCCTTACAACTGTACCAATGTAACTTGTCAATTGAGTATGTAAAATGACAAATATATAATTTTATTGAAAATGACAAAATATATAACATTTTACTATATTACCTCTTTCACTAACATCTCTTTCTTTTCTTGGTTTGATTGTGAATTACTTGTCTCTTAAGAACGCGGACGAAGGGATTGATCCAAATTCCCTCATCATGATCTTTTCTGATATATGATTCATCCGCAATAAAATTTTCATCTCGATCATTTCTAATATATGACTCATTCTTAACATCAACATCACCTTGATCTACACTTTTATCATCAATCACTTTATTAGATAAAAGCACTATAGACCATTTTGTACTATTCAGGTCAGTGACGTTGAACACTTGTTTAGCTTGAGAGGCTAGAATAAAAGGCTCATCTTTGTACCCCACCCTATTAAGACCCACTTGCGAAAATCCTGACTTATCCATTCGTATGTCACTATTATGTACCCACTTGCAACCAAAGATAGGAATCTGAAACTTCTCGTAATCAAACACCCAGATGTGGTTGATAAGCCCAAAATATGACTGACCCACTCTCGCCGAGGTGATTTCAGTACCATCCACGGTACACCTGAAGATGAAATACTACACGGCAAGTGGCAACCTTGCACGACGACATTCATGCCACCCGTAGATGCTTCGAAGCATCCGCAAAGGGCATGGATTCCATCAAACTCCAACCACAGGTCTGAGGCAGAGTCGACCCTCCAAAAAGCTCTCAGATGACAGAACCCCTCCCTCGAGTCAATGTCATCGACCTCAAAATCCGCTTTGATCCCGAGGATTCGACATAGAGAAGAAGGAAAGGTAAAGCTCCAATGATCGAGGAAATGCACCCGTTCCCAGCAGCTCAAAAGGATCCTCGATGCAACATATGCGACCGATCCCAAATGGTGAATTTGAGCTCCTAACACTCGGCAACGACCCTAGAAAAGGAGCCAAGATCAGAGCGGATCTCCTAGAGTTAGCTCGAAATCAGCTAAAAGCATGTCTGAAGGACAACACGGAACTCTTTGCCTGGAGCGCGATGCGTTCCTGCACGGGATTCATCCTAGCTGCAACAA
This sequence comes from Vicia sativa, assembly GCA_021764765.1. NCBI lineage: Eukaryota > Viridiplantae > Streptophyta > Magnoliopsida > Fabales > Fabaceae > Vicia > Vicia sativa. Next base: position 87,527,886 of record CM038795.1, read on the forward strand.
AAAGAACTCGGATTAAAATCAGAAAAATCTAAGCACATTCAGCAATAACATAAAAGGAAAACGGTGCACAAATATTGAATAAAAAATCATCTATCCAAATAAACCTTTGGATCCCCGCTAAGGAGAAGATCCCTCACATTGATGAGTGGAGGTTCAAACACATAACCCCCATATTCTCCTACGAGCTATTTTCCCCCTTTTCCCATTCGCTGGACTTAGGGATGGCCCTAGACATAGGACGATAGTATGCCAAGGCTGGCCAAATCTTCCGCATCTAACTCCTCTTTCACCCATATATCGATCCACATTCTATTTGAAATGTTCCACCTTCCAGTGAAAATTAAACTTGGACACGAGCTGATACACCCGCTCCCTTTTCTCATTCATCTTAGGAGAATAATCCTCCTTGAATGTGGGAGTCCTTGTGAACACATTAAACAGGGCCTGCTCAAAGATCGGTCGAACCAACATGAACTTATCCTTGAAAAAACGGACAGATTCTTGGTAAGGCTTGAAAAGTTTACCGTTCTACTATCGAAAGGATACCCAGCTCCATCGAACTACCCCGTCCGCCTTAGCCGAACTCCTACAGAGGCAGAAGATATGAAAAAACAAGGATAGGGTAGCACCTAACTCCAAAAATTCACATACGATCTCAAATTCCCAGATAAAAGCTATCGTGTTGGAATGAAGTTGAGACGGAGCCAAGCAAAGGTGGTCGAACACCGCCACTTGCAGATTTATCAAAGGAAGACAAAACCCTAGTTCCCTAAATCAAATGTTGAACACAGGGATGTGATCACCTAATATATCAAGCATATCCGATTCCCGAATGCAGGTATGTACACGATTCAATCCCTTCGACTTCCTTCTACACCCACATCGTCTTCCTCGGGACTATACCAATACACCTTTTCGAAGACCTTGTCTTGAAGATTAGTAAAATATGACCTTCTCAACCTAGCATCTAGGGCCACCCAAACTATCAGATCCTCTCCACCGGCCAGAACGATAGAGGGGGCCGCATCCTCGACCAGCAGGGGTTCCTCCTCCAAGACCTCAATCGAATTGCTTTCCCCATCGGAAGAGAAATTAGAATATTCTTTCTCGAAACCCCTAGAGCCTCCATTGTTACCCTCACTAATGTCCGTCATGAGTACTTGAAAAGAAGAGGAAGTTGGTGAGATCGACAGAAATGCCAAATCCACCCTGCTACCACTAGTCAAGTGAAAGGGCTCGAACAATCGAGGATCTTTTTCCTCGGTCAACAACCCTCTCTCAGATAGCTAACACTCAAATTCAAATCCCCTTAATTCAAAGGGAAAAACGCACAGGAGACCCCAACGACGTGAAACACCAGAGGGAGGCGGAGCAACCGTTCACCATCAAAAGGGATTCCTACTATCCCAAACCCTAAGCACATGAAATCCTATGAACAAACAGGATTTTCAAACTTAATTTAACAAATTTGAACAAGAGTTTCGAAAATATACCGTTTGAAGAGTGATTGAGACATTTGCAGCGAATGATCAGACCACTGACACGACGGCGGAAGGTAGAGATGGTTCTGAACACATTAGTTTAGGTTCCTCAGGTTGATGAGTATTGAAGTTGAGCACACACGAGCAAGATCAGACGAAGAAAAGTCACTAAATGATGAGTCTTCATCCCTTTTATAGGCCCTCACTCTGCACGTGCGTCTGCACGCGCCTTGGGAACCTAGGTGACTCATCATTACACCCTAGTCCCTAGGCCAGCCAAGCAATTAATGCACACGGCTCGAGGCCACGTGGACGTGAACCCTCCAAATTCTCCAACCTCTCGACAACTCCGCATCTCCTCGAATAAAATGACCTCGACTACACTCTTTGAAATCAAGCCATTGCCTTCGTAGACAGACGCGATGACTTGGGGGATACTCTTCTGGACTACCTAAATACATGTCGGGAAGGTCACTCCATCTTAAGGTACAACGATATGCCGAGATCCAATAACATATTGGGGGCTCCCATCTGCCCGTTTCGTGCGCCACACCGCGTTCCCTGCTCGACACATGTCGAGCAGATCCACAATTTGTCTCGATAAGGACTATGCCCATTATGTCTCCTCTGCTCTACATAACAGCTAGTTACGAGCATCAACACTCGGTTTGACCTAGTCAGCTCGGATAACTATATTCGTGGATCCGCATATGCAAGCCCAAATATAGTAACCAATGAGAATCCTCCTAAGATCATTATATAAACCCTCATATTCACTATTCTCTCAGCTTAAACATTTGCTTACTTTAGCATCGGAGTGCCTTGCAGGTACACCACCCCCTCCTCAACATCAACCTTGCTCGAAAGATCTTCATTTGTCCGGCCGTCTCCGATTGTGATCAACTGACCCGATCACATAGGAAGAAAATGATAAAAACCCTAAAAATCTAAATACACAAAGGAGGAAGAAGACCTTTTGAAACAAAGAAGATTGCAAGAGTTCCAACTTCCAAAGGTGATGACAATGATTTCCGCAAATTCTAATAAATTAATTCTTTTTCATAGCAAAGAGAGGATTAATTTTATTTTTCAGAAGCTCTTTTAACGTAACTTAAAACACATATGAACCGTTAATGAATAGTGAAAAATAAAAAAGAAAATTTGATTTAAATTAAGAGTATTTTAGTATTTTTCAATATTAATTTTTTAAAAATATAAATAAAGAGGTGGGTATGGCCTTCCTATGCCTCTTCTAGTGTATAAGTGTCTATATATTTAGAATAAGTGCAATATTATATTTATATTAATGTAAAGTTATTATAACTGTATAATTATATTTATAATAATATAATTATAACATTTTATATCATATTATGAATAATAATTAGGGATAATTTGTAAAAAAAGTAATTTTGCAATTTGTTAGGGGCTAAACCCCAAACTAAGTAAAAACGCATTTGCAATTTGTTAGTGGCTAAACTCTAAACTTCATTCTAGGAAAATATGGCGCCATACTGCACCCCTATTCTGTCATTACTCTGCACCTAAGTCTGCATGAAAATTAAAGACTACATTTTACGAGGGTATAATCTCAAGCAATCTCAAGCAAATTTGTGAGGTGATAGGTCTCTCACAAACAGTTTGCGACAACCAATTTAACTAGGAGATATGCCCCCCTCACAAATTTCTATTTTGTGAAGTGTTTAATCTCTGACTAAATCGATTTTTTCTTGTATTGTATTAACAACAAAACAAGTAAACTTAACCAACTCCCACTCGAGGAAAACACCCAGGTACCTAGGACCAATAACACATTTGTGAGGTGACAGGTCCCTCGCAAACAATTTGCGGAAAACTATTTAGCTAGGAGACATGCCCCCTCACAAATTTGTTTGCAATTATACTTTGTAATTTTGAACTATTATGTTATATGTGATATCTATCTTTAAAATTTGAATTTAAATAATGAGCTTGTGTATTTATGATATGATATTTTTTTTAAAATTAAGTGCTAGTTATATTTTGTAAAGGCTGATTCATCGAATTAGACAAATTTTATATCTATATAGTTTTGTTATAATGACCGGTCTATTCAACCAAGTTATCTGGTTCAACTTGATTTAGTCATACGGTTCGATCAGTGACCTAATAGTTCGACCAATAAACTAGTGATCAAATATTCTCACCAGTTTGATGTCCGATTCAATTTTTAAAACACTGCTCTTATACTTATCTATATCTATTTTATTATTATAAATTGTTATTATTAATTTATTAAAATCACAATCAAGGAAATACACCACCCAGATTATGTAAAGCAAGCACCTTTTTTTTTCTTCTTTCATTCGATTAATACAAGGCAATGCACATAATCAATTTATCACTTTATTAAAACATAATCAAGGCAATAAAGATAATCAATTTATTAATTTATTAAAACATAAATAGTGTAAAGCAAGGAAACGATTAATACATATTTTCCATTTAAATGTAAAACATAATCGCAAAATCTCATCTTCCAATGTAAAGCAAGACACCGGTTTTCATTTAATTATCAAAATAACTTTTCATTAATCTATTTGTAAACACATTTGATTAATACATAGGAAGAAAATGATAAAAATCTAAATACACAAAAGAAGAAGACGACCTTTTTGGAACATAAAAGATTGCAAGAGTTTCAACTTCTAAAGTTGATGACAATGATTTTCGCAAGTTCTAATAAATTAATTATTTTTCACAGCAAAAAGAGGATGAATCTTATTTTCCTGAAACTCTTTAAACATAACCTAAAACACATATATACCGTCAATGAATAGTGAAAGATAAAAAATAAAATTTAATTTAAAAGAAATGTATTTTAGTATTTGTCCATTATATATATTTTTGTAAAATAAAATAAAGAGGTTGCTATGGCCTTCCCCAGCCTCCGCCACCGTATAAATGTTTATATATTTATAATAAGTGCAATATTATATTTATATTAATACCATGTTATTTTAAGTCTATCATTATATTTTTATAATAATATAATTATAACATTTTATATCACATTGCGAATAATAATGAGAGATAATCTGTAAAAAAAAAACAAATTTGTAATTTGTTAGAGTTTAAATTCTAAACTAAGTAAAAACGCATTTGTAATTTGTCACGAGTTAAACTCTAAATTATTTTCGAAAAAAATATTGTGCCACACTGCACCGCTATTCTGTCATTATTCTACACCTAAGTCTGCATGAAAATTAATTTGTGAGATGATAAAGTCCTTACAAACAATTTGCGACAACCTATTTAATTAGAAGAATGCCCCTCACAAATTTCTATTTTGTGAAGGATTTAATCCTCGACTAAATCGACTTTTTCTTGAATTGTATTAATAACAAAACAAGTAAACTTAACCAACTCCCACTAAAGGCAAACACCCAGGTACCTAGGACCAACAACAAAAAAGAGAGAAAAGATCATTTCAAACTACACCAAATAAAAAGGAGACCACTAATATTACCCAAAGACTAATAATAACTCCAATCGCAAAAAGAGTTTTGCCACAAAGCATGAACAAAAGAATCAAATACTTCACCCATGTTAGTCTCCTGAATCACTATGAAATTCAAAGACGTAGAAATAATGATTACTTTATTCTTCTTAATCCTACCCTCCAATCCACAAATATTAAAAGATGCAAACAATATCAAATACAACTTCTAGACATTCTAACCCAGCTTATCTGCCTTACTCTTTTGTCTAGACCTACTGTGTGCGCTTAACTCAGCTTGAGTACTGTACACCAAGCATACGTTTACAAAACATACTTAAAAACCAAAATTACATTTAACCGAGAGTCTATTTGATAAGACACATTTTTGATATTTTAGATCTGTACACCAAGTTCATATAATATTTTAGACCTGTTTGATAACAGTTTTTTGATAATAAATTTATAATTTATTTTATTAACTTATATAGCTTATGTTTCAGACTCTATTTCAAATAGTATTTTAGCTTGTACTTTATAGCTTATTATTTTTTCGTCCTTTTTTATCCTTATTATTTTAATAAAAATCCAATTTTATCTTCAATAATTTATTTTAATTTAAAATAAAATAATTACATATAAAATATCTTTTATGTCATTTTACATTTATAAGTTAGTTGGATCGTTAATATTATGAAACACTTCAATTAACTTATCAGTCATTAGTCTCAACCATTAACCATAAATTATAAATTATTAATCATCAACTATAAACTACAAACTATCAACTAACTTATTTGTCGACAACCATTTTTACCAAACATACCTAGTTATATAAAACTAAATACTATCAAACTCTAATATCACTTTACTTAAATAAATATTTAGCTTGAATTATTTTCAAGTGGACATATGACACCACCTCTTTAGTACAGTCCTTTTCCTCTTTATTATAGTCCTTTTCCTTATGTCAGAGACGTAAAGCAACAGTTGTATATATAACATCTTTTAGTTGGACCACAACTTGAGTCATATTTAGTGACTTTTTATATATATATATATATATATATATATATATATATATATATATATATATATATATATATATATATATATATATATATATATATATATATATATATATATATATATATATATATATATATATATATATATATATATATATATATATATATATATATATATATATATATATATATATATATATATATATATATATATATATATATATATATATATATATATATATATATATATATACCTACATAAATTGTGGAAAAAAATATAATTAAAAATAATTTAATTGGAATATAGTGATGGTGTAAAATAATTTTACATTGTCAATTAATCACAACCGTTAATTTATTAAAATATTTAATTTTAGTTTTAATTTTTTTAAATATTATAATTAAATGATTGTGTTATAATGATAATGTAAAATATTTTATACTGACAATACATAACAATTAAATTCAATTAAAAACATGTTAATAAAAAGTTAATTTAATTAAAAATTAAAATCAAAGTTTAAAAATAAATGACATAAAGATATCGATAACAGTAAATTACATAATAACTTTATCTCATTTTAAATTATATTTAAAAAATTGGTTTCAATTCTTATCTCTTGTTCTATCTAGGCTTCATTGCTTACTTCTATTAATTTACTATAAATATTTACAGCAATGCTATATTTATATTCATTCATATTCCAATATATATATATATATATATATATATATATATATATATATATATATATATATATATTATTAATTTGATGAACAATATTTTTAATAAAAAAAATATATTTATAAACAGTAATGTGAATGGTATATAAATAGTACCATGAATAATACATATTTAATATCTCGTGAATATTATCCGTAAACAGTACTAGTGATCGTTAAATATCTATTGCATGTTTTTCCTATAAAAAAACGCGAGGTTGCTTGAAAGTATCGCCTCTCACTACCAGTGAGCTTGCTTGAAAACTACCATTAACCGTAAAAGATAAGGTGCACTTATAATCACATGGTTCTTAGATTTTCTATTTTTGTGGCCACCACAAACAATTTGACTTATAAATAAACGTATTCAAAGTATAACATAACAAACACAAAACTCTGATTTTTTATCTTCTTTCCAATATCACAACATGGCTTCATCACCATTAATATTCAGAGTGAGGAGGTTCCAACCAGAATTGGTGCAACCAGCAGCTTCAACTCCTCGAGAAGTTAAACTACTATCTGACATAGATGATCAACAAGGTTTACGTTTCAATATTCCTTTCATATTCATCTATCGCCACAAACCATCAATGGCCGAAAAAGATCCGGTTGAAGTTCTTAGAAATGCACTCTCACAAACACTTGTTTATTACTATCCATTTGCGGGAAGGATTAAAGAGAGTGTTGGACGAAAGTTGATGGTTGATTGTACTGGTGAAGGTGTCAAGTTCGTTGGGGCTGAAGCTGATGTAACACTTGATCAATTTGGTGACTCACTCCATCCACCATTCCCTTGCTTCCAAGAACTTCTCTATGATTTTACGAGCTCGGAACTAATTATTGATCGTCCCATTCAAATCATACAAGTTAGTTTTACTAATTCTTGAATCCTTGAAATTTAAATAAGTAAATCTAAGTTTAAATATGCCTTTCAACATTAGGGATGATGGATATACTCATGAATATAAGTCGCATACATACTATACCTACACAAATTTAATACCGTAAGTATAGGGGTCATATTTCAAAAAAGAATTTATGGGTTCCGTGGGTATAAGAATCCATTGATACTTATGCTTGTTGGGATATATGACTTTCATGGATATAGGATTTAGTATAATTTGTTTGTGTCCAAAGATGTAAATTTTATTTTTTAGTTTTTTAAAATAGTAAGTCTTTTGTCACATAAGGCTAAAAATTACACCTGTATTTTCTAATTTTTACATGTTTCGGGGAGCTAAAAAATTACAAGAATAATAAAAAAAGTTATTTTTAAAAAGATAAATTAAAACTCGTCTATATAATAGAGAAAATTGTGCTTTTTAACAAATTTCTTTTATTTTTATTTTTTTTGTTATTAAAAAATATTGACAAGGTTATACCAACCAAAAAATGTGTGAATAAACCGGTTTATTAAAATGTTTAGTCCATGCACCTTAAATTGTTGTAGCTAATGTTGGAACTGCAAATTTATGTGGATATAGGTAAATTAAAGTGTATGGAACAAAAGGTACTTGATATAGGTTTTACAACCGACCGATGTGTTGTTGTTATAAGTGAAAGTTTTATAGCACATACATTTTTGTTATATTATAAAGAGAAATGATATTGATACACCCTATTTTAACATCAACACTATACTATATCTGGTACAAATTATCTTTTTCTTTATTTTATTAGTTCTGTGTGCATTGGAATTTGAGCTCACTCTAAATAATGGTTATACCTACGGTGTAAAATAGATACGGTGTCATAATAAGGTATCACCATAGCATTTATGTGTTATAAATATATAAAATAAATGATTAATAATTTGCATTTTGTTAGTTTATAAAATATTTTTAAACATGACAGGTGACACGTCTCAAGTGTGGTGGCTTAATAGTGGCCATAAGTTTGAACCATACAATGAGCGATGGAACTGGTATCAAACAGTTCATGGATGCATGGGCAGAAATGGCACGAGGAGCAAATCAACCTTCCATTCAACCAGTCTGGTGTAGAGAAATCCTCATGGCAAGAGACCCACCACACATTAGCTACAATCATCGTGAATATGAACAAGTATTTCCACCAAATAATACCATAAAGGAAGAAGATACTACAACCATAGTCCAACAATCTTTCTTCTTTAAACCTTCAGACATAGCTGCACTTCGTCTCTTGGTTCCATTTCAATGTACCACATTTGATATTATCACTGCATGTTTTTGGTACTGTCGTACAAAAGCATTGCAGTTAGAGCCAGAAGAAGAAGTAAGAATGATGGTCATCGTCAATGCGCGTTCGAGGTTTAACAATAATCACTCCTCACTAGTTGGATATTACGGTAATTGTTTTGCTTATCCAGCAACTGTCACTACGGCAGGGAAGCTTTGTGGAAACTCAATAGGATATGCTGTTGAGTTGATAAGAAAAGTAAAAACGGAAGTTACAGAAGAATACATACGGTCTGTAGCAGATCTTATGGTTATCAAGGAACGATGCTTATTTACAACTGTAAGATCATGTATTATTTCTGATTTGACTAGAGCTAAATTTAGAGAAGTGGATTTTGGATGGGGTGAAGGGGTGTATGGTGGAGTTGCTAAAGGCGGGGCTGGACCTTTTCCAGGTGCAACTTACATAGTTCCTTATAAGAATACAAAAGGAGAAGATTGTTTCATGTTACCAATTTGTCTGTCCTCTCAGGTAATGAAAAGGTTTGCTAAGGAGTTAGATCAGATGCTTAGTAGTTAAATTGTTTTACTATCATAAGTGATCCTTGTTAATTAATTATTTTATTTTAAGTCAAAAATATATTCATTAATTTTTGTAATTTACCGTTTATAATTTGTAATAACACTGTTACAAAAATCTTTTTTATCTAAGTTGAAAAGTGTTTTTCCTAGATTTAATAAGCGAGATATCAAATAGCATCATGAAAAATTGTCAATTTTATCCCCATTTATAGACCCACCGAGGGAAAAATTGAAGTGGTCATATGTTGGATCCCCATCAACAATAATTTTGCATTTTAATGAAAACACATGACTTTTTCTCTTGGTGAATAAACTATCTTAGATGATATATATGTTGAAAAAAATCTAAAACTTCTTCATCATCATCTTTATATGTAAAATTAGCTAAGGTTAGACAAGGAAATTAATTTATGATGTACATACACAAGAGATTATGTAAAGAACACAAACTATTTTTAGCTCTTGCAATCCATCACAAAGATTATTTCCATAAATCTTAATTATCAATCATAATATTTTCATTATCAATGTTTGTGAATCACACAACCTAGCATCCAAGATATATACTACAACTTTCATGTTCTGAATGGATGTCGTGAAGGTTTCGCGTTGATCAGTAGTGTCTCTTGTGGCTTAAAATGTGTTGGAAGTGTCTTAAGCATTGACACTCAATAAATGAACGATAAAGATTTGTCTATGAACAAAATTGTCCTGGACCGGCCAAAGACCCAAATAGCTAAGATCCAACTTTAATCCAATCCACTCCATTTCAAACAAGATATAAAAGTCAGTTCGCACAAGAGACAAGGTACAATATCTTATCTCTACTTTTACTATTCTTGTTGAATCTTGAACTAAATTTTTAGTTAGAGAGCTAACCATACAGGTCCACCATGATGTCACCATGACGAAGATCAGCACCATTTTTTTTAAAATCATTAGTTCTCTAACCGCATTCATTTTTGTTTCATGAACAAAATTAAAACTAGACACTTTTGCCCTCAATTAATTTTGAATAAGCGATGTAAAACGTTATTGATTTTTTAAATAAAAATGAAATTAAATAATTACATTTACCCTCGGTTTTGAGACCAGCTGAGGGATGTTGGGTGAGAATATTGTCTAAGAAAATGGTCTAAGGGGGGAGGTGAATAGACTTTTCAAAATTGAATCAATCAATATTTCATAAGCAAAATATAAGAGGTTTTTCAGAGTATGTGCATAGAAGTTTAAGAGTTAAATTGAGTGAATTATAATTGAATATAAATTAATACATGTAAACATGTAATCAATGTACAACAAACAAAAATTGAATTAACGATAATAAACTAGGTATTCAATCGATACCATAGAATAATTCACGAGATATGATTCTATAATGATTCAATGTGTAAACTCTAAACTCAACAAGTTTCTTAGATTTTAATAACCACTAAAGCTCAATTAGGTCCTAATTAAAAAAAAAACTAATCTTCAAGCAATAAATCTCCATCAATGCAATAAACGATAAACTGCTTTATTAATGAAAAACCTAGGAATGCAATATTCTACGAAATTTCTTTCATAAGCTTTTGTGGATTCTAATAATGTCATAAAGAAGTATGATAAATCTTTCCATAAATTTCTTGGTAGAAACCTAGATAGAAGTATAATGGCTTCAATGATCTATGGTGTTAGCATAAATGGAACAAGAGGTATTGGTTATGATTCATATTAAGAATCCACTTTAAAAACGTGACTATCCAAAAACTCTTCATTCTCAGTTTATTACTGTTGGTTATGTTCCTAAAGAAAAACCTATTTCAAAACCTAAGGCGAAACCAAAAGCTCCTCGTCATTTTAAATATTCATATAGGTATGATTATCCTTCTTAGAATCCCAAGTTCGTTAAGAACTCTGGGTGTGCTAACAAGAAATTACCCAAAAGAATGTCGGCACATAAGGATAACATAATCTATGTTGTAGATCTAATTTGCAGCTAAGTTAAAACACCATTCACGGTACATGGACTATGGGTGCTAACGACACATGACAAGAAGAATACATATGTTCCAAAGCCTGGAACTTAATCCTGGTGGCTTTGTGGGTTTTGGAGGTGATCAGAAATAGAAGATAAAGACTTCAAAATTATAGGTATTGGTAATCTCCTTATATTTCTAATGTTTTACTTGTTAATAGATTAATGCATCATTTATACTCCATAAGTCAATTAAGTCACAATGGTTATGATATAATCTTTAATCAAAAGTCTTTTAAAGTTGTTAGCCAAAAGGATGGCTTCATTATTTTCAATGGCAAGAGGAAGAATAACACATATAAGATTAGACTTTCTGATCTTAAAGAACAAAATGTTAAACATCTCATGTCTATTAATGAAGAGCAATGTGTATGGAATAGACGACTCAACCGTGTTAGTATGAGAAGTATTTCTCATCTAAATAAGCTTGATTTAGTCAAAGACCTTCCTAATCATAAGTTCTCTTCAAACGCTCTTTGTGAAGCATGTCAGAAACGCAAGTTTTCAAAAACTTCTTTTAAAACATAAAATGTTGTTTCTACCTCTAGACCTTTTGAACTATTAAACATTGACCTTTTTGGACCAGTGAAGCATGCTTTTGCCAATGGTAGGAAATATGGTTTAGTCATCGTTGGTGACTACACTAGATAGACATTGGTTAATTTTCTTAGACATAAAGATGACTCACATTATGTGCTCTCTACCTTCTATTCCCAAGTGTAAAATAATAAGGATTTTAAAATTATTGAAGTCAGAAGTATTATGGTGGCAAATTTCAAAATAAATATTTAGAAAGACTTTTTGGTAAAAATGGAATTTCCCATGATTTCTCCTGTCCTAGAGGTCCACAACAAAATGGATTTGTAGTCAGTAAGAATAGGACTCTGCAACAATGCCCAAAACCATGATCAACGAGATCAACATTGTGACGCCCCAAAATAATTCGATAATTAAATAATTATGATTTTTAATTATTAATTTAATTGAGAACATAATTTATTAATATATTGGGTTATTGAGATTAATTATGGAAATGTTAGAGGTGTGTTGAGTAAAGTGGGGTGTGAGGAGTAAAAGACTCTACTTACATTAATGAATTTATTTTATTTATGTTAAAAGGAATAAAAAGGAATTAAATAAGAAAAGGAGGAAAAGAGAGTCATTTTTGGAGAAAGCAAGAATACGTGAAGTTGAGAAGAGGAGAAAGAAGGAAAAGACCTAAAGTGTCAGAATTCGAAGAACCCACGAGGTAAGGGGTGATTTCGATTAGTTATTTCATATTATCGGTTTTGAGTTTGACCGTATAGATCATAGCATGTGAGGAAATCTTGGTTTAGGAATTTCTAGGTTTCCATGGGTGTATACCTAATTGTGTCAGATTGTGTCAGAATATGTATTGAAAACAATTAGAGTGTCAGTAGATGAAAAGAAATGATGGGAATATGTTGTTTGATGTGATAATGATGCCAATAGGATGTGTTTTAGTGTTTTCCATGTTGGGACTCGTATGGGCAAGTTTGGGTTTGATTGAAATTGAAGGAATGCTGTCAAAAGTGCAGGAAATGGCTCTGCAACACGTGGGAACCGGTTCCCAGTGGGGAGGAACCGGGTTCCACATTGAAAATTGGTGGAAAACTGGAAAAATGCACTCAGGAACCGGTTCCTGTATGGGTAGGAACCGGGTTCCCATACATTTTTCCAGAAGCGAAGTTTTGGAACCTTTCAGGAACCGGTTCCTGCATATGTAGGAACCGGGTTCTGCTTTATTTTTTGAAAAATGTCAAACTTTGAAAATTCACAACTTTCAAACCGTAAGTCCGTTTTGAGCGCCGTTTTGGACGTTATTTCCTAAATTTAATGCTCTATTTTATGAAATGAAAATATTTTCCAAAACTTGAAATTATTTTGAAAATGAGCCAAATTCCGAGATAGGTGACTTTTGACTGACGCATATTAAAGTGGATGTAGCCGAGACCCTGTGTTGATGGATGTATTGGTATTGTGTGGATGTAAAGCATGTTTATGCTGCTGTTAATTGTATGCATGATTGGTTGAAATATCATGTTGATTGGTTTGATTCGATTATGTTAAGTTGATGTGTACATAGGCGATTGATGTTGCATGCTAGTGATGTGCGTGCATATGCATTGTTTTGGTGGAGTTAATTCCCATTGTGCGGAATTTGACTTGGATTGCCGATAACCGATACCCGAGTGAGGATGGGTGGTTAGGCTGGATTCGTGTCCAGTTGTTTATGGACGAATCGATGATTACTGTATCCGGTTGAGAATGAGTCAATATTGGGTGACTTGGTCACGTGTTGGTACCACATGCATTGAGTCTGCATTTTATTTGCATGGAATTGTAACATGTTATGATGTCTTCCAGTGTTACCATTCTCTGATTGTTAACTGTTGTGCATGATGATTGTATGGTTGTAACTGTGTATTTAATCTGAAATTATGCTGAAATGTGTGGATTAATGTGCTTGTAATATATTGTTGAATTGAGAAGCTTATAATATGCTTTAATTATGAGAAGTCTCACCCTTACTTTTCAATTTCAGATTAAAGTTAGCAGCTGAGGAGTTAGTGAGGATGGCTTTAGAGCTTATCATTTAAGTCCGCGTGTCGGTGTCATGCTCTGATTAGATTGTAACACTGGGGAACGTTAGTTGAGGAATTAGACATTGTTTAATTGTTCCTTTAAATTTTGTTGGGAATAATAATGATTGGATTATTCCGTTTTTGGTTATGATATTTTCCGCTGTGTAAGACATGGTCTTAGTTTGACTGAATTATCTGAAAATCTTGATCCTCAGTGTGGCATGGCTACTGTTATTTTGGAGTTTTATTTTATTTAATAATTGTGACATCCCTATTCCGTGTTAACTCTGATGAATTATGACTTAAATCGTTGATATAATTAATATTATTCGGGTATTTTAGAAGGGGTGTTACAATAGTGGTATCAGAGCATAGTCGGTCTTGTCTTGTGTCGTTATCCCTTTAGTATGCGACTAGTGTGAAGTAACACTGTCGATACTTGCGTGCTGATGTAGATTGTTTTGTTGTGTTACAGAACAATGGCCGGAAGAGGTAACGGAAGGAATGATGATGCCATTGCCGAGGCTTTGGGAATGTTGGCTGGAGTACTCGGAGGGAACCAGCAGGGAGCTGTGATTGGTGCTGACAGACAATTGGGGAATTTTCAGAGGAATAATCCTCCATTGTTCAAGGGCATGCATGATCCCGAAGGTGCTCAGAAGTGGTTGAAGGAGATCGAGAGGATCTTCAGAGTGATTGACTTTCTTTGGGTGAAGGTGAGATACGGAACTCACATGTTAGCCGAGGAAGCGATGGTGGTGGGTTGCTACGTAATCGGCGGAAGAAGATGGTGTTGACTTGGGGTGTTCGGAGAGCTTTTCGAGGAGGTACTTTCCGAGGACATCGAGGCAAGAAGAGATTGAGTTCGGAACTCAGCGTGGATCGGTGAGTATGCTTCGAAGTTTACTGAGTTGGCAAAGTATTATGCTCATTACCCTAACGATGCAGATGGAGAATTTTCCAAATGTATCAAGTTTGAGAATGGTCTTCGTGATGAGATTAAGCAGGGTATTCGATATCAGCGTATCCGAAGATTTTCTGATCTGGTTGATTGCAGTAGGATTTTAGAGGAGGACCTTGCTAACACTAAGTCGAATGCTCGAGGGTATGTTGACAGGAAAGGTAAGCAACAGATGGATCGTGGTAAGCCTTATGATAGGAGTAATCAGAGATCCGGAGGTTGGAAGAAGTCTGGTGGAGGAGATTCTGGTTCTTCCGTTAAGTGCTACAAGTGTGGTGAGACAGGACATCGTATGGTGGACTGCAAGAGTAATGATAAGAAGTGTTTCAAGTGTGGGAAACTCGGCCATGTGGCCAATGATTGCAGAGCGAGAGTAGTAACTTGTTACAATTATGGTGAAGAGGGTCATACTCGTCCTCAGTGCACAAAACCCAAGAAAGAGCAAGCTGGTGGTAAAGTGTTTGCATTGTTTGGATCAGAGACTAAGCCAGATGATCGGCTGATTAAAGGTACATGTTTTATTAATGACATACCTTTGATTGCGATTATTGATACTGGAGCTACGCATTCTTTTATTGCGTTAGATTGTGCTAAAAGATTAAATTTGGAAATTTCTAATATGGATGGAAGTATGGTTATTGATACTCCTGCGTCGGGTTCAGTGACTACTTCATATGTTTGTAGGAATTGTCTGTTGTGATTTTGGTGGGGTTTCGTTATGGATTTAGTGTGCCTACCGCTAGAACAACTTGATATCATCCTTGGAATGGTTGGAATTCAACCAGTTCATATCAAATTTTGCGACGGTTATTTTTCCTGAAGAGGTTGGTGTCGAAGATGCGACTATGTCAGTTAAACAGATGAACCTAGCTGTGAAAGATGGTGTGGTGGTGTTTATGTTGTATTCTACGATAGAAGCGGAGGGAAAAGCAAAGGGTGATGGATTTCCAGTGGTGAATGAATTTCCCGAGGTGTTTCCGGAAGACGTTAGTGGTGCCACGAGAGGAGGTAGAGTTTACTATAGATTTGATTCCTGGAACTAGTCCGGTGTCGATGGCGCCTTATCGCATGTCGGCATCTGAATTAGCTGAACTGAAGAAGCAGTTAAAGGAATTGCTTGAGAAGAAGTTTATTCGTCCGAGTGTTTCGCCGTGGGGTGCTCCGGTGTTGTTGGTTAAGAAGAAGGAAGGTTCAATGAGATTATGTGTTGACTACCGACAATTGAATAAAGTTACAATCAAGAATCGGTATCCTTTGCCGAGGATTGATGATTTGATGGATCAACTCGTTGGAGCTTGTGTATTTAGTAAGATTGATCTGAGATCTGGATATCATCAGATTCGTGTGAAGTCGGAGGATATTCAGAAAACTGCATTTAGAACGAGGTATAGGCATTATGAATATTCTGTTATGCCGTTTGGAGTTACTAATGCACCTGGTGTTTTCATGGAGTATATGAACAGGATATTTCATCC
Source organism: Vicia sativa (assembly GCA_021764765.1). Taxonomy (NCBI): domain Eukaryota; kingdom Viridiplantae; phylum Streptophyta; class Magnoliopsida; order Fabales; family Fabaceae; genus Vicia; species Vicia sativa. The sequence continues at coordinate 87,544,399 of CM038795.1, forward strand.
GTATCTTGACAAGTTCGTAGTGGTGTTCATTGATGATATTCTGATCTATTCGAAGAGCGATGAGGAGCATGCAGAACATCTCGAGTTGTGTTGGAATTGTTGAAGAGAAGAAGGTATGCGAAGTTGTCCAAGTGTGAATTCGTTAGATGAAGTGAGTTTTCTTGGCCATGTAATTTCCAAGAATGGAATTGTTGTTGATCCTACGAAGGTAGAAGAAGTATCTCGATGGAAAGCCAAGAATGCTCCGAGATCCGTAGTTTTCTGGGTCTTGCAGGTTATTACCGGAAGTTTATTGAAGGATTTTCCAAACTAGCGTTGCCATTGACTAAGTTGACCCGGAAGGGTCAGGTATTTGTTTGGGATGTTGAATGTGAGAAAGGATTTCAAGAGCTGAAGAGGAGGTTGAGAAGTGCTCCGATCTTGATTTTGCCAAATCCGACTAAGTCTTTTGTTGTGTATTGTGACGCATCACTAATGGGATTAGGTGGTGTGTTGATGCAAGATCAGCAGGTTGTGGCTTATGCTTCACGATAATTGAAAGTGCATGAAAGGAGTTATCCGACTCATGATTTAGAGTTGGCAGCTGTTGTATTTGTTTTGAAGTTGTGGAGGCATTATTTATATGGTTCTCGGTTTGAGGTATTCAGTGATCACAAAAGTCTGAAGTATCTTTTTGATCAGAAAGAGTTGAACATGAGGCAGAGAAGATGGTTAGAATTCTTAAAGGATTATGATTTTGGTTTGAATTACCATCCTGGTAAGGCAAACGTTGTTGCGGATGCTTTAAGTAGAAAGTCCTTGCATATGTCGATGTTGATGGTCCGTGAGTTCGAATTGGTTGAGCAGTTCAGAGATTTAAGTTTGGTTTGTGAAACTACTCCGAATAGTGTGAAATTGGGTATGTTGAAACTGACTAGTGGTATTTTGGAAGAGATTAGAAATGGATGTAAATCGATGTTGGTTTAGTTGATAAGTTGACTTTAATCAACCAAGGTCAAGGAGGTGAGTTCAGAATTGATGAGAATGGAGTTATGAGATTTGGTGATCGGGTGTGTGTTCCGGATGTTGCCGAGGTTAGGAAGAGTATTTTGGAAGAGGGACATCGTAGCGGGTTGAGTATTCATCCCGGTGCTACTAAAATGTACCATGATTTGAAGAAGTTGTTTTGGTGGCCGGGAATGAAAAAGGAAATTGCTGAGTTTGTGTATGCTTGTTTGGTTTGTCAGAAGTCGAAAATCGAGCATCAGAAACCGTCAGGATTGATGGAGCCGTTGTTTGTTCCAGAATGGAAGTGGGATGGGATCTCTATGGATTTTGTGTCTGGTTTGCCAAGGACAGCAAAGAATTGCGATTCTATCTGGGTTATTGTGGATATAGGTTGACAAAATCTGCTCACTTTATTCCGATAAGGATGGATTACCCGATGGAGAGATTGGCAGAATTGTATGTCAAAAAGATTGTGAGCCTTCATGGTATTCCTTCTAGTATTGTGTCGGATCGAGATCCGAGGTTTACATCTAAGTTCTGGACGGGATTGCAAGAAGCTTTGGGTACCAAGTTGCGTTTAAGTTCCGCTTATCATCCACAGACAGATGGTCAGACGGAAAGAACGATTCAGTCGTTGGAAGATTTCTTTGAGCTTGTGTGTTAGAAGGGTGGAGCTTGGGATAGTTATCTACCATTGGTTGAGTTTACCTACAACAATAGCTTTCACTCGAGTATTGGTATGGCTCCGTTTGAGGCATTGTATGGTAGGAGGTGTCGGACTCCGTTGTGTTGGTATGAATCTGGAGAGAGTGCTGTGATTGGAGCGGAAATTGTTCAACAAACTTCGGAAAAGATTAAGATGATTCAGGAGAAGATGAGAACTTCTCAGAGTCGTCAGAAAAGTTATCACGATAAGAGGAGGAAAGATCTGGAGTTTAGTGAAGGAGAACATGTTTTTATGCGAGTTACTCCGATGACGGGTATTGGTCGAGCTTTGAAGTCAAAGAAGTTGACTCCACGTTTTATTGGTCCTTTTCAGATTACCAAGAGGATTGGGAAGGTTGCATATCGTTGCGGACTTGCTGCTTGTATCACTTCAAATTTGCATGGCCTAGATTTCCATGATATCTCGGTTGTATGATATTGGCAAAGAGATCGTGGTAAGATGGAATCAAGATCGATGAATCCGATCCGTATTAGATCGAGGTATGTTTTCGAGGACGAAAACTCTTTTAAGTTGGGGAGAGTTGTGACGCCCCAAAATAATTCGATAATTAAATAATTATGATTTTTAATTATTAATTTAATTGAGAACATAATTTATTAATATATTGGATTATTGAGATTAATTATGGAAATGTTAGAGGTGTGTTGAGTAAAGTGGGGTGTGAGGAGTAAAGGACTCTACTTACATTAATGAATTTATTTTATTTATGTTAAAAGAAATAAAAAGGAATTAAATAAGAAAAGGAGGAAAAGAGAGTCATTTTTGGAGAAAGCAAGAATACGTGAAGTTGAGAAGAGGAGAAAGAAGGAAAAGACCTAAAGTGTCAGAATTCGAAGAACCCACGAGGTAAGGGGTGATTTCGTTTAGTTATTTCATATTATCGGTTTTGAGTTTGACCGATAGATCATAGCATGTGAGGAAATCTTGGTTTAGGAATTTCTAGGTTTCCATGGGTGTATACCTAATTGTGTCAGATTGTCGAATATGTATTGAAAACAATTAGAGTGTCGAGATGAAAAGAAATGATGGGAATATGTTGTTTGATGTGATAATGATGCCAATAGGATGTGTTTTAGTGTTTTCCATGTTGGGACTCGTATGGGCAAGTTTGGGTTTGATTGAAATTGAAGGAATGTCAAAAGTGCGAAATGGCTCTGAACACGTAGGAACCAGCCTGGGGAGGAACCGGTTCCACATTGAAAATTGGTGAAAATCGAAAATGCACTCGGGAACCGGTTCTGTATGGGTAGGAACCGGTTCCCATACATTTTCCGTAGCGAAGTTTTGAACCTTTCAGAACCGCCTCGCATATGTAGGAACTGGTTCGCTATTTTTTTTGAAAATGTCAAACTTTGAAAATTCATAACTTTCAAACCGTAAGTCCGCTTTGAGCCGTTTTGACGTTATTTCCTAAATTTAATGCTCTATTTTATGAAATGAAAATATTTTCCAAAACTTGAAATTATTTTGAAAATGAGCCAAATTCCGAGATAGGTGACTTTTGACTGACGTATATTGAAGTGGATGTAGCCGAGACCCTGTGTTGATGGATGTATTGGTATTGTGTGGATTTAAAGCATGTTTATGCTGCTGTTAATTGTATGCATGATTGGTTGAAATATCATGTTGATTGGTTTGATTCAGTTATGTTAAGTTAATGTGTACATAGACTGATTGATGTTGCATCCTAGTGATGTGCGTGCATATGCATTGTTTTGGTGGAGTTAATTCTCATTGTGCGGAATTTGACTTGGATTGCCGATAACCGATACCCCAGTGAGGATGGGTGGTTAGGCTGGATTCGTGTCCGGTTGTTTATGGAAGAATCGATGATTACTGTATCCGGTTGAGAATGAATCAGTATTGGGTGACTTGGTCACGTGTTGGTACCACATGCATTGAGTCTGCATTTTATTTGCATGGAATTGTAACATGTTAGGATGTCTTCCAGTGTTACCATTCTCTGATTGTTAACTGTTGTGCATGATGATTGTATGGTTGTAACTGTGTATTTAATCTGAAATTATGCTGAAATGTGTGGATTAATGTGCTTGTAATATATTGTTGAATTGAGAAGCTTATAATATGCTTTAATTATGAGAAGTCTCACCCTTACTTTACAATTTCAGATTAAAGTTAGCAGCTGAGGAGTTAGTGAGGATGGCTTTAGAGCTTATCATTTAAGTCCGCGTGTCGGTGTCATGCTCTGATTAGATTGTAACACTGGGGAACGTTAGTTGAGGAATTAGACATTGTTTAATTGTTCCTTTAAATTTTGTTGGGAATAATAATGATTGAATTATTCCGTTTTTGGTTATGATATTTTCCGCTGTGTAAGACATGGTCTTAGTTTGACTGAATTATCTGAAAATCTTGATCCTCAGTGTAGCATGGCTACTGTTATTTTGGAGTTTTATTTTATTTAATAATTGTGACATCCCTATTCCGTGTTAACTCTGATGAATTATGACTTAAATCGTTGATATAATTAATATTATTCGGGTATTTTAGAAGGGGTGTTACAAACATGTTTAAGCACTTAGACACAGTTAACACAACACGTGACCAATGGTTTTTACATAGATATTTAACAGTTAATTTAGTTATTGTTTCTTTTACTTATCGGGATTTTATGTCGTTTTACCACATATTATGCTTTGATTTTGTGTTTTAGTGTTTTTAGGTTCAAAAGAATAAAACAGGACAAATTGGGGTGAAAAGTGCAGAATTCAGAATTCAAAGGAAGTGCTACAGGAGCCCTAATATGTGTGGCCGTGTCACCTAACACATGCAATGTCAGAGGGAAGTTGTGAATAACGTGGAAAACCAGAGGCTGACACGGGCGGCTGTGTCGCTTGATACGGGTCGTGTCAGTTTTTCTGAAACTAGAAAAGAAGAAAATAAATACCAGAAGCTGATGTGGGCGGCTGTTTCACCTGACATGGGCCGTGTCACTTAACACGGTCCATGTCAGCCAGTTACGTTAATTTTAATTATTTTTGTGATTTTTCACTATTTGGGACCCAAATGGGTGTTATGGATATTTCTAACCGACCTAAATGAGTTTTGTTATTTAAAGGAGTTCCTATGATGAATTGAGGGATTTTTTTTTGCCACACGAAGAATTGAGAGGATTGAAGATTGAAGTCTATGCAAGTTTTGGGAGAACGAAGACCTTTGATGAGCAGAAGAAATTGAAGATCAGAGTTCACCATCAATTTGTGTAATGTCTTTATTTTTATTGTAATTCTTTTAAACAGTATGAATAGCTAAACCCTAATTCTAAGGGGGTGTCCCTGATTTGATTATGTAACGATGTTGAATTCTTGAGTTATCAATTTCATGGTTTTTATTATTCAATTTAATCGTGCAATGTTTCTATGATTTCCTGATCGGACCAATTAGGATTGATTTAAGATTAACAACCAGCTTGGCCGCGGTTGTTAAGGTTTTTGTGTGATTAGACTTTAGTAGATATCACCTAGGACAGGGATACCCTATAGTTACCAGATTTAACTCTTGATAAAACCAAAGCTTGTTTTCCTAATACTTCTATAAGGTATTAGGGGTTTAGAAGGAATGTTCAAAGGTTTTCCCACTAAGGACTTAGGGGAAAACAACCTAAAGGGCTGGTAATTGATATTATGAACTTGTTGAAGAGATTAGGATTCAAGGTAGTTATAGGGAAAATTATATACTTTACCCTAGCATGCTCCTCATATTAGTAAAAAGCCAATTTATATTTCTGCTAATTTTACCTAACAATAACAAACCAAAACCAAAACCAAAATTCAATTTTTTGTTTAATTGAACTATAGATTGAACTCAATACAGATACGATGTCCTTGAGATCGACATTCAGGGAATTTCCCTATTATTGTAAGAGGAAAAATAGTACACTTGCTATTTTTCCTATCAAGTATTTGGCGCCGTTGCCAGGGATTGCAAGGTTATTGAGTGTAATATGAGTTCAATTAAAATTTTGTTGCTCTTCAACTAAATTTTTTCTTTTTTGTTATTTTATATTTTTGTTTATTCTTGCTGATTTGTGTCTAATCTTTTTATGCGGGGAAAACCCTCAGCTGAATTTGTTTTTGACGCAGAAATCGAAAGGATTTTTCACGCAAGGCACAAGCAAGCTCGATTAGCCAGACTGACTTCTAACAAAGAACATTCAGTTCATACAAAGTCAGAGTCAAAAGAGGAAGGTTCATCAGATCATTTGGGTCCAGAGTCCAAAAAGGAGGAGATCACGGCTGAAGATACACCAGAGAGATTTCTTGGTGATTATGGTGGTACAAATTCACCGAGTGGCAGGTTGACAATTGTAAACCATCCGGTGAATATGGAAAATTTTCAACTGCATCCGAGCAAAATCACTCAGCTTGAGAGAGGATCTTTCACCTAAAAAGTCAATGAAGATGCCAACAAATACTTGCAGAGATTTTTTACCATGAGTACCACATTGAAGATTGATGGTCATATGGATGAAGCAAAGAAATTGAGAATGTTTTTGTTTACCCTATATGAAGATGCTAAAGAGTGGTTTTACTCATTACATGATGGTAGTATTTCTACTTGGAAAGAAATGGAGAATTTTTTTCTTGATGAGTACTTCCCTGCTTCTGTTTACATTCGCAAAAGATATGACATTGTGAATTTTAAGTAGAAAAAAGGAGAGTCACTTGATGATTCCTATAAGAGATTCAAGAGATTATTGGTAGCTTGTCCCACTCATAATATGGATCAAACAGAGAAAATGAAAATATTTGTGAATGGCCTCAGAATGAAGAGAAAGCGGCATATTGACACAGTTGTCGGTGGCTCATCCAAATTTACAACAACCACTGGTATTAAGAAGATCATTGAACCCATTGTTGCGAATAAACATATGGAAGAGTATGACAGGGTTACAAGAAAACCACAGGGAGTGATATATTTGAAGTTGGAAGTGAACAGGCAACTCAAAATTGAAGAGGCAATTGCTGCAGAATTGGAGAAAAGCTAATAGGTATGAACATGGGTACTCAACAGGTAGATCAAGTTAAAATTGTTGTTTGTGACATTTGTAGTGAACCACGCATTACTGTGCAATATCTTGCAACTCCAAAACAAATTAAGGAGACAAAATTCTTGAAGCAGAATAATCCTTATTCTAACACCTATAATCCTAGGTGGAAGAATCATTCGAAATTTTCTTGGAAAGATCAGCAACAACAAATATCTCAAAAAGCAGAATGGGAGGTAGATATTGAAAAGATGGCTGCCCACACTTCTCAATTCCAAGAAGAAACAAGAAGCAATCACAGGAGCACCACAATTGCAATTAAAAATCTGGAGGTTCAAATGGGACAGATTGCATAACAAGTAGTTCTGCAAGCACAAGACAATCTAAAGAACCATGAGAATGGGAATGCTATCACAACAAGGAGTGAGAAAGTTTCTAAAGAAAGAGAAGAAGAGGTAAAATTTGATGATAATATTATAGAAGTGGATTTAGAAGTGATTGAGAACAAGAAAAAGCAAGAAGAAGTGGTGCTACCTGTGAAGCCAGCTGAAGAAAAGATTAAACTTGAGATTAGGTTGCCATATCCCTCTCGAATGGCAAAGAAGGACAGCAAAGGGAAGGAGTTTGATAAATTTGTCAAGTTGTTCAAGAAGCTAGAGATCAACATACCGTTCTTTGAAGCACTCGAGAAAATGCCTTTGTACCATAAATTCATGAAGATGTTTCTATCAAAAAAGAGGCCAATAGATGATGAACAAGTACGCATTGATGAGAAATTGTGTGCGATCACGCCTGAGAGAAAAATTCTTATCAAGCAGAAGGATCCGAGATCAGTTTCAATATCGTGCACAATAAAAGACCGAAAGTTCAAGAGGGTTCTCATTGAATCCGGTTTTATTGTGAGTTGGATTCCCTTGTCTATTTTCAAAAAGCTTGGTTTTGAAAAGATAAGTGGGAGTAGGACAAAATTAAAATTTGTTGATCACACCTTCAAGCAGTCATACGGGATAGTGGAAGATGTATTGGTGGAAATTGACAATTTTGTTTTTCCCGTTGACTTCCAGATCATGGACATATCTGAAGATGAAGAGAATCCTATCATTCTTGGTCGACCTTTTCAGTTGACTAGCCGGTGTAATTTTGATATCGAGTCAGGTAATCTGACATTAAAATCTTTTGATATGGAGATAACTCTGAAGGTGTTGGAAATCAAGAAGCAAGGTGCAAGTGAAAAGGATAAATCTGCAATCGGTATGATCATAGTGGATGGCGAGAGAAAAATTTCAAAATCAATCCCAGAGGTCTCAGGAATAATCTCTCAGGTGGCATCAATTAAAATTCTCAAGTTCAGTCAGGAAGCCAAGAAGAAAAATAAGAAGGAGCACAAAGGTGATAAGATGGACGTTGATAATAATTGGAAGCATAAAATGGTGAATGTTTTTGATCTAGATGAGTTTTTGGTTGCGGAAAGCACAAGCAACAAGGTGTGGAAGAGAAAGTATCCCCCATAAGGGGATGACCCTTCGAACCATGCGACGTTAAACGAAGCGCTTCGTGGAAGGCAACCCACGCTTTTAATAACTTAGTTTCTATTTTGTTTTGTTTAGTTTGAAGATAATAAAAAGGAAGCCTTACTTGCGAAAGCTAGGAGCTGGAAGCTGGTGTTGCATTACCCTCTGTGAGTCACTTGTCTCGGGCTTGTTCAAAAATTATTGAGGCCAATGTTTTGTTCAAGTTTGAGGGAGGCTTTACTATTTTGCTTTATTGTTTTGCTTTTAGATTTATTTGTGTGTTTTATGCTAAGAGGTGTGTGAAGTTCACTAGTTGAAGTCCTTCCTAAATTTTGCCCAATTTTTTTATTTTGAATTGCTTAAGAGCTTGTGTTTCAGAGAGTCCGGGAATAGTATATAGAGACAAAGGGATGATTGATTGAATGAAGGAAGTTTGGAATAACATGACAGTGATACGATTCTAACGTGTAGGGTTGTACCATAGTACTTGAATCCTGAGAAGTACTCCTGGAGGTAAGATTGTTGAGAAATAAATAAAGTTGGAACCAGATACTGAAAAGGTGGTAAAAGGCAACTCCCTCGCTTAGTTGGGTATCCCTCACCAGGTTATTCAGTCCAAATGGATTTGATCCCTAAACATCGTCCAAAAAGGCAATATATAATTGCAAAGTTTGAAAATTTCATCGGTAATTAGAAGTAGCAAATGATGCTCATTTGGTGCTGAAATAAAAGTATTGATTAGTCTTGTGTAAGTAATGATCATCATAATTCTCATTTCCTTAATTTGATTTTCTTAATGAAAGAGGAGGAAAATCAGAAAAGACTTAAGGACAAAGCATGATTAGAGAGGTATCCCAAGAGCAAGCTCTAGATTGAAAGGTTCTTACAAAAACTCTTCGTGTCATGTGAATGTTGGACAAACTACTTTTCAATCAATGTGAACTGAAGTCTCACGTATGAGTACCGGGTTACGTTGATTATCACGAGTTCTTGTAATTGTCACTTGTGGTCAAGAAATGGTTCAAGTTTCGGGGATTTTGACCAGTGGTTTTTATATAGATATTTATCAGTTAATTTAGTTATTATTTCTTTTACTTATCGAGCTTTTATGTCATTTTACCGCATATTATGCTTTGGTTTTGTGTTTTAGTGTTTTCAGGTTCAAAAGAATAAAAAAAGAAAAATCGAGGCGAAAAGTGCAGAATTCAAAGTTTCGAAGGAAGTGCTACAGGAAAACCAGAGGCTGCCATGGACGGTTATGTCTCCTGATACGGGTCATGTCAGTTTTCCTAAATTTGGAAAAGAAGAATATAAATTCCATAAGCTGAGACGGGCGGCCGTGTCGCCTGACACGGGCCGTGTCAGCCAGTGACACTGATTTTAATTGTTTTTATGATTTTTCATTATTTGGGACACAAATGGGCGTTAAGGGCATTTCCAACCGACCTAAATTAGTTTTGCTATTTAAAGGAGTTTCTACGATGAATTGAGGGACTTTTTAGCCACACGAAGAATTAAGTGGATTGAAGATTGAAGTCTATGCAAGTTTTGGGAGAACAAAGACCTTTGATGAGTGGAAGCAATTGAAGATCATAGTTCACCATCAATTTGTCTAATGTCTATCTTTATTTTTATTGAAATTATTTTGAACAATATGAGTAGCTAAACCCCCCAAATGCTATGGATTGTCCCTGATTTGATTATGTAACGATGTTGAATTCCTGAGTTATCAATTTTATGGTTTTTATTATTCAATTTAATCATGCAATGTTTATATGCTTTCCTGATTGAAACGATTAGGATTGATTGTTAAGGTCTTTGTGTGATTAGGCTATAGTAGATATCACCTGGGACAAGGATATCCTATAGTTACCAGATTTAACTCTTGATAAAACCAACGTTTGTTTTCCTAATACTTCTCTATGGACTTAGGGGTTTATAAGGAATGTTAAAAGGTTTTCCCACTATGGAATTAGGGAAAAACAACCTAAAGGGATGGTAATTGATATTATGAACTTGTTGAAGAGATCATGATTCAAGGTAGTTATAGGGCAAATTATACACTTTACCCTAGCATGCTCCTCATATTAGTAAAACGCAAATTTATATTTATGCTAAATTTACTCTAACAATAACAAACTAAAACCAAATTCAAGTTTTTGTTTAATTGAACTATAGATTGAACTTGATACAAATACGCAGTCCTTGAGATCGACATTCGGGGAATTTCCCTATTATTACAAGAGGCAAAATAGTACACTTTCTATTTTCCCTATCAACATGTTACATTTAGAACAGGATATCTATAAGACCTATTCTGGATAAGACTCCATATGGTTTTTAGAAGAACAGAAAACCCAACCTTTCATATTTTCATCATTTTAGATGCGATTGTTTTATTCTGAACACTGAGGAAAGTTTTAACATGTTTGATTCTAAAGCACGTAAGTGTTTATTGTTAGGATACTTTGAACGCTCAGAAGGCTCTAAACTATATAACATAGAAACACAAATTACTGAGCAATCAATTCATGTTAGACTTGATGATAAGCTTGAGCCTGAAAAGTCAAAACTACTTGAGAAGTTCGCAGATTTGGAAATCACCTACTCAAGATCTAAAGGTGAAGAAGTTGTTGCTAAAGAAACTAAGACAAAGGATTCTGATGATGTTCAACTAAAGGCTATTAAAGCTTAGGTTTCTTTAAGGAAGTACATACCAAGATCTTCACATTATGAAGAATTAATTATGGGTATCAAGATTTAACTAGTCAGAACCATATCCTCTTTCAAACCTTCTAAGGAGATGCATCTGAGTTTGGTGCCCCTCATAGAACCTACACAAGTTAATAAAGTGATTTTAGACTCAAAATGGATTCTGGAAATGGAAGAAGAACTCAATTAATTCTCCATAAATGATGTGTGTGATCTTGTGACGAGACCCAAAGGAACCCATGTTATTAGAATAAATTGGGTCTTCAGAAACAAGCTCAATGCGAAAGGAGAAGTGATAACAAACAACGACAAACTGGTGGCACAAGGTTTTAGCCACCAAGAAGGGATTAACTATACATAAACCTTTGCCCTAGTTTCCAGGTTAGAGTCTATATGTCTCTTAATTTTTGTTGTTGTTAATCATAACATCATCTTATATTAGATGAACGTTAAGAGTTCATTTTTGAATGGTTACATAACTGAAGAAGTATATGTACACCAACCTCTAATTTTGAAAATCAGTAAAATCCAAATTTTGTTTTCAAACTTAAGAAATCATTGTATGGTCTGAAACAAGCTCTTAGAGCATGTTATGAAAGACCTAACAACTTTCTTTTAGAAAATGATTTTATCATAGGAAATGTTGACACTACTTTGTTCTCTAAGACATTAAAAAATGATATTCTATTAGCTCAAGTATATGTTGATGATATTATATTTAATTATTCTAATTTTACCTTGTGCAAGGTGTTTTCTAAGTCTATGCAGTTTGAGTTTGATGGGAGAACTCAAGGCTTTCTAGGAATCTAGATCAACTAAACCCTAGAAGAGACTTACATTTATTGGCAAGTACACCAAATAACTTCTGAAGAAGTTTAACATGTCAGAATGAAACATTGCAAAGACTCTTGTGCATCATATGTGTATCATTGATAAGGATGAGGTAAGCAATAAGGTAGATCAGAAGTTGTACAAAGGTATTATAGGTTCTCAACTATACTTGATTTCTTCTAGACCTGACGTTTTATTCAATGGATTCTTATGTTCTTGCTTCTAATCAAATTCTAGAGAATCATAATTAACATATGTTAAGAGGATTTATAGGTATCTAAAATGTGAGATATTGGGTCGAACTCTATTGTGTCGAAGGATGCTAGAATTGTTAGCATCGAATTGGGCCTGTTTGTTATGTCCAATTGGTTAAGTTAGCTTGTACCCTAAGTTAGCTTGTAATGGGTATTTGTGATAAAAGCCCATTAGTTTAGTATGTTAGGTTTATTATAAATAGCATACTAGTCTCTCATCATTGTATACTGCAAATCCTAATTTAGGGTGAGAGGGTTATTTGTTATTCTTGTATACTTGTAATCTTGTTTTGAAGATAAAGGAAAGAATAGCAGTTAATAACCAATCCTTGTGTTCATCGTGTTCTTCATTTTTTCCCCTACCTTGAGCAACAAAGTTATATTTTGTTTCAAGGCATCCGATTCACAACATAAAAGGTACTACTAACATTGATTTGTGTAATAGAAATCAAAAGAGTACAAGTTAGTACATTATTGTGATGATGACTATGCTGGAGATATACTATAGAGAAAAAAACTTACGGAAGATGACCGTTTCTAGGAGAATAGTTGATCTCATGGTTTAGAAAGAGGCAATAAAAAGTTGCACTGTCAACTGCAGAAATTGAGTATATTGCAGCTTCGGGATGAAAAGTCAACTAGAAGACTGTTAGATATATGAGAGTAATGTTCCTATTCTATATGATAATACTTTTGATATAGGTTTATCTTATAATCCCATTTTGTATTCTAGAGCTAAGCATATTGAGATTAAATATCACTTTATATGAGACTATGTTCATAAGGAAATTTTAAATTTAACATTTATTGATACAGACCATTAATGGGTGATATCTTCCAAAACCCCTTGTTGAAGATAGATTTTCTTTCATTATGAAAAATTTAAAAATGGTTATATATCTAGAATGAATAAGACAGAAGTCACAATATGGTTATTTATCAGAATGATAAAATAAGACTCTGGGATTTTGTGTGCTTTGTATATGTTAGTCTTCTGAAGTGTGAAGATCACATGTATCAGAAGTGTCATAGGCCGGAACCCTTATTTTAGAAACAATTTTGTCTTTTGGACTCTGAAGAATTTACTTCATTAATTAGTTGTCGAACACGCGAAAGGTGTGTGGTTCAAATTAAGACACATGTCTTTTCTTGAAACATGCTAAAATACTCGAGTGATACATTGGGAGAAGTTATATGTCTTGGGATTAGGGAAAATCTTTTTGTCTTTTACCTTGTCATATTTTTGAACTGTTCAATATTTTCTTAATCATTACAAATTAATATTTTTCCTAAAAACACTTCACTCACTATTGACCCATTACACCCTTCATCCCACTCTTTCTTAATTTCAAAAGCCTAAAAGTGAGAGAGTTGATTTCACAGAAAATCACAAATGAATTTGAAATTCTCAAATAAAAAGTGTTGACAAAAGGTGTTATATGTGCTTGACTATAAGCACAAACATGAGTGGTAAGTGTTGGTTAGATTCGAATCAAGAATAATGCATGTAATTAGTCAATGAAGCAGGTGAATGGAATATAAATAATTTAAATTTTTGACCCATTATTTAGTTTATTGGAATCAGGAAAAATGTTTGATTCAATCAGAGACCCTGTAATTCAAATCATGTATAAAATATGATTTGAATCAAATGCTCTTGGCCCTTAGAAAGGTGTTGAAAAATGTGTGATTCGAATTATCGGCAAAGTGTGATTTGAATTAAATTGGGAAGAAGTGACAACAAATTGAATCATTCAAGTCATGTGTAAAATCTTATTCAAATCAAGTGGTTTTGAAAACTTTTTTCTCCCCTATTGAATTTGATTCAAATCAAATTGAGAGTGTATTTGATTCATTCGAATCAAACACTTAAAAGCTCACATTTTCAAGATTTTAATGGTACTTTGATTTTTTTTTCTTTACACCTAACTTGAATAACACACACGTTGCTTTTATTCCACAAACTCATGCAATTGACTAAAGACATATTGGTCAAATTCAAACATAACCATTCTTTTATGCATGATAAAATGACAATGAATCGATTTCAAACTTGATTCAAAAGACGTGCAATCATGAGGAAGACTCAATAAACGATAATAAACGAAAGCAATAAGACACATAAAAAATAACAGTATCAAGGTTGTTCCACCTACATATGATAAAGACATGGAATCAAATCCCCTTAGGGATGTGTAGCTACAAGAGAATATATTATTTCTATTGCAACCCCAAAAAGAAAATTTTATATTGTAATGATATCACTTAAAGTTTTTTATCTTCCACCATTTATTTTGGATTTTAATATTTTTAAGTATGATTACAAATAGGTTTCTTAATCTTGTCATCCAAGAAAATAATAACAATGTCGTTCAATGAGATGGATCACAAGAGCTGAATAATGTTATGTTTAATGTTGGTAAACAACAACAGTGATAACATACAACCCTGGAAGATTTCTTAACTAATTAAGAAAGCTTAAATACAACCCTGTGTGTTTTCATTATAATACAAAATTGTGTGATTCGAATCATGGGCAAAGTGCGATTTGAATTAAATTGGGCAGAAGTGGCAGGGAATTGCATGGTTTAAGTCATGTGTAATATCTAATTCAAATCAAGTGGTTTTGAAAACTTTTGTCCTCCCCAGTTGGATTTGATTCGAATCAAATTGAGAGTGTATTTGATTGATTTGAATCAAACACTTAATATCTCAAAATTTCAAGATTTTAATGGTACATTGAGATTATTCTTTTCACCTAACTTGAATCAAACATACATAGTTTTTATTCCACAAACTAATGCAATTGACTATGGACATCTTGATAAAATTCAAATGTAACTATTTTTTTATGCATGATAAAAAGACAACAAATCAATTTTAAACTTGATTCTCAAAAGATGTGCAATCATGAGGGAGACTCAATAAACGAAAGCGATAAGACATACAATAAAATAATTGTATCAAGGATGCTCTCTCTGCATATGATAAGGACATGGAACCAACCCCCTAGGTATGTGTAGCTACAAGAGAATATATTGCTTCTATTGCAAACCCTGAAAAAAATTATATTGTAATGATTGTTGGAAATTTTAATTATATTTCAAGAGTTTTAAATAAATTATGTCTCAATTGTTAAGAGAAAATACTTTTAGTACAAATTATTAAATTTGATTTATGGCTAAGTTACTGTTGTACCCCAATATTTACCCTCTTCATTTTGAAGTTTCTGAATTATAATTGCATTATCATAAATATACATGCATAGTATTGGTCATGAGGTTACCTTATTCAAAGAATTTCAAATTATGGAAGAAACTGTGATTTTCTGATGATTTTTGACTAAAAAGTCCCTCTCATTATTATTTACAACTTTCATTTGAAACCCGAAAGAAAATTATGTGAATAAAGTCCACAACAAAATTGATCTTTCAAGTGGATAAAACTGAATTTTTAGTGCTATACCGTGTACTTTGCGCACTGAAACAGTCATAATTCCCAGCTGGAAAATCAAAACTGAGCAGGACCGATTTCTAAAATTCTTTACCAAAGTCCTCTAAGACTCTCATTTGCATGCCCAGGGCCAATTCCTTAACAATCAATACCAGAATTTTATTCTTCAGAGTTGATTTTGGGCTGAACCGAGCAATTTTCATCTGATACGCAAACTTCAAAAAATCATATCTCACTCGATTTTTATTGAAATGAGTTGGGACTAGTGCCCAAAGTTCAAAAATTTTGTTGGCTTCATTTGTATCAGAGCTACTCAAGTTCAAATTTTGATCACAAGGCCCTCGTTCGAGGCAATCTCTCCGAAGAGCGCATTGAAAATTCCACATGCGTCAAACACCTGAAAAATGTGCTGAAACTTAAAAAATTCATATCTCCTGGCATTTTTCATTTAGAGTCCAACTTCAAATTCTCGACGGATCAGGCTATTTTGAATTAATTGCGAAAATTATCCGGATAATCGCGATTTGGGCTTAATTGTGAATCCAAGGAACTTTAAGATCCAAATTTCCACACTATAAATATATTTTTTCCTTCACGAATTGGAGGAGGAAAACCATTTTGTCAAATTACACACATAATCACTCTTAACTCTCTCTAATTCTCTCTCAACTCACAAGTACAAAAATCAAAAGGAAAACAACTTTCCCTCCAAGCAACCACCACAGGCCACCACCTTGCTCATCCCTAGCATCGGTCACCACCGAAGGCCGTGCTAAGTGTGTCACTGCCGCTAAGCGCCGTTCGCGATTTCACTCACTCTCTTCCTCTTACCGGAGTCTCTTCTTCACCAGATTCTTCTCCTTCTTGCTGGATCCAACCTAGATGAAGCTCTTTCCTCTTGATTTCTCTTCAATTTCCAAGAATTAATCAATTCCTCTTCATCTTCTTCTTCAATTCTCCATTGAAGCTTCAAGATCTTCAAGGATTCAAGCTTGATTTCAAGTATTATCATCAATTCAACATTGATTTGGTATTTTCTTTGAAGATCTCAAGGAATTCCTCTTCAATTTGAGTCAAGCTTCAAGTTCAAGTAAGTGTTTGGTTCAATTAAGCACTTATTTTAAGCTACTTTCGACTTTTATCTTTTCTTGAAATTGAATATTGAAATTGCTTGCAAATTCTGTGTGGATTCCGATTCTTGAATTTTCATCTTCGAATTCTTTGAATTGAATTGAATTTTGCAACATTATTGTGTCGATGTGAAGAAAATTTGTACATAACGCACACATACACTTGTGTAGTTGCATTTTCTTGCATTTAGGTCACTAATTTGTGAATTTTTCATCATCTATCACATGCTCATGCATTAGAGAGTATTTAGATTGATTAACATGCATTGATTCATGTGAATTAAAGCTTAATTTGCATACAAAAGAGTGTCGAGATGTAGAATTAAGTGCATTTCGGTTCATAGAAGCATTTGCATTATGGATAATACATATACATGCATTTAAGCTCACACTTAGGATATAATTTTCATCCTTACATGTTCGCATATATGCATATGGAATAATTGGATCAAATTAATGTGTCAATGATCAATTCTCATGATGCTAGAGTGTGACGATACTTCACTTTCACCCACTTTTTTATATGTCAACAATGCATTTCTCACATATTCATGCATTGTTTTGCACATTTATGAACATTGGAATTGATACTTTAACTTGCATTCCTCACATGTTCATGCATTGTTTTGCATATTTATGAGCATTGGAATTGTTACTTTAACTTGCATTCCTCACACGTTCATGCATTGGCTTGTACATCCATGTGCATTGGAGTTGTTATTTTAACTTGCATTCCTCACATGTTCATGCATACCTTTTCGGCTTATGGATAATTTATGCTTCGCCTTGACATGCATTCTTCATATTGTAATGTATGTTCTTGAATCAATTTGCACATGGATATTGGTTTGACGCTTTATTGTTTGCTTTTGCATGCTTTAGACAAAATAAATTCTTTGTCATGGCTTGTTCTTATGCATTTTCTTGCAAATGATAGCTTTTGAGTTTAAGTGCTTCAAATAAGCACTTTTCCTTGTTATTTGACTATTTGGATCGACTTTTGACATGAAAACATCATGGAAAGAAGATTTGGTTCGCAGCAGAAAAATTCTGCAAGTTACAGGTCGCGCTTAGCGCCACCAGAGGCACACTAAGCGCAAAATTCTCTGACTTTTGGGTTTGTCTGTGCAGGAGGTCGCGCTCAGCGCCACTAGAGGCCCGCTAAGCGCCAAATTCTCGGACTTTTGGGTTTGTCTGTGCAGGAGGCCGCGCTTAGCGCCATATACCAGGCTTAGCGCGACCTGAAGTTGAAAACTTTGTTTTTTCTGACTTTTAAACACGAAACCTCACATGTTCTTACACTTTTGAACCTTGTTTAAGAGTTATTTGATGCAGGTGTATGTCTTGTATATGCATAAGACACGACCTTTCGATTTTTTGCGCTTGTACACATCTGCGTACATTCTATTGTCTACTCATTTGGTTTTACTTTTTTCTTGCAGAAAATTTTGTTCGAATGCGTACGAACTCGCATTCCTTTGCTTTTACACATGCATGTACATTTTATTGTCTGCTTGTGTGGTTTTATTCCATTCTTGCAGGTACTCTTATATGAATGCGTGCGAACGCGCATTCTCTCGCTTGTACACATGCGCGTACATTCTATTGTCTGGTTATTGCGGGTTTCTTGTAGATACTTTGTTCGAATGCGTACGAACGCGTATTCTGATCCTTGTTTGCGAACGGACATGCATCCTATCATCTGTTTGTTCGGTTTTACCCCTTTCATGCAGGTGCTTATGTATCATTTGTGTATGAACGCACAAATTGATATTTGTTTTGCATACGAATGCGCAATGCTTTGGTTGTTTTGTCTGGATTGTTATCTCTTGCAGGTTTATTGTTTTAGAAGCGTACGACGCGCACTCTGCATATGCTTTGATGCCTCAGTGCATTTCTCACTAGTTTACTCTTATTGCTTGGATGCAGTACTTGAGGTTTTCCGGAGTATTTTTAGCTTGCAGTGCTCTTCGGATTGGTTATCCGTTTCGTACTAGCTATCCCTTTTTTATCGCATTCTTTTACAGTTTTCCTAGATATCATGAGAAGTAGGGGTTTACTGCTTTCTTTTCCATGATTAGGATAAGAGCGTTGGGCTCAAAGTCGTTGTTTAAAGACCTGTAGCTAGGCATTCCGCAAATTGTGTTTGGTTTGTTTAAAATCCTCCACCGTGCATAGGGAGGTAATTCTCAGTAAGTGTTTACATTTGTGCTTTCATAGGTCAAGAGTGGTTAGGACACATGACATGGCACCACCAAGAAAAGTCCTGTTTTTTATATTTCCTGCTATATGATGATGATATGATGGGCAACACAGAAAGGGTCCGCAATCGACCCCCACACAGTTCTAGTCTGTGTCAGCTCAGCACATGCGAATCATGTTGCTTCCTTTATCGAGTCAATAATAAAAGTGACAAGAGTTCCCTATTCTGACTCTCCACGCTTTCCCGGGGTTCGCTTTTATTGCTGAACTCACATCATTTACTCTTTACACTTGACAATTCATGTCATGCGGTGATACCACTCATAGGAATCAGAATGTATTGGTTCCTGGTTGCTTCCGGCCCTCGGCTTGCCGTTGTAGGCTATGGGACATCGTCCTTTTCCTGCGCTTCTTTTGCATGACAATATTAGGGCTAGTACTAGTTAGTATCCCTTTTGTTTTGCTTGTTTCCTTTTGTATCCTTGCATGTAATTAAAACTAAAACATGCTTTCTTTTTCTTTTGAAAACTATAACACCTAATAATGGTTCAAAACTCCTTTCTTAAAGGTAAAAGCAACCAACCAAGACAAAATCTTTTTCTCCTACGGACGCTTTTTTTTTTGTGTTTGAAACCTTTTTCATAAGTAAAAAACACAAAATCCACCAAAACAAGTGAGCCGAACTACGACGCTCTGACTTTCCCATTGCACGAGGCAATATGTAGGCATCTTATCACGGGGATCGATCGAGCACAACTTGTAAAAGCTTACTTCTTTTCCCCGTGGTTTCTTTAATTTCTTTTTCTTTCTCATGCATTGTAGCGATTAAGCAATAGATAGATATAACACACCCGTTATCTAGAAAATAGAAGTGAATACCGTAGAGTACTATGAGTGTGTGGGGTGCTAATCCCTTCCCCTCGCGTAACAAACTCTCTTACCCAGATCTCTCATTCGTGAGACCGTGATTTCTCCCTTTCAGGTTTTCTTGATGTTTACCTTTCTCCTTTTGCGAGATAAAAGTCGTTCGATGGCGACTTCATTGATATAGTTATCGGATGATGTTCAGTCGGTTGTTTCAATTACACCCAGGATCCTTTAAGTTTTTTAATTGTAACAGATTGGTCCTTTATGTTGTTTTCGCTACATGGGGGTTCTTTATGTTAACTAACACTTGCATCGTTGACATTTTTCTCAAACTCCTTTCCAAAAAAGTTGAAGTGACACTAATGGTACATATATGTCACTTAACATAGGTCAGAGACCATCATTGGATCATATAATAAAATTTTCAGAATTTTTTAGTGCATAAAAGTATTTTTAAACAAATTAAAATGAACGAAAAAGAAAAATAGTAAAATAGAAAATAAAATTCTCAGAAAATTACACAAAGTGTAAAACGAGATGAAATTTTTTTAGGAGTTTTTTCATAATTTTGGGATCAAAAACAGATTTAATATGAATTTTAGTAGTTAAACTAAAATTAAAATAACAAAATAAAGCAACATAAAGGTCAACGATGCAAACGTTAGTTAACATAAAGGACTCATATGTAGCGAAAACAACATAAATGACCAATCTGTTATAATTAAATAACTTAAAGGACCCTAGATGTAATTTAGCCTTAACTTATTTATAGAAAAATTTAGTTTAGTCATTAATTATTTTACTCATATGTTGACTTGACTTAGTCAATATCATGAAACATATTTTCTCTCTCTTATATAACAATTTCTACTTTTGGAGAAAAAAAGGACTGATAACACATAACGTGAAAAATCTTTTGTCTTCCCTTTCTTCTTTCTTAAGATTTTTCCTGGTTACATCTTCCGAGCAAGAATTTTTCTTGTTGTTCTGATACCTCAAATTCTTACTAAGAATCTGAGAAGAGTCTGTTGAATCCTGGGGAATTTGCGCTTATGAGACAGATAAATCTTTAAGGACGATGTACTTACACGCCTCAAGTTTATTTAACAATTTATTATTTTGCAGGTAAAATGATTGATATTACAAGGAGAAGTGGCCGACTTTCATTGGTGATTCAATTTCTACAACAATCTTAAGGATTTATACTTTGCCATGGTTGATGTTTGTTAAACCTTTAGGTTCTATATTTTCAAACTCATTTTAAATTATTCTGATTTTGTTTTAAGCTCAATAATTGCTAAAACATACTTGTGATTCTAAAAGTTTTAGTGTTATTTATTACTAGGAATATAATATGCAAAAATAATGTTGTTTGTGTTCGTCTATAATAGATTTTTGGCTGGAATGATATTTGGAAATTATGTCTTTATTTTAGTTGTTGTTTGACATTTTGTACTCTTTAGAATCGTGCAACAGTTAATTTTGTTTCATATTTTATGAGATAAATTATAGGAATATAAAGTTCAATTTAATTAAGTTTTATTTTAGGAAGAAAAATAAATTTATTTAATTTAGACTTAAAAGTTTTTTTGTTTCTTCTGAAATCACTTTGCATCATTTGTATTTTTTGGTATCTTAGGTCCAAAATTTGCGTATTTTGATATTTAAGTCTCTTCACACCTATCGAGACGAAAATTTTCATCTTCATATCTCAGGTTGAAGAAACTTAAATAGGGGCATCTGTCATACCCCAATTTTTTTACCTAAGATACCATCTCATATCATTCACATATACATCATTACCTCACTAACAATATCAGCATAAGATAGATCGTGTATGTGCTCCTTAAGCCAAATTAGGGTTTTGATAAAAAAAATTCATCTGTTCAAGATATGATCAAATTAGGGTTTGAGTCTTCACTCACCTCAAATGATCTATCTTCATCAATCATCAACATTTGATCTTCAAATTCTCATAATTTCCTCAAGATCTATCTTGAATCGAACAATTAGGGTTTTGATCGAGGATGGTGTATCATTGACATTTGCTCAATGAATGACCTAATTGCTTGGAGATTGATCTCAAAATCATCAATGCAATATCTTGACCTAATTTTCTTTATTCAAAACATTTCAAAAGTCATGATTGATAATCAGAGAAATTCTGAATCATCGGACAAAAATTCAACTGTTAAGACCAGTCAAACTTTGACTTTTGGTCAACTTTTTAAAATCCAAATTTTTGCAATCATCAAATCATTTCAAATTATCCATCATGAACATAAAAAATCAAAATGTGTGAAAAAGTCAACAAAAAGTCAAGATTTGAAATTTTTCTAACACTTAGAAATTTTTTCAAGTGTTTTAAACATGGTTTTTCACCATTTTCATGGCCATTTTTCACCTAGATCCATTTTGATTCAAGAAAAACTCAAAACATGAAAGTTGTAGATCTTGTTCCAAGATTTCCAATAACTTGGAAAAAAAAATTTGTAGCTAGGATTTTGAAATTGAAACTTAGAGGTCCATAACCATAATTTTCAAGTCATTTTCCAAATTTACAAGTCATTTTTCACAAATTCTTCCTTCTAGAAGCCTTGTCCCCAAAAGAGATAGGAACTAAGTGTGAAATATCTGATGGAAATGATTGAGAAGAGGTTAAGATCACTTGAGTGATTTAACCATGGTTTGCAAAATTAACCATGTGCATTTATGGCAAAAATTCCTTTCTTACCCCTTAAGGCAACTTGCACAAATCTTCCAATCCTATCCTTGCCTTGCTCTTCAGTCCATTGGCCTATAAATAGAGGTCATTTCTTCATTCAAAATCACACCAAAGCATTCCAAAACAAGCTTTCTCACTTCTTTCTTCTTTTTCAAGTTTCAAGTTTCAAAATAAGGGAATTTGCAAATCTCCAAACCTTGCAAGTTCTAACCAATATTTGGCTTCAAACACTTTCCAAATACCATTAGGAAGTTGTTAGAATCATCAAGCAATCACCAAAACAACCAAAACTCAGAAATCACTTCCAAGTTCCATAAACTTGCAAATTGAGTCTTAACTTGCAAACTCGCAATATACTCGTGCAAACTCAAATCTTTCACTCCAAACATCATCCATACACTTCATATGAGTGATCCAAGCACTCATCCTTGACCTGAAACATCTCCAACATCAAAATCAAAGTTCACTCTAAACCACTGCAGTTGGACTTGGGCAGGCTATCCCAGGTGTTTTCAGATCATTCAAAGCATTCAAACACGTTCCATAATCATCACTAAAGTTGTCCAGATCAAGAAACAACATCTGGAACACCTCTAAACAAGGATTCGATTTCTGATTGAAGAGGTAAGTTGTCCAACTTCAATTTTTATAATTCTTGCATTCTAGTTTAAAAATTCCTATGTGTTCGCGTTAAAAGGTGACGCGCTAGAGGATGCGAACGTGAATTCGGATTCTCTGGCTCGAAACGATTTACTCTTTTGATTTGTTTATAAAGATGCCGCGAGCATCAAGCTTTATTATTTTCAACACAAGAAAGATGATTTAATGATTATGAAAAAGGGGAAAGCTGAAATACCCTCAATTGATATTGGTATGCGTAACGACTAGCGCAAACTAGACGCAACGCATTGGGGAGATTCTGAGTAAGGGGGATTGTTATATAAAGGGAATAGATGGAGCACCCTAAATATATATAGTTATCTATAGCTTTATATATGAGTATATTTGATATGTTTGTGTGTTTTAATTGCTATTTCTATGATTGGAAAAGTTTCTCCTTTGGGATTTTAAGAAATGTAGATTATGTGGAATTCTAGTGTTTGTTATTATTGTGCTCGCAAAGATCTATGGATCTTCTGCATACATATCCCCTAGTGGGAATCAGAGCATTTGTAGCTCGGATCTGTGGTTCTATGGTTTGTTTGGTCCGAGAGATAGAAATTTGCTCGACAAGGATGAGACCTTGTGCCTCACGATTCTCAAAGGGATGTTGAGAAAGTCGAGCAATCATAGTTCCCACTTATGCTAGTGGAAAGCAACGGATGTTAGTAAGAGATGACAAATGTCATCTTAATGAAAAATGTATCTAATCTATTTCATCACATACATTTTGAAAAGTTTGATTGATAAAATCTTTCATCGTAAGTTATGGGTGTTTTGCTTGAGTGTACAAGCGTTACCACTTACATGTTTAAGAAAGATGTTTTGAAAAAAAAGATTGAATCTTTAACTGTAAGTATTGGGTGTTTTGCTTGAGTGTACAAGCGTTACCACTTACAATTAAGAGATGTTTTTGTTTGAAAAGAGTTTGAAAAGTTTTTGATCAGATGTGATATGATAGATGAGATACTTCTTCCATAGAGATGATAGATGTCTAAATCTCGAGGAGAAATTGATTGGATTAAGGGATGCTTTTAAGAAGCCCATGGGTCCTTGTATTGTTAGCCCAAGAGGAGGCATTCCGAGGGTCATCGAGGGTCATCGAGGGTCATCGAGGGTCCTTGTATGAAGCTCAAGAGGAAGCTATAGGTATGGCTTTGTGTTAAAAGGGATTTCACCGAGAAACCATCCTTTTGAATTAAGAGCAATTTCACCGGAAATTTTACTCATTGGGATTTGAAAGTGATTTCACCGGAAACCATCCTTTCGTGGTTCTATCTTAGCTGGTGATTCTTTGTATTGAAGCCCAATAGGAGGTCATAAGAGATTTCCCTCTTTCATTGTATGAGGCCCAAGAGAAGGCTAAACTCAATGAGGAGTTCTTTTGAATGAAGCCCAAGAGGAGGCTGACTCAACAGGGGAGTGTTGTCTTATATGAAGCCTAAGAGGAGGCTAAACTCAGATGAATGAGTTTTCTTATATGAAGCCTAAGAGGAGGCTGAACTCTGTGGGGAGATTTATCTTGTATAAAGCCCAAGCGGAGGCTAAATTCATGCTGGAGATGAATTATCTTGTATAAAGCCCAAGCGGAGGCTAAACTGTGGGGAACCTATTGGTTAGACTAATTGTTATGTTGTAATTAGACAGTTGTATAAACAAATGTGTGTGTGTGATATGTATTCACAGGAGTTTATGAAGGAAATATAAACAATGCAATGATGTTTATTTACAAGAGTTTATGAAATATAAACAAGTGTCTGTGAAACGAACGTTTAAAACGAGCGTAAGCTGATTATTTACAAGTTTGAACTGTGTACAAGGAAATGAATATGTACACGAACGAGTACTTATGTACAGAGAAAGATGGATGTACATAGGGGGGTTGGGACTTACACCATAGGAGGCCCATTGGTTTGAAAGCGCTTCACAGGAATAATGCTCCTTTCAATACCAATGGTATTCAACAGATATACGTATGAAATAAAACGAACGATCGAATTTTATCTCAGGAAAAGTATCTCGTATTATGTATGATAAAAGTTTTGTATGAAAAGAAATTGATATGTACAAGGAAAAGATATATGTACATAAAGAATGTTGGCTTGTGTATACACAAGTGAAAGGAAAAACAAACGATCGAAGTTTGTCTGTACTTGAGTATAAAAAGTATCTGTGTTATGTACAGATAAAAATTTGTATGTATTTGAAGAGAGTTTGATATGTACAAATAAATATTATGTACATAAAAGAATGTTATGGGACTTACACCGTGAGGGAGGCCCATTGGTTTGAAAGCGCTTCACAGGAATAATGCTCCTTTCAATACCAATGGTATCTGTATAAACAAACGAATGAAAACAAACGAAAGAAATTTGTTTATGTTTGAATATTGACAATGATGATTTGAGTATGTACAAGTAAAACTAAATATGTACATAAAAGGATTGGGACTTACACCATAAGGGTGGCCCAAGATCGATTGAGAAATTCGAGAGAAAACGAATTTGATTTTATCGTTTAAATTGGATCGATCGTGGTAAAAGATGTAAGTTTTGATGAAATGTTTTGAAAAATGATTTGAAAATGTTTTGAAATGTGAAGTTCATTTATGAAAAGTTTTGAAAAAAATCGTAAGTCGAAAACTTGAAAATTTCACCTTAAAAGGAGGTTTGAAAAGTGTTCGTAACGCTTCGCTTGATTAAAATATGATCAGATGAAAGTTTTTTCTGAAAATTTTTGCACTATCATAAAATAGATGTATTTATTGACAAGTGTCCAAAAAATCACCTTAAAATAAGGAGTTTTGATTGGTCAAAAAAATTGTGAAAGTTTTGTAAAAAAACATGAAAAATTGGAAAAGTTATAAAAGAAATGGTCCTGATGGGAGTTGAACCCATGACCAAAGGGTAGACCACGTGTCAGAAAGACTTAAGGGCAAGCAAGATACCACTGAGCCAAACGCGTTTTAGTGTTAGTGGACTAGAACACGTGTTAGAAAAAGATTGGAAAATTCAAATATTCAAACTCAAGAACACGCGCGCAGTGTTCTTCATCTCTTTTGATCTTCAGATTCTATGATCCAAGCTATCATCTTCGTTTCTCAATGAAATTCAATGATGTAAAAATGAAACTTGCTCGGTTTTTCATCACGAACACGATGGTACTTGTTAATTGTATTTATTTTCAGTTTAACTCAATTGAATTTCTGGAAAATTCTAAGAACCCTAAAACTGAATTTTCAAATTAAATGATGTATGATTGATGATTCTTTGATTTTATTGAGGGTTTATGATCGTTATGTGTGCAGAAAAAGATTGGCCAAGAGCTTTTTCATTTAAGTTCAAAGAATATGGATATCCAAGTTTGTATTCATACCTGCTCAAGTGAGAATCGAAGAAGGTCTTAGAGCGTTTCCAGAACTTGTTTCTTTTGATCATTTGAGCATCATCGGCATGTATGGAAGCTGTGTGAATGGTATGCTTGATTCGAATCACCTCAAATCGTTCCAGCCAAGTCCATCTGCACAGTTCAGAAATAGAAACTCGAATTCTATGTTTAAGTTATTACAGTTGGTTGTTTATGTTTTGGATCATCCCTATAATGTATATGGAAGGTGTTAGGATGATTAGAACATAACTTAATCAAGCTTAGAATGGAATTCGAAAGTTAAGGCAGTTTGTACAAGCATGTGTCCATGGCATGTGATTTCTGATTTTCAGCTTTGATCAAGTTGTTTTTAAGTTCTAAACAAGTTAGATATTGATCATGAAGCATGTTTGACACCAAAATTTAACATGTTTTCAACTGATTTTCAAAAATGCAATGTTTGGCAATTTTGCACTATATTGCTTGATTTTCAAGAAAAGAGAGTGAAAGCATGGATTTGCATTGCTTTGGTGTTGTTTTGGACTTGAAATGTGATCCATTTATAGGCCAAAAGATTCTGAAATGTTAGGCAAGAGGTACAAGCTTTTGGTGATTCAAAGATAACTTAGAGGGCAAGAATGACTTTTCAAAGGAAAAGGAAGTTTCCTTTTTTAACCATGTGCTTATTTTTACAACTTGATCCATATCTCTCAATTATTACCTCTAGCTGATATTTATCAGCTCAATGATCCATTTGGCATGGTTGGATTGCTTCTAGATGAAGAAAACACAAAAATGACCTATAATTGAAGTTTTGGATTTTGGAAAATCAAGTTTCATGGAGCCTTATGTTTCAATTTCAAAAGCATAGCTAGACTCCATGGATTTGAGAGTTCTTGGACATTTTGGAAATCTTGTTTCACAAGCTACAACTTTCATGTTTTGAGTTTTTTCCAATTCAAAATGGAACTAGGTGAAAAAATGGCATGAAGTTTGGAAAAAATAAGAAATTTCAACACTTAGAAATTTTTCTAAGTATGAAAACTTTTGACTTTTTGTTGACTTTTTCAAATTCTTTCATTTTTTATGATCATGATGGATCATTTGAAGTATTTTGATGATTGAAAAAGTTTTGTTTTGAAAATTTTGACCAAAAGTCAAAGTTTGACTTCTCTGTGCAGATGAATTTTCATCAGATGTTTCTAAAATTGACTGATGAAGTCTGTGAACTTCTGTAATGTTTTGAATCCAGATATTAGGTTAAGATGTTGTATCTAAGATATGATGACCAATCTCTATCCCAAAAAGTCATTTCTTGTTCAAAAAATCAGAGAAAACTCATGCCCGATCAAAACCCTAATTGGTCGATCCTTGATTGATCTGTGAGAGAAAATGGATATCTGAAGATTGAAGGCTGATATTTTGATCAAGATAGATCAAATGAGGTGAGAAAAACTCAAACCCTAATTGATTGCCTCTTGAATCAGATGAAAATCTGATGAAACCCTAATTTTGACCTGTGAAATCCACACCCGATTAATGTTGTCTGAGCTGTTAGTTATGCAAATGATGCAAATGTAAAGTGGTATATTAGGTCAAAATTTGGGGTATGACACTATGCTATTGTGTTTCTGTATGTATGAGGATCATTAACCCTCAATCAATTGTTCAATTTGATTCACATACACGATTGCACGATGATTTATCATATTTAGGGTTCATTTGATTTTTACGAATTCAGTCATCATACACTTAAAATAAATGCAATTAAACACCATCATCATATTCCTGGGCTCAAATCGAGCAAGTATGATGTTTACATCATTCAATTTCATCAAGAAATGAGGAAGTTACAAAATCAAAAGCTTGAGGAAGAAGAAGACGGAGTTCGTGCGTTTTCTGATTTCTTAAAAATTCAAATTTTCAGTTTAACTTATATTTATTCGTTGTTGTTTTGTTAATGGATGAAACATCCACCCCAGTGGCAGCCAACATGCTCTTAAGTCACGTGCCATGGCTAAGGTCCAGGATTCGAATCCCCCTGAGACCTTTTATTTTTCCAAGTTTCACTTTTCTTCACATTTTCAACTCTTTTTTCAAACTAATTTCACAACTTGTTTTTAAATATAATTAAATGAAAGTGTGTAAATAACAAGCCACACATGTGGCCCAATGGTTAATATTTGCACCTTTGAGATCAAGGTCCTGAGTTTAAACCTCTCCAAGCCCAAAGCCAATTTTTTTATCACTAGTCTTCTTCACTTTTTATCAAACTTCAACATTTTCAAAAACCAATCAAAACTTCTCATTTTGAGATGATTTTTTGCACACTTGTCATTTAATATACCTATTTTATGATAATGTCAAAAAAATCTAAAAATATTTTCTTTTTGATTATATTTTAATTAGGTTAAAAATGCCAAAAAATATTTTCTTTCAATATATTTTTATTTGGTCAAAAATAAACATTTTTTAAATACTTTTCAAAAATGTTTTCTTTCTGATTTTCAAACCTAATCTTTTTCAAAATGTTTTGTGAATATCTTTCACTTTTCAAAATAACTTCAAACTTTCAAAAACATTTTAAACTTACACACCTCTTTTCCATGATCGATTCGATTAACCTTTAAAAATACAAACCGAACTAGGTTTTTCTTCGAAATTCTTTCGAATTCAAAATCAAATTGATCATGGGCCGACCTCACAGTATAAGTCTCAACCCTCTTATGTACATATTTAATTTCGTTCTGCTAATTTTTATCCGCTTGCTTATACACTGATTCCACTAGTATTAGGAGGAGAATTATTCCCGGTGAAACTGCTCTTAAACTAGTGGGCCTCCCTTAAGCTGTAAATCCCACTCTTTTGTATAAATTCAAGTTACACTAGCTTTTATTTGCTTGTTTAATACACTTGTTTATATATTTCCTTCATAAACTCCTGTGAATGCACACACACACTTTGTCATATATACTTGTTCATATACTTGTTCATTTATGTCATTACAGCTAGTATAACAACTAGGTTTCCCATAGCCTCATCTTGGGATTTGTACAAGATAACTCACTTGTTGAGTTAGCCTCCTCTTGGGCTTTGTACAAGATAACTCACTTGTTGAGTTAACCTTCTCTTGTGCTTCGTACAAAAGAACTTCCCTGTTGAGTTAGCCTCCTCTTGGGCTTCGTACAACAGAACTCCCTTGTTGAGTTTAGTCTTCTCTCGGGAATCATACAAGAAAGAGACCTAGAAATCTCTAACAGCCTCCTATTGGCTTCTAATACAAAGAATCACCTTCGCTAGGATATAACCCTAAGAGTATGGTTTCCCGGTGAAATCACTCTTAAAGCCAAGCCATCCATACCCTATAGCCTCCTCTCGGGCTTCATACAAGGACCCTCAATGTCCCTCGGAAAGCCTCCTCTTGGGCTCACAATACAAGGACCCTCGATGTCCCTCGAATAACTTCCTCTTGGGCTTACAATACAAGGACCCACTGTAACGCCCCAAATTTAATTAAATAGTTAATTAAATTGTTGAAGTATTTTATTATTGGATTAATATGTTGGTTGAGCGGTTTAGTTGATAGTTGAGCGATAGTCAGTTGATCGGAGGAATAATATTAGAAATAATATTATTATGGAATAATTATTTGATTAAAAGTTGGATTTAGTGGTGGTGTGAGAAATAATGTGGGAGGTGTTGATTAGTTGGCCCATTAAGAAAATATTATTATTATTATTATTAGATTAAAAAGAATAAAAAGAATTAGGTTGCAGTAGAATATGGTTGGTGGTTTTGGGGAGAATAGAACGTGAAAAGAGAAACTGCAGACCAAAGAGGAACGAGGATTTTGATGGAGAAAAGTGGAACGATCGGGAATTCGTAGAGCAACCTTCAATCCAAGGTAAGGGTGGGGTTCTTGATCTATAACTGGGGATATGATGGGAAGTAGGTAGTTTGGGATGTATGATTCGCTAGGTTGTGTCATGTCGATGTGATTAACCATAGAAAATCCCAAATTGTGTTATAGGAACGTTGTTATTTCGTAGGTATTGTCGTCGTTGATCGAAATTAATATGTAATTGTTGTTATTATGTGTATGTTGCTAATACTAATTAAAAACCATGTGTAATTCTGTTGTCATGTGAATGTTGTTGTTACGGATTGAAATTAAACCAATTGAATCGTGTGCAATTGTGAAAATCTGGTTTTTGGTGTTTAGGATGCAGTAGGAATCGACACATGTACCTATGTATCGATACAAGTTTGATGAATTTGAAAACCAGGGGCTGGAAAAACTCTTGCATCGATACAAATGGTCTTAGGTCGACTCATAGGGAAAAATTACACTGCTTGTATCGACTCATACGAGTCTTGAATCGATACAAGATGGCTTTGGATCGACACATGAGAGCCATGCATCAACTCATACTGAAGGAAAGTGGAAAAACAGAATTTTTAAAAGCTATGAGCCGACTCATACGCTGTATGCGTCGATACAAGTGGATTTTGTATTGATGCATGGAGATTTGTATTGGCTCGTACTGAATAAAAACAGAAAAATATTCTGGAAAATTGTTTTGGTCGTATCTTCGCGACCGTAACTCCGATTTTGATGCCGTTTGGACCGTTGGAAAGCTAGAATCACGAATTAGCCTATAATAATGTTTCTAGGTACAGTAGGTGATTTGTTGGATGAATTGTTGTAGTTCCTGTAAGTGAATCCGTTGTTGTCATTATTGTTGAACATTGTTGTAGAGGCTTTGATAGCTAAGGTTGATGGTTGTTGTTGTTGATTATGTTGCCCGTAAGGGGCAAAATGAATATGTTGTAAGTTGGTTTCCGTTGTGGATTACTTTGTTGTTGTTGTTGTTTTATGTTGTTTAATTTCATCGCATACATACATTTGCATATTATGTTGAGCCGTGAGGGGAAAAACCACGTTGAGCCGCTAGGGGCATGTTGTTTACGTTGAAGGCTTACGCCTTGATGCCTCGGAATTACTGATAGTTGTTTACGTTGGTAGTTTTACTCTGATGGATCCACATGCATCTGCATAATTGAGTCGCATTCGAATTGTTGATTAAGTTGTTGTTGTTGTTGTTGCTATAGGATTATTGTTGTTGTTGTTGATGATCATGTTGTCGGTTGATATATGTTGTTATGGTTATTGAATATGATTTTTTGTTAATATAATTTGATGTTGAATTTAGGTATTATTTGATAAATGTCGTCGCATATACGTTGTTGTGAATGATCGTATGTTGTTACAGAATAGTTGCGTGTTAGCGTTGATTAGTCGTGTGATTACAAAATAGTGATATTATATGATTTCGATCTATATCTTGTTTATTATAATCTCAATTATATGGTTTGATATCTCACCTTTTACTTGTTTTCGCCGTTGCCTTTATACTGGTAACGTGCAGGTAATGAAGAATGAAGAGTTAGTAGCCGTTAGTTCGAGTATGGTGTCGTTTGCTCTGATACGTAGCACTCGGGGGGAAATGCGCGTTGTTTCTATTTTTTTGTTTTTATGTTGAACTGATGTTGTTTAGTAAACATAAGATGCTATGCCTTGTTTTGTAAAAACTATTTTTTCCGCTGCTAGTTAATGAAGTTGTTTACGTTTGAATGAAAATGACATGATGATGTGTTTACGTTGTGAATTGTGACATCCTGATATTGTTGAAATTGATATACTATGATTTTAATTAAATAAATATGTGGTGTAGAATCAGGGTGTTACACCCACTGGCTTCTTAAAAGCATCCCCCTAATCAATAATCAATTTCTCCTAGAGATTTAGACATGTATCATCTCTATGAAAGAAGTATCTCATCTATAGCATCACATACAAATCAAACTTTTTTCAAATCAAAACCTTTTCAAAACAAAGCATCTTTCTTTAATTGTAAGTGGTAACACTTGTACACTCAAGCAAAATGCCCAATGCTTACCATAAAAGATTCAAACCTTTTTCAAACATCTTTCTTAACTTGTAAATGGTAACACTTGTACAGTTAAGCAAAACACCTTGTGCTTACAATGAAAGATTTAATCAATCAATTTTTCAAAAATGTATGTGATGAAATAAATTAGATACATTTTTCATTAAGATGACATTTGTCATTGTCTCTTAATTTTTGCTTCCACTAGCACATAAGTGGGAACTATGATTGCTCTGACTTTCTCAACCTCCTTTTGAGAATACGTAGGCACAAGGTATCACCCTTGGCGAGCATACTTCTTTCTCCCTCAAACCAAACAAACCTTAGTTCCCTTAGATCTGAGCTACAGATGCTCTGGTTCCCATTAGGGGATATGTATGCAAAGGATCCCAATGATCTTTGTGAGCATAATAATAATAAATAAATTAGGTTCCTGCCTAACCTACCTTTCTTAAATCCCAAAGGAGAAACTTTCCTGAAATAGCGTAGCAAATTAAACACACAAACATACAAAATATGCATAAAAAAGTTTCTATAGAAAACTATAGATATATAAGGTGCTAATACCTTCCCTTTATATAACCAACCCTCTTACCCTGGTCTCTCCCCAATGCGTTGCGTCTAGTTCTCGCTAGTCGCATCGTATATCATATTTAGGGTATTTCAGCTTTCCCCCTTTCCATCTTCTTTCTTGTTTGGAAACAATAAAGCTTGGTGCTCGCAGCATCTTTTAAACAAAAAAAATCAAAAAGAGTAAATCGTTTTGAGTGTGAGATTTGAATTCCGTTTAGATTCTCTTGTTCGTCACTTTTTACCGCGAACACATAGCACTGAGCTTCGAATGTATCCCTTTCTTCTTTGAGTTGAATCTAGGATCTCTTCAATTCTTCGAAATCAGTAGGCATGTCTGGATGGAAAATAGTATAGGGTTTGTCGTCCTCAGCAACAGTGTTAGTGTTTTTAAGTTGGCATTATTTTTGGTAAAACTAGGCTTTAGCAATGTCATGATAGATGTCATGACATTCAGAGATTGAAGATAAATCCTACCGCTAAGGATGTTAAAAGACACTCAGAACCGGAAGCTAAAGTCGGTTGGAAATTTAAAATACCGATGTCATAATGTATGTTATGACATTCGGTGACATTCTGCTCGTAACTGCTTGTTCCCGAGATTTTTCGTGAAGTTTGTCGAGTGCTAAATATTGTTTTTCGTTATTAGAAAGCATGCTCACGTGGCTGCTAGGTTAATCTTAATTAAACCTAAATTGATTGTTGAAAAGACCATGTTTTTAGGATTAAATTAAGTGAACCCTAGCTATCTTTATGGAAGCCCAAAACTAAGTTTCGGATCGCTTTATAAAAGGAATTCAACCCTTACAACCGTGTTGCGCCTTTGAATGTATTGAAGAGATAATACTTGTTTTTGTGTACCGTTAGGATTAGTAGTTGGTATTTGTAATTCTAGTTTCTTCTTGTGAGCCAAGCAACTATCAATTGATAAGTGCATGGACTAGGATTTGTTTGTAAGGGTAGTTTATCACTCAAAGCTTTAAAGCACGAGTGTTTGTCTCTTGATTGAAAGCTTGAGCGAGATCAAGATAGTTTATTGAAGTGTGTCTTCACAATTCAATTATTCAATAGGTTGATATCACCGCTGTGATTGAGGGGAGTGAGTAGGTACTGATCTAAGTAGGACTTAGGTTGAAGTTGCATTGGGTAGGTTTTAAGTGAAGGAGATAAACCGGTGGTTTATTCCCGAATTAATTCTACTAATAGTGAATTTCTCCTCGGCTTGGTAGCCCCTGTATGTAGGTGTAGTTAGACACCGAACCGGGTAAACAACTTATTGTGTTCTTTATCGTTATTTATATTTATGTAAATTGTTAACAGAGTGTCGATAGTGTGTCATAACATTCTCGTGACATCACGATCCGCTGCCAGAATTTCAATTGACATCGAGCAGCACCGCTTGTTATTTCCGGGTGAGATCTAGGGATAATAGTTTCCGCGAATGGATAAAGAAGGAGGATTTGGAGGAAGACCACCTATTCGGATGGGTCTAATTATGATTACCGAAGCCTCGTATGGTTGCCTTCTTAAGATCGGGGACACTAAAGCTTGGAGAGCCGATAAAGGATGGAAACATCCCACCAAGCTTGAGAAAGATAGGACTACCGCCTTGAAACATGAGGAGGAATGGAGCAAAGAGGAAGAAGAGCTAGCTCTAGGGAACTCTAAAGCATTGAATGCTGCTCAATGGTATTGACAGAACATCTTCGACCGGTCCATCAATGTGAGCTGGCCAAGGATGTTTGGGACACTCGAACTACTCATGAGGGACATCCAAGGTGAAGATGTCAAGACTTCAGATGCTCACTACCAAATTTGAGAATTTGAAGATGAAGGAAGATGAGAATATTCATGAATTTCACATGAATATCTGGAAATTGCCAATGCCTCGTGAGCACTTGGTGAAAAGATATCAAGAGAAGCTGGTGAGAAAGATTCTCGATCCTTGCCTAAGAGATTTGCAATGAAAGTCACCGCAATAGAGGAGGCTCAAGACATCAGCACCTTGAAGGTTGAAGAACTTATGGATCTCTTATGACTTTGAGATGGGAATCATGAACTGTTGACAAGAAAAACAAGAGCATAGCACTTGTATCCAATAATCAAGAGGGATGCAAGGTGGAAGATGAAGAGAAGATATCAAGCTATAGCCATGCTTGGAAGACAGTTCAACAAACTGATCAGGAGGATTGATCCAAAGTCAAGGTCAAATGTCAAGGACATTCCATCTGACATTAGCAGATCTTATGACTCCAGCAGGAGATCCAAGTCAGAGGAAAAAGGAAGTCAAGGCAGTAAAATCCAATGTCATGAATGTGAAGGATTTGGACATATTAGAGCCGAATGTCCCACCTTTCTAAAGAAACAAAAGAAAGGAATGGTCATCACTTGGTCCGATGGTGATTCGTGAAGTGAATCGAGGAAGAAGGTGCCAAACTTTTCACTCTCTCGAGAGTACAATCGATATGGATTCTAGTGATGAGGAAGTGACATTTGAAGAGTCTGAAACCCATGAAGTTGTGTATAAAAATGGTGAAGTTTGTCGCCAGAATGAGGAACGTAAAAGTCGATGAGAAGTGGAAGTCGAGAATGTGAAGTCGAGGTCGAGAAAAGGAGAACACACCACTATAAATCACCTTAATAGTGATATTGTAATGTCAACTCCAAACTTGATCGATGTCTAAATCACAAAATGTTGACATCCTGTATCGACAAGTTGGAAGAAATTCTTCACTTGGACAAAATGCGGAAACAAGCATGGTCTAGGATATGTTGAAAAGAAACTTGGTGACAGTAAGAATAAGAGACATAAGAAACCAATGTCAAAACAGTTGTCACAGCATAAAACAGGAAATGTGGCTGGCTCAGGGTATGTGATTGCAAAGAAGGTTGTTAATAACCAGGAATGGAACAAACCTGGGAAGTCAATGGCAAAGAAGGTGCCATACCACAAAACAGGAGATAGATTTGCCTCAGGATATGTGAAAGCCACGAAATCTGTTAATAACAAAAGGAAGAACAGACCTAATAAACCAATGTCAAAACAGATGTCACAACATTGGGTTCAACATCAAAATCATAGAAACCTGAACAAAAAGTTTCAAAGATGGAGATGTCATTATTGTGGAAGATTTGGTCACATAAAGTCCTTCTACTAGAGGCTACATGGATACTCTAATCATACTCCTTAGGTTAAGCCTAAGAACATCAAGGTACCTTACAATCAAAAGTGGAAGAAGAGGACTGCAGCTCTGATAACTCACACTTCTCTTAGAGTGACTGCCAAGGAAGACTGGTACTTTGACAGTGGGTGTTCTAAGCACATGACTGGAGATAGAAATCTTCTTAAAGATGTTAAACCTCATTCTGTCAGCTTTGTTACTTTTGGAGATGGAGCTAAAGGAGAAATCAAAGGTATTGGAAACTCAAACGGTCTGGAGCTCCAAGCCTAAATGGAGTGCTACTTGTAAAAGGTCTGAGTGCAAATCTCATTAGCATAAGTCAGCTATGTGATATGGGATTCACAGTCAACTTCACTAAGGCTGAATGTCTTGTAATCAATGATGAACAAGTAATGTTTATGAGAGGAGTCAGATCAAAGGACAACTGCTACATGTGGGAATCTGAGAACACCACTCTGTCTTCTGTGTGTTCTACAGTCAAAGATGAAGAGGAAGTAAAGTTGTGGCAGCAAGAATCTGGTCATCCACACCTCAGAGGAATGAAAAGGATCAGTTCCATAGAGGGAGTCAGAAGGATACCAAGACCTTTCATGGACAAAGGGAGAATATGTGGTAAGTATAAAGTTGGACAGGAAATCAGAATGTCACACTCAATGTCTAGACATCTGACCACTTTTAAAGTACTAAAGCAAAGTACTAAGATCTGGCATGAAAGGATAACCCAAAGATCTTATCGTCAAAGGATACGGAGAGAGTTGGATGAAACCCTCCTTGTCAGAGGAGAAAAGATCATGGTGGCATCCATCTATGATAATGACATAGTATCTGAAGGAATGTCAGACACATTGATGGAAGGCTCTACAATTCTTTCACAAAGCATGTATGCAAGGAATTGTGTCAAGAAGCTTGATCGAATAATGGCAATACACTAGGACTCTTACCCTCCACATTTGAAGTTGTCCAAGAAATCCAAAGGAGAAAGTGTTGTTCAAAGCTTGAGTAAAAGTCCCGTTGATGGATGTTCCTTCTGAGAAACAGCCTCATGTTTTGATCGCAAAGAAAAAACTGTTTAACTTTATACAATGTTAAAGTTGAATGCATAGCAGTTGGGAGAAATTGCTTTAAGATAATCTGGATGAAGCAGATGCTGACTAGGTACAATGTCATACAGGATGTCATGACATCGGCCTGTGATATCTGTACTAAAGTTCTTAAGACTAGTCAACTTAAGACCTTGAGGGACAAACTGGTTCTTGTCAATATGTGAAGTTGTAGCAATTAACTGAGCCTACAACAAGGGATGAAAGGGAGTGTTTATTTCAACTTTTGTTTAGAGGGTTATTTAGGTATTTTCTTCCTTATTTTAAGAAGTCCAAGAATAGGAAGAGACATCCTCATATAATAGTTTCTTCTTTTGAAAGTAGTACCATCCTTTCTTCTCTCAAAAGAAACTTTGAAACCCTTTGCTATTTTCGCTTTCATCCTCTCAACAACCATCAGCGAAAAATGTCTTCATCATCCTCATCATCTCAAGAATCAGGATCTCCATCTCTCCCCATGGTTGAAGTTAGAGCAAACACAAGCCATGCAAGTCAAGCTCGAGAGTGACACCACTGCGTACAATGGCCACTAACCCATAAAAGGTCAAGAAGTTACGCACAAGAAATGCAAGAAGGGCACAAATATCTCCTTCTGGTAAGACCTCAGTACCATCATCCTCCTGCTCCCCGTAACTAGTAAATAGAGAAGGATCTAGGTCAGTGCATGAGGCCATAGCTAGGATAGTGTCCGATATCCTAAATGAGAATAAGTCTGCCTGGATTTCGCCTCGAATCATAAGTCCGCTAGCCCTAGCTTAGCAGTTGATCCGATGTCAATGAGAATGTCAAGACATCGGTGATGATGTTGATTCCCTATGAAAATGATGTAAATCCGCTCCCTCTCAAGGATGTAACGATGATAATGTAATTGAATCTCCTATCGCAAATGTGAATGAGATTGATGAGGTTCTTGAGAAATCTTCGATCATAGTGCCTATAAAACCTCCGCTGCCTCTATCGACAACATATCCGATAGCATTCTTGAAGATACTCCTGAGAAGAACACCAATCAGAATATGGTTTCTCATATCATCAATCTAGATGAGGAGTTTTCTGATAATGACCTCATAGCCAAGGTTAACCCCAACATTGCTAGAAGGGTAATGAATAGGAAAGGGAAGAAAAGTGCTGCTCAAAGCTCGCTCATGAGAAGAATGTCAAGTTGGTGCAAGACCTAGTAATGGAGGAAGGTCAGAGAAAACATGGTAAGGGCAACAAGGTTGGAACTTCCAAAGGGAAGGATAAAGTAAAGAATGTTGGTGATACCCCTAAAGCAAAGAGCACCTCAATTGTGAGGAAAAGGAAAGCACCTGAGTCATCAGATCAGGATGATTCTGATTTTGATGTTACAGAGAATGTCTCTGACATTCATTCAAAAAGAAGGTTGTCTCTTGGGAAAATGCCCATAGTTCTGGTGCCAATTGACAACATTTTTTCACCACTCTGAAAATGCTAATAGGTGGAAATATGTGAGTTTAAAGAGAATTGCACTTGAAAGGGAACTGAACAAAGATGCTCTTGAAAGCAAAGATGTGATTGACCTGATCAAGGAAGCTGGGTTAATGAGAACTGTGGTGAAGTTCTCAAACCGTTATGAAGGTCCGTGAAGGAGTTTATTGTGAACCCATTATGGTCAGGCTGATGGAAGATCGCAGATTTTAAAACCGTGGTTTGTCGAGGAAGAAAAGTGAAGTTTTCCCAAGTGTAATCAACAAGTTTTGGGAGATCGATGAGGCTCAACTCGAGCTTGAAGAAACCGACAATCAAGTGTGTCGATAACCATCGCCAAGCAAGTAAAACATTGGCCTTTGAAGGGAAAGCTTTCTGCTAGCAAATTAAGTGTCAAATTTGCTATTATGCACAAGATAGGTGCAGCCAACTGGGTTCCCACAAACCACAAGTCAACCATCTCCATTGGTCTGGGAAGGTTCATCTTTGCTGTTGGAACAAAAGCAAAGTTTGATTATGGAAGCTACATCTTTGATCAAATCCTAAAACATGCTGACAGTTATGCTATTAAGGGACCAATAGCCTTTCCCTCCCTACTGTGTGGAATTCTAGTGGATCAGTATCCTAACATACTTGGTGAAAGAGATACAGTGTGTAAAAGAGCTTCTGCCCTTGGCTTCCACTACAAACTATTTCAAGGGAAGCATGTCCCTGACATTGTCATGACATCAGCTGAGACATCAAATGTCAAGGCCAATTCTCAGAAGGCAGATGTCATTGTTGTGCTAAAGGAGACCTGTAGGGAACTTGAAGCAAGGAAGCAGACCCTTGAAGCACTGATCTCTACTCTTGAAAAAGAAAAGGACACAGAGGTTGAGGAAGAAAGGCTTGATGATGATACCTCTGCTCATATGGAGGAAGATGATGATGAAGCAATTGCGACAAAGAAGGCTCAAGATGTGTCCTTTCACGGTTTTCCTCGAGAAGAAAGCACTTGAAGTTGTTGCCCCTGTTGCCTCTGATTTTATACTGTCAATTGTTTCCTGTTTTCTTGTTCTTGTATTTTCCCAATTTTGTTTGAATGTTTGTAATCCTTTATTGACAGATTTGTAATGTCCTGACAGAAATGTACCCCTGAAACAATGCTGGTACTTAATTATATGTTGATTGTTTGGGGCAATTGTATTGTTTCCTTTGGCCCTTTATGGCTAAAAAGGGGGCGAAGAACTACCGTGTGACAATAGTATGGGACTTTGGGGAAACTATATGAAGTTTTTAAATTTTGTATATGGGCAATTGTGGGAATTGTGGGATTTCTGTATGGGTAGAATTTATCTTATCTCTAGGTTCTAGTTTATTTAAGCTTAGAACTAGTTTGTCTTCTGCTGCATATGTACTCTGATAGGTTAAGTAGTTTTAGCCAAAAATGTGCCAAAGGGGGAGTTTGTTAGTGTTTTTAAGTTGACATTATTTTTGGTAAAACTAGGCTTTAGCAATGTCATGATAGATGTCATGACATTTAGAGATTGAAGATAAATCCTACCTGCTAAGGATGTTAAAAGATTTCGAACCGAAGCTAAAGTCGTGCCGGAAATTTGCAGAAAATAGTCTCGATGTCATAATGATGTTATGACATTCAAGACATTCTTCTTCGTAACTGCTTGTTCCCGAGATTTTTCGAAGTTTGTTGAGTGCTAAATATTGTTTTTCCGTTATTAGAAAGCATGCTCATGTGGTTGCTAGGTTAATCTTAATTAAACCTAAATTGATTGTTGAAAAGACCATGTTTTAGGATTAAATTAAGTGAACCCTAGCTATCTTTATGGAAGCCCAAACGAAGTTTCGTGGATCGCTTCTATAAAAGGAATTCAACCCTTACAACCCTGCGCCTTTGAATGTATTGAAGAGATAACTTGTTTTTGTGTAATCGTTAGGATTAGTAACATTGGTATTTGTAATTCTAGTTTCTCTTGTGAGCCAAGCAACTATCAATTGATAAGTGCATGGACTAGGATTTGTTTGTAAGGGTAGTTTATCACCAAAGCTTTAAAGCACGCAGTGTTTGTCTCTTGATTGAAAGCTTGAAGCGAGATCAAGATAGTTTATTGAAGTATGTCTTCACAATTCAATTATTCAATAGGTTGATATCATTGTTGTGATGAGGGGAGTGAGTAGGTACTCGATCTAAGTAGGACTTAGGTTGAAGTTGCATTGGGTAGGTTTTAAGTGAAGGAGATAAACGGTGGTTTATTCCCGAATTAATTCTACTAATAGTGAATTTCCTCCCGGCTTGGTAGCCCCTGATGTAGGTGTAGTTAGACACGAACGGGTAAACAACTTATTGTGTTCTTTATCGTTATTTATATTTACTGTGTAAATTGTTAACAGAGTGTCAGATAGTGTGTCATAACATTCTCTGTGACATCACGTATCTGCTGCCAGGAATTTCAAACAGGTTCCATAATTACTGGTAGAATGGCAGCATATGGCATCATGAGATTTTGAGTGTGAGATTGCACCCAGTTGAGGTAAGGTTCTCAAGGAATGGAATTTTTATGCCCCAAGGTCTTGGTATAAGTTTTCTTCACTATGTCCCAAGTGTTCACAAATCTTCGGTGATAACCATGGAGATCGTTGTCGTAGTCAAACACAATGTCTTGGATAAGTATATCATGAGGACCGTCTCTTTGAGCATTACCAAACTGTCGTAACGCTAGAGAAGGGTTATAAGTGATACCTCCCTTTATGGCAGGGAGTGGTACATTAGGGAATTCTCTACAACGCTCAATGAAAGTGAAGTCCTTTTGAGAGTAGAGACACCAACGAATATCTAAATGAGAGAGTTACATCAACCTTTGAGACCATTTCAAACCTTGTTCTTTCTTCATTAGTGATCGAGGAAGGTGCGAAATAAACCACCTGGATAATAACAGTATGCAACACACAAGAGTTCCTTGTCTTTTCATGGTACGAGTGTGGAGAGAATGCAGAATATCTCCGAGCAAAGTAGGCACAGGATTATGAGTGAGGAATATCTTGATGGCGTTCACGTATATGAACTGATCTGGATTAGGAAATAGCACCAAGCTATATATTAACAAGGCAAAAATGTCTTCAAAAGCGTGGAAACTCATAGCCTTTAAAATTTCTCGAGCCTTCTTTATCAGAAACTTAGCAAGCAAACCCTTAACTCCACTTCTTGTTTCCCAATTGGCTTCAATGTCTGACCTCTTTAGGTGTAGAAATGATGCAATATCTTCAAACCTCAGAACTTTTTCTGAACTGGTGAATGGTATTTGATCAAGAATGGGTATTCCAAGTAGCTTAAAGAACTCTCCCATTGTAGGTACCAACTAATAGTCTGAGAAAGTAAAGCAGTAATGTTTCAGATCAAAGAACTAGAATATGACGCTCATCATATCTTCTTCAAAACTAGAGGTAACCAAGTCAAGTAGATAACCATGCCTCTTGATGAACTGAGCGTGATCGGGAACTTTTGAGACTAACTCATTGAGTTGGGAAGATACACAAAGTTAATTTGGATAGTCTTCCTGGAAGCCATAAACCTACAACAAATACAAAGATAAATCCCTAGGTCCTTGAAATGGTTAGAAATGATATGATGTTATGGTGTCATGATGTCATGTTTAAATAGCACACACAAGCAATTCACACAATAGCCCTAGGTTTAAGGCTTGCATGAGGTATAAGTGTCTACCATACCGGGGTTTAAGTTGGTTCAACCTATCCTATAATAGTAACCGGGTTTTAGGAATCTCATATCACAGATCTTTCTCGCAAGCTTTATTTCAATACGACTACTAATTGATCGACTGAAACATCCTGAAAGTAAAATCTCAATGAGCGTAGCATCGAGTATCAACCAACCTCAGTCTGCACCAAAGCCGGCTATCTCACTACCTTCTAATGTCCAGGATGACTCAATTAGGGTTCTAAAAGTTTAGTTAGTGCTTGATGACACCACGCAGACGCCAAATATTTCCTTAACTGAACATGAGGAAAATCAGGGCATCCAAAGTGACGCACTAACCGTAGCCATCATTTTAACTGTTTCGGTCTATGTTGGACAGTCACGATGATCTATTGCTACTCACCTAAGGAAACCTAGATCTGGGTGTAAGATCCCCCACAAGTATAATACCCAAACAACCCTTAAAAATAAAGCATACAAAGCAAATAGAAAGCAATAAAAGTGATTTAAAACCCTAAGGTAACCTCTCTTTAGGTAGTATCCCTAGCAAAATCGTCAGTTCTGTAACACGGTGGGAGAATTGACTTGTTTGTTTTGCGTTTTTATCGTAAATGTTGCGGATAGCAAGAGTCTCCACCAAGTTTTCTTTTATCCAATAAAGGAAAGGTGAAAAGAATAGGAAAGACCTTTGATAGATTCTGAGTAAGGGAGGTAATTATGAAAAGGGAAGGTATTAGCACCCTTTCCATCTGTAGTTATCTACGGGCTCTTAATTGCTTCGCTCACTTTTGAAAATTTGCTTTCTATGTGTATGTGATTTGAAAAGTATTTTGAAAAGTATTTGAAAAGTATTTCTCTTTGACTACAAATGATTCTCGTTGGAATGTATACGAAGTGTTTGGAAATATTTGTTTGGAAAATGTTTAACTTTGTAATGATTCTCACTGGAATGTATACAAAGTATTTGTTTGGAAAATAGTTTTTGAAAAAAGTGTGAGGTGTGAAAAGTATTTTTTGATTGGAGCAAGCAATAAAGTCTTATTTACCTACTCAGATTGGTCGTTTCTTGTTATTTTCCTTCTCCTTTAGGATAACGCTATCCATACTATTAGTTGGTAGGTAACCCTATCTGTTGGATGTGAAGGGACAACCGTAGGGTCATCGTATGGTCATTGAAGGCAACATTGTAAGGATACCTTAGCAATTTCGTAAGGGACGATCATCACTTATTGGTAGGCAACAGCCGAGGGACGAGATCATGTATTTGTAGGCAACATCGAGGGTCATCGAGGGACTATGATCTTTGTGATGATTTTATTCGTAGGTGTAACACCCG
Source organism: Vicia sativa (assembly GCA_021764765.1). Lineage (NCBI taxonomy): Eukaryota > Viridiplantae > Streptophyta > Magnoliopsida > Fabales > Fabaceae > Vicia > Vicia sativa. The sequence continues at coordinate 87,588,132 of CM038795.1, forward strand.
GAAAACCATTTATTTATTTAAATGAAGTATTAAGAAATTATTAGTTGGAATTTAGTCAAAGAAGAAATTATCGGAATAATTATAAGGGACATTCACGGATTTATAAGTCGGTTTAAGAGGATTAAGTGAATAATCAATTTAGTCGAAAAATTATTATTATGAGTAGAAATTAATTAACTAGAATATTAGTGAGTTTTATTATAATGTGAGAAATAGAATGAGAAGTATTATTTAATTGGCCAAATAGAATATATGATAGAATAATATTAGAATTATTAAAAGAGTAGAATAATTAATTTAATTAATAATTGAGTATGATATAAAGGAGTATATAAAGGAAGGAAATAATAGGAATAGGGTTTGTATGTGAGAAAAGAAAACCAATTGAAGAAGGAGGAGGCACAAGGGCTAGGAGAGGATACCAGAAGTGCACAATCGGAACCGGAAAATAGGAATTCGATCAGAGATTTAACCACCGTCAAATTTAAGGTAAGGGGTGGGGTTCTAACTTTCTAAACAGGATTATGATAAATCGTATGTGGGGAGGATTTTATATGAAATTACCTTTTTTGTGTAGACCGTATGTGAATTAAATAGTTGATTATTATAATTATGATTGCTGCTGGTAATCGAAGGATAGAAACATTGGTGGTGTAAAGAATTAGAGTAATACTGATCGATTGAAAAATGAGTTTTGGGGACGGTGGCTATAGGGTGAGGCGAGCGCCCCTTGCACCAACATAGGACTGAGACGGACGTCTCAGGGTTTGGGGACAAGGAATGGAGACGGGGGCCCTCGTATGATGAGGCGGGCGCCCTCCAGGCGGCTAGAAGTGGAGGCGGATGCCTCCCTTGGGGAAGATGGAAGGGACGATCGTCCCAGGCTGGGGGGTGGGACCATCACTTGTCCTTCTGTATGTGTAAATCGTGTAGCTTTTATGTGATTTTATGTGGCACTTGATAACAGGTAGTACAGGTTTGATGAATCATAATATGTTACCTAAACCAATTAAATGTGTTAGTAATTAAATGATAGTATTGCAAGAAGTAGCAGATGGAATAATAAGAATACTACTATTATTAGCAAAGGCAGTTGGTTTTAGTAACAGTACTGCTAAGAATTAATAGCAGCAAGAATAAAATATAGTAACAACAATAATATTAGATAATGGCAGAATGTTAGTTAGTAGTAGAAATCACAAGTACAAGTAATCTAGTTGCAGTATAAATTAGATACAAGGAAGATGGATATTAGTAGTATAGTTAGCAAATGGCAATATAATTCTGGAAGTAATAGAAATAGTACTTGAAGGCAGTACCGAATTAACTGAGTTAGTGATTTAAGCGATATAACTAGTTGCCCGAAATTAATCAAAAATGGTCGGAATGATTTGTATATTTTAGTAGATGATTATGATTGTTGATTTTGTTGAAATTGTGTGAATGTATCTTGTTGTGAAATTGTTTATGAATTATTAGCGATGAATTGGTTATATGGTTGTTTATGTGAAGTTGCAGGATATTTTCAGTGACGATAATTACCTCTGATTATTGGTAATAACCGTGAGATAAGCGTATGCCTTGTGAAGTGAATTTATGTTGTTATTTGCATGTTGTTAGCATCACATTTCATTTTGCATTTGTGAAGGCCTGTATTGGCGGATTTGTGAAGAAGGCTTATGCCTTGTGCCTCTGATAACTGGCAATTAGTGAAGGGAGTTTACTCCACCGGTACCACATGCATATGCATTGTTTGAGTCTCATTTGAAGTCATGTCGTTGTTAGTTTCGAAGTAATTATATGTTGTTGCTAACGATGACGTAGTGTGTGTTGTTGTTGATTGGGAATTTATTGTGACGTGTTATTTGTGATATGGTAATTTTGTATGAATTAATCCTAATATATTATTTATCATACACCTGTTTATATTGGTAGATATCTCACCCTTTCTATTTTGTTGGTCGTTACCTTTATATTGGTAACGTGCAGGTAACGAGGAGTAAAGAGTCTAGTAGTTTATGGCGTCGTCACTCTGATACGTAGCACTCGGGGGGAATGAACGCATATTTGACTTTATATTGTTTTCCGTTGCATTGTTGAAATTAATACTTGAGAATTATTCCCTTGAATTAAGTTGTTGGAAGATGCTATATTCCGTTTGGAGTTTTGAAATATTATAAATCCGCTGCGTTAGTTTTTGAATGAATATGAAGTATTTTTGAAGACTAATTAATTGTTATTAATTCTTTGAATTAATATGTTCTATGTATCCATTATGATATGCTTTTATGATGACGAATTTTGATTTATGAATGTAACGCCTCATATTTTTGAAACTTTTGGCACTCTAATTTTCATATAAACGTTGGGTAGAATTGAGGTGTTACAGTAGGAAACTTTGCTAATGGTACCCCTACGTTCGAGGGACATGGCCATTATATTCGAAAAGAAACAAGAGAGGATACCCTAAGGGTGTGAGTGGGTGCAAGGAGTGTGTTCAATTCAGATATTTATCTTTGAATTAGGGTTATTCTAAGATTGTTTTTAATCTTGCCATACAAATCCTAGTTAGCATACATCTAAGCAGTTTAATATTCGCAAGAAAATAGAGTGCAGAAAGTAAATGTCTTACACTATTACATGGTTTTGGGGCAGTTACATAATATGAGGTGCGGAAAGTAAAGGTAGAAAAAATGAATTTACGCTATTACAGAAAACTTTGCGACCTATACAGCGATTTCTAGAATTTAAAGTGCGGAATAGTAAATAGAAAATAGAAATTCAAAGATATGATGCAACCGGAGTTCATAAAGCATGTGATTCAAAGTGTTTTATCCATGGATATTGATCCATTCTTACCCTACTATAGCTCAGGAACATGAATCAAGACTTGAAAGTGCTTGAGGATGGCTGGAAATTGGAATTCGAAAGTGCAAGTTTTGCTTGAAATTTTTGAGCAAGAACCCTAGTCTCTTGGTTGCAAGAATTCGTCCTTTTGATGCCTGAAGGTGTTGTGTATATATAGGGCAAGAGATTAGGTCAAATATTGAGAGGAAAATACATCCTCTTCAATGCAAAATATTTGATTGGAGTTTCTTATCCAAATCTTCCATATTTGGCTCAACCTTGCTTTAATCAAGCTCCATGCATTTTTCCAGCTTATAATGGACTTCCTTGGCCTCCAAGACAATCAAAACATAAGCCCAACACGTCTTGCTTGTATTTTTGCACGTTATTTAATTTAAATTGAATTTTAATGTCTTAATTCAAAAATAAATTAAATAAATGAAGGAAGGGCGTGCAAGTGAGCTTAGAGATCATGGGACATGTTAGAAATAAGTTTGAATCATAAAAACCATGGCCCATTTGAAGAAAATTTGAATTTGCTTGCTATTTCTCTTCATGCACTTCTTTAAATTTCTCAAACTTGCACAAGTTGCATTTTGCTCAATTTTCAACATTTTGAAGTGTTCAAACATAAAAATAAATATTAAATAGTAAAATAAAGTAGGTTAATAGAGTATGCAAATTGGTTAATACATTTATAATTTAGTGTCAAAAGATGGTTAATATTATGTATTTGATTGGTTAATGAAATATTAAGAGTGGTTAATTAATTATAAATAAAATAATTAGTTAATGACGTTCATTTTTGTGATTAATATAATTATAAAGTTGGTTAATAATACAACTATATATATATATATATATATATATATATATATATATATATATATATATATATATATATATATATATATATATATATATATATATATATGTGTGTGTTATATAAAATTAATTTTAAAAAAATATTTAAAAAGAAATATTTTTAAAAAATAATAATATTATATTATAAAAAACACTATTCACCGTATAAATACGGTAAAAAATGGTGTAACAGTGGGTGTAAAAACCCAATGTCATAACCAAATTTACATGTTTGACTCTTTATTTTTCAAAATGCTTTTCACTTCATGCTCACGTCAAATTTAATTTGAGGCTGTTATCTTCTGAAATTAGAATTGATCCTAAAATTTTATATAGTTTTTTAACTCTACTCATTTAAATGTAATTCCAATTTACCAAACTGTGACATCAAACTTTTTATTGAAAAATATAAGTCCATTTTTCGATTCAACTTATTCTTTTTTATTTTATGAAAAAGAGTGTTAGACTCCCAAAAATACAAATTACACGATAATTAATTTAAAGGTGACAAAATTCCGCTCATTCGCCTCTAATATTTGTTGGAACAGAAGATGATAGAAAATAGATTTGTGATGAAGAAGAAGTTTAAAAGAAATCGGAAGAGAATAAAATGTGATACTGAAAGAATGAAATTGTATATTATGAATTGAATTATTTTGTTTACAAAGAAATGCTTCTTATATAGACACATTTCTTAGGCTCAATAGTGTAAACTAAACTAAGGCCCAAAATATTTAAAGCCCAACGCATTCGACTTCAGCATACAAGAGAGTAACACTTCGACAAACAGGTTGTTCGACCAACACTTTCAATCATAACTATACACACACTCGAACATGAATTATGCACACATTCTAACACACCCTCTTAATTCATGTCCTCGAGACTTCTCATCCCGATGCTCCCTTTCAGCTCTTCGAATCTGACTTTCTTCAGAGGTTTAGTGAATATGTCGACTAGTTGAACTTCGTCTTGCGATTTTATTTCGATCTTCCTTTGTTAACTTGATCTCTCGAAAATGATACCTTCTTTCAATGTGTTTACTTCGACCATGACACACTGGATGATTCGCCAAGTTGATTGCTGATTTATTGTCAACAAATAACTTTCTATTCTTTGGCTCCATTATCTTGAGTTCTTCAAGTAACATTTCGATCCATACTGCTTGACATGCTGCATATGATGCAGGTACATATTCTTCTTCACACGATGACAAAGCCACAGTTCTTTGTTTCTTCGAGCTCCAGGAGATTGGAGCACCTTCGATCGTAAAGATGTAGCCTGCAGTGCTTTTCTTTTCATCTTGATCTCCACTGAAATCTGAATCAGTATATCCGTGAACTTTGACGCTTGTGTTGTTCTTCGACTTCTTTGGCAACAACACCCCATGGTCGACAGTTCCCTTTATGTATCTCAACACCCTTTTTACTGCATTGAGATGACACTCTTGCGGTTTCTCCATAAATCTGCTCAGCAACCCCACACTTTGGTAGATATCAGGTCTTGTATTGCAAAGATATCTCAAGGATCCAATGATCTGTTTGTACAACGTCGAATTTACAAACTTATCATTTGATTCTTTCTTCAGCTTTGCTCCTGTCTCTAACAGAGTGACAGCTTCTTTATAGTTGCTCATGTTGAATCTTTTCAGAATGTCTTGAGCATACTTGGTTTGATGCAAGAATACTCCTTCTTCAGTATTTTTGAATTCCATTCCTAGAAAACATGAGAGATTCCCTAGATCTGACATTTCGAATTCTTGCATTAGCTTTGACTTGACCTTTACTATCTCAGCTTCTTCATCTCCAGTAATCAGTAAGTCATCTACATAGAGGCATAAAATGATTCGACTGACACCGTCAACATCTTTTGCATACACTCCATGTTCAGAGACACACTTTGTGAACCCTGCTTCGATTAGGAAGCTATCTATTCTCTTATTCCAAGCTCGAGGAGCTTGCTTCAAACCATAGAGAGTCTTCCGTAATCTATACACCTTCGACTCTTGTCCTTTGACATCGAATCCTGGTGGTTGAGTGACATAGACTTCTTCTTCTAATGGTCCATTCAGGAATGCTGACTTTACATCCAGCTGATGCATCTTCCATCCCATGTATGCTGCTGTCGAAACAACTATTCAAATTGTTTCCAGCCTAGCAACCGGTGCGTATACCTCATCAAAGTTTATTCCTGGCTTCTGTAGAAAGCCTCTAGCCACCAGCCTTGCTTTGTACTTAGCAATTTCTCCATTTGGTCTTCGTTTCACCTTGTATATCCACTTTACATCAATTGGCCTTTTATTCGTTCTTTCGACAAGCTCCCAAGTCTTGTTCTTCTCAATGGCTCTGAGTTCTTCTTTCATGGCTTCGCACCAATTTGAATTACCCATTGCTTCATTCAAATCGATTGGTTCTGCTTCAGCCATCATCATGGCTTCTTCAACCAAATCACCATCATCATCATCAATGACTTGATCTGGAAATATTTCATACCCAGCCAGCCTAGTTGATTCAATTCTTGTTCTTGTCGACCTTCTTTCACTTTGCTCAGGTAGTTCTTCATTTCGACTAGTTGAAGTGTTGCCTTATTCACTTCGACTATTCGAGGGCTCATCTTGTGGATCTTCTTCAAACACAATTATAACAATGTCTGATTTCTGTGTTGAACTTTGACTCCACTCCCAACCTTTGCTTTCGTCGACTCGAACATCTCTACTGATTATTAATTTATCTTCGATTGGTGAATACAACTTGTACGCACCAGTCGAATGATAACCTATAAGAATCACAGCTTCACTTCGATCATCCAGTTTTCTTCTCAATTGTTCAGGTACATGCCTGAAACACATTGATCCAAAAACTCTAAAGTGACTCACACTTGGCTTAGATCCCGTCCAAGCCTCATGAGGTGTTTTTCCAACTATCCTCTTTGTTGGACACTGCTCGAATGTATAAAGGTCGCTTCATTAAAATCTCTTAGGCATATCTTTAGCTTTCAACATACTTCTTGTCATGTTCAGTATACTTCTGTTTTCCCTCTCAGCTATGCCATTGTGTTGAGGTGTATAGGGAGAATTAACCTCATGCTCTATACCTTCCCCAATACAAAATTTGGCAAATTCAGCAGAAGTGTATTCACCACCACCGTTGGTTCTTAACTTCTTTAATTTGAAGCCACATTGCCTTTCAGCGTGAAACTTGAACTTCTTGAACTGTGTGAATACTTCACTTTTCCTTTCAATGATGTAAATCCATATATGTCTGGTGAATTCATCAATAAACGTAAGGAAATACCTGTTGCCTCCATTTGACTTTACTTCAAATGGTCCACACACATCAGAGTGAACTAGTTCCAACTTGCGCTTGGATTTCATGGGCAAGTCATGTTTGAATGCCTTCCTTGCCTGCTTGGCTTTACAGCATTCTTCACATACTTGCTTTGGTTCCTTCACATAAGGTAAACCTACCACCATCTTCTTCTGATTGAGCATACATAAACTTCTGAAGTTTAGATGTCCATACCTGTGGTGCCACAACCAGTTCTTGTCTTCTTCTGTCATCGAAGCAAGATACTTGTGATCTGATGTGTTGAGATCAACTTTGAACATTTTGTTTTCTTCCAATGGTGCTTTCATGATTAGCCTCCCATCAGCCCTATAGACTTTCATCTCATTCCTTTCAAGTTTCATCTTGAATTCTTTTGCAAGTAATTGACCTACACTTATCAAGTTACTTGTCATAGATGGTACATACAATACCTCAGTGATAGTAGCTTTTCCATCATCCTTTCTGGCAATTAAAATATCTCCTTTGCCACCAGAATTGATGTGTCTTCCATCAACAAACTTTATCACCCTTTTTACTGACTCATCTAGTTTGGTGAACCAATTTTTGTTGCCAGTCATGTGATTGCTACATCCTGAATCCAGATACCACATGTTGGTTTTCTCAGAGTTCGACTGAGAATTAACCATCATCAGCACATCATCTGAATCATTGTCTCTTGCACGTGCATATTGAGCTTCATCACTTTCTTTCGCCCTTTCTACTTTCCTCCTTCGACAGTCTCGAGCGATGTGACCAAAACCTTGACAATTGTAGCATTGCTTATCTTTCTTGTCAACTTTCTTCCCAGAATACTTGTTTCTCACACCTTTTCTCGAATCAGCATTCTTGCTTGACTTCTCATCATCTGCAACATGCTTTCGAAGCTTCAATCTTTCAGCTTTCTTGCTGAATCTTGATTGCAATGCTTGTTCAGCCACCTTCTCTCTTTCTGAGTTTCTTTGCTTCAATCTCATCTCATGAGCCTCTAATGAAGCTTGAAGTTCTTCTAACTTCATCTCAGAAAGAGTCTTTGCTTCTTCAATTGTCACGACAATATAGTCAAAATCTACTGTTAAAGATCTCAATCCCTTTTCTATTTTCTACAGGTCTGTGATGGTTTCTCCACATGCTTTCATTTGGTTCGTTAGTGTCACCATCTTTGAGAAGTACGCAAAAATCGATTCATCATCCTTCATGTGCATCATCTCGTATTTCTTTCTCAGCGTCTGCAACTTCACCTTCTTCAATTTTTCTCCTCCGCCATACAAGTTCTTTAACTTGTCCCATGCTTCTTTTGCTGACTCTTCTTCGATTATTTTCTCAAATACATCAGAATCTACACACTGATGAATCAAGAACAATGCTTTACAATCTTTCTTCCTCTGATCTTTGTGCGCAACTTTCTAGGCTTCCATCGCATTTGCTTCCAGCTCCGATACACCATCATTTAAGGTTTCAACAACATCTTGAAATCTGAAAATGACCTTCATTTGTGCAACCCATCGTTGATAGTTTTCTCCTTTGAAAACTGGTAGATTTGCTGGAATCTATGTCGACGTTGTTGTTTCGTTTGCCATTAGATTCTCCTTGAATCGCAACCGAGATCTTTGATACCAATTTGTTGGAACAGAAGATGATAGAAAATAGATTTGTGATGAAGAAGAAGAAGTTTAAGAGAAATGGGAAGAGAATAAAATGTGATACTGAAAGAATGAAATTGTATATTATGAATTGAATTATTTTGTTTACAATGAAATGCTCCTTATATAGACACATTTCCTAGGCTCAATAGTGTAAACTAAACTAAGGCCCAAAATATCTAAAGCCCAACGCAATCGACTTCAGCATACAAGAGAGTAACACTTCGACAAACAGGTTGTTCGACCAACACTTTCAATCATAACTATACACACACTCGAACATGAATTATGCACACATTCTAACAATATTTGCATAAATACTTCTGGTCAACTAGAAAGAAAAATACATAAATCATTCATAATAAAACTATTAGTAAGGCATCTGTTAGTCGATTGATTTTCTCATACGAGTGATGAATCACCACTGCTCAATTCATGTCCAACAATCTCCATATCTCTTCAGTTAAAGACCTCTCAAGCGTAGATATTTTCCTATAATTTATAATGTCAACCTCATCCTTGAAATCCAAGTAAATCTCCACCTTCGAAAATTTGAAACTCCAAGCCAACTTATTTTATTTTTAGTCTATTATGCATTTGTCTTATTTCAATGCGATTTTGTATTTTATTTATATTTATTATTGATACAAATAAACGAGAAAAGTGTATTTTTTTATATAAATATTTGTATAAACAGGAAAAATATATTGTTAATACAAATATTTTTATAGAAGAGAAAAAATATATTGTTGATATATATTTGTTTAACGGAAAAAATTATATTATTAATATAAATATTTTTATAAATGAGAAAAAATATATTATTGAAATAAATATTTTTATAAATATGAAAAAGTCAACTTTTAATACAAATATTTATATGATTAGAAAATAGCGTATTATTAGTACACATATTTTTATAAACGACAATTTATATATGTGAAAACTGCGTGTAACAGATCAAAACTTGTGCGGATGCATAAGTATGCATAAGTTTTTTTACTAGTTTATTTATAAAATTAATAATAAAATGGTGATGGGAAAGACTCTGCCATCAACCACCAATCATCAAAAGTTATAGACTATAAAGTAGACTTCACAAAACTAGAAACACTCCTTGTAGGTTGAATATTGTTACCAACCATCTCATCTAACGCTTTTTTAAATCTTCTCATCTCTTCTAAAGGCAAACAAATTGGCAATGTCAAACATTCTTCTCCTTTTGCATTCTTATGTGAAACAATAAAACTTACTCCATGAAACGAACCAGCCCCACCTCTTGCGATTCCACCATAAACTCCTCCACCCCATCCAAAATCCACGTCGTTAAATTTAACACTAGTCAAATCTGAAATAGCGCAAGACCTTAAGGTTGTATATGAACATCGATCCTTAATAACCATAAGATCTGCCACTGATTGCATGTATTCTTCTGTAACTTGTCTTTTTAACTTTCTTATCAACTCTACTGCATAACCTAGTGAGTTCCCGCAAAGCTTCCCTGCGGTGGTTACGGCCGCCGGATAAGCGATACAATTACCATAATAACCAACAAATGATGAATGTTTATTGTTAAACCTTGAACGTGCACTGATGACGCACATTATTCGTACATCTTTCTCTGGCTCTATCTGCAATGCTTTTGTGCGACAATACCAAAAACATGCAGCAATAAGATCAAATGTGGTGCATTGAAATGGAATCAAGAGACGAATCGCAGCTATGTCTGAAGGTCTAAAGCAGAAAGATTGATGAACTATAGTAGTATTTGCAGTAGTATCCTCCTCTTTGATGGTATTTGATGAAAATATTTGTTGGTATTCAGGATGGTTGCATGTAATGCATGGTGGCTCTCTTGCCATGAGAATCTCTCTATGCCAGACAGGTTGAATCGAAGGTTGATGTTCTCCTCGAGCCATTTCTGCCCAGGCATTCATGAATTGTTTTAAGCCAGCTGCATCGCCCATGATATGGTTCCAATTTATTGCTATTATGAACCCACCGCACTTGAAACGTGTCACCTGTAAAATTGAAAATCAAATATTATGATTATATATAATATTAACATGCATTATGTTCAAGTGGTTATATATATACTTTTTTTTTTAAAAACAAAATATGTATGTATAAGAAAATAGAATATAAGAATACAATGTTATGTTTTCGATCTTGTTGAATATACATCCCACTATTCAATCAATTCCAGTTTTTTTACTCAAACACATTTTTTTATTTATCTTCTATTTGAAATTTAACATAGTTCCATAATTTTTTTAAAAATTAATCTTAATTTTAACTTAATTAAATATTTTCAGTTAGTTCTATTTATTTATTGCATTTTAATGACTTAAAAAAGTTTGTGTGATATTTGTATGTCATCTTCTTCAAAACGGTGTATTTCTAGTAACACATATTACTCGGATGTCAGAAACGTATATAAGTCTTTTTAACACATTTGAAAACATTGGATAAAAAAGAATGATGTTAAATTATTATTTTTATTTATGATCAATAAAAACACTAAATTTTGTGAGAATAAATCAGATCCATTAATAGAATTCTATGCCCTAACTTATATATATACAGATTAGACCAGATTTTTTTTAATAGAAAACACATAAGATTTTTATAAATCTATTTAGTTAAAGAGAGAAAATAATATATTATAAAAAAGTCTTTTAAATTTTTATGTTAGTATACTTAAATAAATGTATTGTTATTATTATATTGTATTTTATATTTAAAATTAAAATACAAATAGTTATATTGAAGAAGTTAAAAAAATAAATTAGAAAAAAAATTGCAAGTTGTTTTTATTGGTTCTCTCAAATAAATAGAATCAAAAAATTTATATTAATCAATAAATTTGAATAAATCAATACAAACAAACATTCTATCTTATTAATATTTTAATTTATTAATATATTAAAATTGTTTATGTGTAAAAACATTCAAATGAGATAAACTTTTAAAAAATTAATAAATCAGACTAATGCTTTAAATTTTTAATACTCAGACTCACAAATAGATTAGTTCGACCTATTCTTACTCCCGAACTAAAGATAAAATTAAAAAAAACTAACTTGTATGAGTCGAATGGGACGGTCAATTATTAGTTCCGAGCCTGAAACATCGTAGAGAAGTTCTTGGAGGCAAGGGAATGGTGGTTGGAGAGAGTCACCAAATTGATCAAGTGTTACATCAGCCTCAGCTTCAACGAACATGACACCTTCACCAGTACATTCAACCATCAACTTTCGTCCAACACCTTCTATAATCCTTCCCTCCAATGGATAGTAATACACAAGTGTTTTTGACAGTGCATTTCTAAGAATTTCTACTGGATCTTTTCCAGCCATTGATGGTTCGTGGCGATAGATAAATATGAAAGGAGTATTGAAACGCAAACCTTGTTGATCATCTATGTCAGAGAGTAGTTTAACTTCTCGAGGAGTTGAAGCTGCTGAAAGCACCAACTCTGGTTGGAACCTCCTCACTGTCAATAATAATGGTGATGAAGCCATGCTATCTCAATGATAAGTAAACAACAGAGCTATTAGTGAGTGTTGTGTTTGGTTTGTGAGTTATATACATGAATTGTTTGTTAAAAAGTTGAAATTTAAGGACCATGTTACACCTCATCTTTGTACTACAATAATAGACTGGTTGTTTTCAACCTGGTCATGTTATTTTCTTCTTACGTAATATATAGAGACCCAAAAATCAAGAACTCATCGTGCGCATGCAAGAACTCATCGTGCGCATGCAAGACATGTCCATTACACATGCGTTATCACTATCTATCTATCTCATTCATTACACAATACACGTCCTTATTCTTTTTTTTACACCAATATGCTATTTATTTAATGTATTTATACCATAAAATATGTATATATATATATATATATATATATATATATATATATATATATATATATATATATATATATATATATATATATATATATATATATATATATATATATATATATATATATATATATATTTATAAATAATAAAATATTATTATAATAATAAATATTTTTTAAAAAAATTGTTTTTTTTATAATTTGTTTAGATTAAAAGATCCTAATATAAAATTATATCATTAGTCAACTTCATAACTTCATATATTGATATTTTATATTTTATTAATCAATTTTATTTTCCTATTAAAAATTATTTTAAAAATTTGAGCATTTATTAACCAACTTTAAAATTTTATTAACCAATATTTTTCATTTCATTAATTAAATTTTATTATTAAAAATCATGTTAAATATTTGAGTGTTTATTAACCAAGTTCATCATTCTATTAAATAAAATTTTACTTTTCATTAACCATATTTGTTTTTACTACGCCAAAATTGAGTTTTTGCAGCACCCAAAAGAAAGCGTTTTTATGAGAAAGCGCTACCATAAGTTATAAAAAAAATCGCTCCAAAAAACGCTCTTAAAGGCTAGCTTAAGAAAGCGCTTTTCAAAAGCGCTGCTATATGTTTCCTTAGAAAGCGCTTTCTAAAAGCGCTGCTAAAGGTTAACCTAAAAAAGCACTTTTGTAAAGCGCTGCTAAAGGCATAGGTAAAGAAAGCGCTGCTATATCTAGCCCTAAGAAAGCGCTTTTGAAAAGCGTTGTCGTATCTAATGTTATAATTAAAATTCTAAAACCCTGAAATAACAAAACACGATTTTTGTTCTCAAACCCATTCTCAGAACGCGTACAGTACTCCATCTTCTCTATCTTCCTCTTCATCTTACTCGTTCACCCTCCAAAACACCGTTCAACATCATCAACAAAACGTTTCCCGCCGCTGTAAACCCTTTGTCCCTCTCTCCTTCATCACCGTAAACCCTCCAACCGCCGCCGACCCTTCATAACACAACCTCTTTGTCATCTCTCCTTCATCATCGTAACTCGTCAACCTTCATCAAACAACCATTGACCTCTCAACAACTTCTCACATCCGCTTTCTGTTGTCACCGATATCAACCTTCCTCTCAACAACTGTTCAGCAACACTCAGTCGCTCAACGTTTTACCTTCGCCTCTGATTTCACAGCAATTCGCTTGTTCATCTTCCGACGTTCTGATACGCTACCAAGATCACCAGTTGGTAAGTTTCTATTCCATATCATTTTCTTTTATTGCTTGATTTCTAGACTGAATTCTTGTTAAACCAAACTTCGATTTGCATAGAGGTTGTTAGAAATGTTTATGGTTTTGTCGGTATCCAATGGTGCTGAGGTTGGGATGTTATGTTTCGAGTTAGAATTGATTAAGAGATTATTGTCTGTGGTTTTACTTGTTGCTATCTGTTATATTGCCGAAAATTCCTGTGATACAATTCTGCCAGCTGTTCTATTTCGGTTTATTGTCAAATATCTAAGTCTAATTCTGTGCAATCATGTTTCCTTATTTGTGCCTGAATAAGTTGATACTGTTGCATCGATACCATGTAGGATCTGAATAAGATTCATGATTATTGCGATAGTTTTAGGTGTTATGTTAAATTGGAATGTTGAAACTATTATCTCGGTACTACCTTGGTCACGTGAAATTCATTATATCTTCCTTCTCATAAATCACACTTGCAGCCTATTTTCGCCACTGTCGGCCGCCGTTCTCATCGTCAACAACATTGAGTAAACCATTATATTGATTGCGCACATGACATTTCGTGTTGAAAAAAATGTGTTGAATAAATTTTGTTGAATAAACTTTCTTATAGTTTGCATAAACATTGAATAAAATTTTAATAAACTTTGAATAAGGCTAAAATTTATCTTATGGCTTATTCAATGCACCAAAAATTTATCTTATGGCATCCAAAAGTAGGAATATCATGCACCAAAAAATAAATTTATCATATGGCATCCAAAAGTAGGAATATCATGCACCAAAAATAAATTTATCATATTGACTTGATTTCTAGTTAGTTTCGATGATGGTTTAACATTGATGTCGCGTGTACCCGCGTAAGATATAATCGAGAAACTTATGGGGCAGCATGTCGTTTCTTTTGTGTGAATTTGAACGGAAAAGTCATTTTGTTTTGAGTAATCGTTTGAATTGTGACTGCCCGGAACTAGAATGAATCATTGATTGAGTTTTGGTTGTATTCCTTGAACAAGAAATTTCAATTGTGATACCAAGGTTTTTCGTTTGTGCTAAACACTTGTCAAGACGAATTTGGAGTGTCAATTTATACTTATGACATGGCTTCCTAGATTTTGTTTGTTTGATTTGTAGCTCACTTTGAATTTGGTTTATCATGTTAAAAACTAGAATGGTTTGTCAACACTTTGCTTGAAAGTTCAGTTTCAAATTGGTGCTATATACCCCAAATTTTTGAGTTTGTAATGACATTTTGCATTTGTGTTAAGTCCTGAAAGCTATGGGCTTATGATTGTGTTAACGTACTTGTCTCACATTAATTTCACTTGAAATCGTGAAGTTTGATTTCTAGTTAGTTTCGAGTTCTTTTATCCTCACAAATACGCCCAAATACTTGTTAATCCTTACCCACTGCTTATAAAGATAAACTTGCCAATTTAATAGTATTAATGTCGGTTTTTCATATTTTCCCGTCTATGGATGCTATCACTCTATCTTATGCCTAGGATTTTAATGTGAAATACTAAATGCATGATTCGTTCATTTACTTTGTGCAATTCAGGCTGACCAAGAGATGCAAGAAAACCTACTTGCTGGGGGGTTGTTTTTTATCTTGTTTTGTATCCATTATTATCCTTCACTTTGAATTTGTTTCTGTTATATTCTATGATACTTTAATTGGGGGCCTTCTGTAGCTTTAGTTGTAGTTTACCCTTTATTATTTACTCCATCATGTTATTTTTGGTGTCTTTAGACTATAATCAATCATATTTGTACTTGGTCTTATTTCTGTTCTTCATGTAACTACAGACTTGTTTGAATGATAATGTCATGTGTTGCTACATTTTTTTCCTGCATGTTTTGATTATCATATTGAAACTTGTCTTGATTATTTGATTTGAATGAGTAGAATTGTTTATTGTTTATCTTGAAAATGTAGAATAGTAAGAGACGAGTAGAACATATTCCTACTAAGAAAAGAAAGAGACGTTAGTGAGAAAGATAATAGTATAATTATAGCTTATATCATTCAATAAAATTTAAATATATGTCATTTTATATATATTCAATATATATATATATATATATATATATATATATATATATATATATATATATATATATATATATATATATATGGATTATTGATTATGAATTTTTATATTTGTCATTTCATTTTTTTCTTCTTTATTACAGGTCAAATGACTAATAATCAAGAAAACTCACAAGATGCAAATGCTCCAGATGATACTTCAGAAAAAGATATTACACGAGGCATAACTATTATGAGGGGAATCATTCGTGATAGAGATAGAGGAATAACATATAATGTAGATTGGAATGATGAGGACCAACTAATTGGGTCTAATGCTGCAAAGTTGACAAGCTACATTGGTACACTTGTTCGTATGCACATTCCAATCACCACTCTTAGATGGAAAAGAGGAGAGTTGGATGAGGGTAAAGAGAAAATTTGGACTGAGATAAAGGTACCATATATAGTTGTTGTTATTTGATTTATCTTGACGATAATGTGTTTAAATTACTTATACTAACACACTCTATGCGTATGTTTTTTCGTAGAGGTCTTTTAACATTAAACATACCAGTAAAAAGTATATACTTGGTTTGATCGAAAAAAGACACAGAGGGTGGAGAGCTTTTAACAAATAAGTATCTTAAGGATGATGAAGTAAATTTTGTTGAAGAGGATTCAGAACATCCAAAGAAGTATGAGAACTTCATTACACCTGAAGAATGAGTTGTTTTTGTAGGCCAAAGAAGAGACGAAAATTTCAAGAAAGTGAATGCCATAAATAGCGAGAGAGCGTCAAAACCCAAGTATCCATACAGAAAAGGGCGTTTGGGATATGCACGCTTACAGGAAAAAATTGTAAGTAAATATAAATGTTATGATCTTATTAATTCTCTCAATGTGTTATAATTGATGATCTTATTATTTGTGTCAATGCGTAGTTAGACGAGACGAAAAGTGACAAAATATCACGTCTAGCACATGTGTTGTGGAAGGAAGCTCGTGTTGGCAAGGATCGAGTTGTTATTCCCGATATTCAACATATTTATGATGAATGTGTAAGTATAACATTGTGTCTTTAATTAAATTAAATTAAATTTTTATTAATATATAATTAATTTTTTTATCTCCACTAATAATTTGCGATATGTAAATGAATTACATGAGACCCTATCGCAATCGGTATCCACAGTTGAGGACCAGGATAACAGGAGCGTACTTAGTCGAGCACTAAATGTTGCTAAGTATCCCGGTCGAGTGAGGGGTAAAGGTCATGGTGTGACTCCAACCTCTTTATATAAGCATCCAAAGAAAAGAAATCCTAGAAATCAAGAAGTGATGCAAACATTGCAGAAACTACAAGCACAAGTTCGTGAATTGCAAAAGGATAAAGAGAGAGATATGACGGAAAAGTGCAATTCACAGTTGAAAGAAACTAGTGACAAAGCTAGTATCAACTGTCAAAATAAATTTCTCGAGGTAATTATATACGTTATTGTGAAATTAAAATAGCACATTTATGTTAATTGACATATATACACACTAACAGTAACATATTTATTATTGATTTAGAGCATTTCATCTTGTCAGCTATACTTATCGTCACCGACTTATCACCTAGTTGGCAAGGAAAAAGTGCATAATACTTTGGGAGATTTTGTAACACCCCAATATTACCCAAGGTTTTAAATGCAACAATCAGAGTAAATTAAAATTTTCATAAATTTAATACTGAGGCATCACACCTTCAAAAACAACTCACTTTAAACAGTTTGATTTAAAGTATAAGTCTCAGATACATAGCATCGCCGGAAGACATAAATTGATTCAAAAACATCAAAACATCTTCTTTAATAAACTTCCTTAATAAATCATATTTTCATAAAGTATGATTCTATATACAAAAGAAAGAATAACAAAAGAATCAACAACAAGACAACATAAATGTTCCCCCCCCGAGTGCTACGTATCGAGCGATCGACTCAACTAATGACTATAAACTCCGTCTTCATAACCTGACGTTACCAATATAAAGGTAATGAAACAAGTAAAGGGTGAGATACTCCAAAACATATAATTAAAGGCATGATATATATATATATATATATATATATATATATATATATATATATATAGTTTTGGAATTGTAAAGGATATAAGTTAATAAGTGCATTCCAACACATATCCAAACCTCACTTACTCTTATCGTTATTCTAAAGTGTATAATCTATACTTAATCGCCTTAGCCTCATCGGCACAAATCATCACAACAACACGTAAACCTCCGTCACCGCGAAATCGTCACAAGCTAATACATCGCTAATTAGCACGACAATCATAAACAACAACATCAACCAACAACATTAAACAATGCTAATAATATAAGCAACATAAACAAATCATCACAAAATTGGCTAAAGCCCATCTTCGCTTTTGGCATAAAGCCCATCATTGCTTTTGGCATAAAATCCCATCATCGCTTGTGGCATAAAGCCCATCTTCACAAACATCATCGCAAACATCATCGTAAACATCATCACAAACATCATCGCAAACATCATCACAAACATCATCACAAACATCAAATAAAACTCAATACCAAAAGACTCCAAAATAAACATAATGGACTCCATGAGACTCGACTATGTTATGCATGTGGTACCCATCGCTTTGTCCGTAATTAGGGACACTTGGCATAAAGTCGATCTTCGCTCGGCATAAAAGCCATCATCGCTTGGCATAAAAGCCATCATCGCTTGGCATAAAAGCCCTCTTCGCTTATGAAATGTATGTGGCTCGACAATAAAACAACACAACACAAAAACATCATCATCTCTCATCCAAATTGGCATAAAGCCCACATCGCCATAATATATCCAAAACAAGATAAATATATCATCGCATCATAATTGCATTATGCAAACATCACTAATAAATTCATCAAAAGTCATGCATTCACAAATCGGAAGCATTTATTAACAACATCAATATAATCATCACAATATCATGTACAAAGACATATAACCTCGCATCGCATAATCAACAAGTATTCACTAACTAATACGTCGTCGCAAACATTATGTTTAATCACCCCACCTCATTATCGATTTGTTCACTAAATTCTACATACAGAAAAATAGTCAAACACCTATCATCGTTGCAAAAGCCATCCCTAATAACCGGCATTACTCCTAATCGTCAACATCGCAATCAGATTGTCCATATGTGTCTTAAATCCCCTAAAACGAAATCCGATTCAATTAAACCATAATTAAGCCTATTTCGGGTCATCTCGTAAAAACTCGCAACTTCTAAAAACTAACCTCATCACTACGTTCTACACGTCAAACTTAGCTAGCACGTCAATTTTCGTTGAATTCAGAGCAACTTGCTCCGTCGTCAAATTTATCGAAATCGGAAAATCGGAATACAATCGGGTTCCAAAGGAAATGCGAAAAATCAGCATTTTGGAGGCTACAGAAGCATCAACACGGGCCCCCGTGTGCATCAACACGGCCCGTGTTGAAAAGCCATCAGAACGTGCAAAAATCACTCAAGACAGTGAATCAACACGGGTGCCCGTGTGCATCAACACTGCCCGTGTTGATTGGCCTGCACTAACCAAAATTCCTATACAAGAGGGGAAACACGGCCGTGTTAATCAACACGGCCCGTGTTGATGGACCTGCGTGAAAACTTCATCTTTTTGAGTTTTTCTCATTCTTCTACCATGGTTTTCTTTCCCATTTCAATACTCTTAAATCTACAAGCTAGCACCTAATACATCCACAAACCATACTCCTAATCCAACTCTTCTAAACCATTCCAACAATCAACCAACAAAACCCTATAAATCAACTATCAATTTCACCCCCAAATCCAAAATATATCTATCAAAACCTAACAATATGAGATGGGGAATCAAACCCCTTACCTCTAGTTTGGATGATCCATGATGATTCTACAAAGCTCAACCTCAAGCTTCCTCTCTTGCTCTCCTTCTTCTTCTTCCTCTTTCCAAAACCCTCTCTTCTTCTCTCTAAGACCAAGTTTGGTTTTATGTGAGGAAAAAATGGAAAGAAAAGGAAGGGAAAATGGTTTTATAACTTACTAGCTTCCAAGTTCTATGTTTGGTTTTGGTATTGTGGATGGAAGGAAAATGAGGAGAAATGGTTTATAAAGTGTTCCTTACTATTCACAAGGGTGAAAACCCAATTCTCATCAATTAATCATCACACCCCCATCTATTCCTATAAATCAATACACAAATAATATCCACCAATATTATTAATTCCTTTCATTCAAATAACTCCAGGGAATTAAATATCGGATCCTAACGAAACGTCGCCAAATATATTAATAGATATATTAATTAACACAAACATTCTCGTCGCAAAATAAATATCGATCGATAATTCGAAAATATTAATATAATATAATGTTAATTAAAAACGGGGGTTACAGATTTACTTCACCGTAGACCACTCCCTGATGGACATTTGAAAGTATCGGTTGATCTTGCATTAGATCTGGATGCGTTGCTACCGATACCTGACACTATTTCAGAGGCCACATTGCTGCGAGATGCAATAGGATCTTTTGTTGCATGGCCATCGAACCTCATTTTCATAGATGATGAGGTATGTTGAAAACCATTATGAATATTTAAGTATTCAACTGTCATGATTTTGCAGCACGACGAGTTTGTTGCATCACAAAAAGAGGTACGTTTAAAGTGTTAATTATATGATCCAAATAAAAAACTACATGATTTTATAATTTATCTAAGTTATATGATTTTTAGGTACTTGCTCAAGGGTCACAACAATTGAGCCAGAAAATTGGTAGCGTACCACCTAAGAAAAGGGTTCCTCTTAGAAAATTTGTGTCTCGATTCCGGTAGTGTCTTGAAACACTTGTCACAATATCAAATATAATGAATGGTGGTATCCGTCAATTGGATATGGATGAAGGTATCTTTGGTTTTTCTTGCACCAAAACAATTGGACAAGAGGACATGAAAAAGATTTTTCATCATAGAGAATTAGGCGTCGGTGTTATGCACTCATACATCTGGTAATCCGATCAATATATTATTTAATTAGTTGAACAATTTATTTATACATTTCAAAGAAAATAGTATAATGTTTATTATGTTTTTATTTAAGGTTGTTATATGACAAATTGATGCGCGGGAATCAATTGTCAAACAGATTCCATTTCGTGTCTTCCTCCCGTGTCAGCGGAGTGACAATTGTTAGGGAACCGGAGTCAGTAAGAGAGAACTTAGCCGAGAGATTCATGGCCACCCGCAGTACAGAAAGCTTGTATCTTTGGGCGTATAATATTATTCCTACAGGGTTAGATTTTCATTATAAGTTTATTTTAATCTCTGTTTCTTTTGTGTAGAAAATTTCCATATAAACTTTTGTTTTAATTTATAGATGTCACTGGTTGTTGGTCTCTATGGATCCTATAAACGAAGTGGTCTATTATCTGAATTAAGTAGATGGTGATTGGACTAATTACCCGAATATGAAGTTAATGATTGATACGTAAGTGAGATTGTTCTAAATATTCGTGTATATTTAAATATTTAATTATTTATGTGAGATTGTTCTAAATATATGTTTTTATTTTGTTAGATCAATACAAGTATTCCAAAGTCAAAGAGAAGCTCAAATACAATTGTCTAAATCCAACAACATTACATGGATCAAAGTGCAGGTACATTAATTTTCACAATTTTTCTTATAATAGTGATGCTACTTGATAAAACAAGACAATTATACATTCTTATTTGTTTTTCTATGTAGTGTGCTCAACAGCAAAACAATATAGATTGTGGATACTTCGTTTTGAGTTTTATCAAAGAAATCCTTCAAACAAATCGAATAGAGATTTCAATCATTGTATGGATTTATAACTTAGGATTTGTTTTATTATTCATCAGATATTTCATATAATTTATTACTTTTAACTAAATCATGCATATTATGTTTTGTTATGTAGTACTTCGATGAATACAAGTGTGCATATTACACGAAACTTCAGTTGGAAGATATCAAAGAGGAATTGTGTCAATATTTTATTGAGCAAAGAATCATATAAGGCATGAATACATTATTGTGTGAAAAGTGTTATGAATACATTATTGTGTGAATACATTATTGACCGTGTTATTATGTTCATACCTTGATGGACCAGGACCGCCCGCTCGTTGAATTTTGGAGATTTTGAATAGATTTTATTAATTAGGGCTGATTTAGTTGTTGTTAGAGTTGATTTTGTTATTGTTAGGGATGACTTTGTAAGGGTGATTTTAGTTGTGTTTGAAATATCTGAATTGAATTATAATGGTGTATATATATTTTGGATTACAATGGTATATAATATAATGGTATTATAATTCCTTTTTTGTATATAATCGCTTCTTTATTGAAATAATGGGATTACGATTGTAAATTACAGGTTTATGGGATTAGAATTGTAAATTACAGGTTTATGAAATAATGCTGCCAAAAATGCAGGTTTATGAATTATAAAAATTTTAGGTTTATTAAAAACACCAAAAAAGCGCTTTTCCATGAAAAGCGTTGCCTTGGGCCTATCTTTGAAAGCACTTTTTAAGAAAAAGTGTTGCCTACAGGTATACAAAACGCAGCGCTTTTGAAAGCGTTGTCTTATGTATACCTTAGGCAGCGCTTTTTCTTAAAAAGCGCTTTTTAAAGTAGGCCTAAGGCAGCACTTTCCTTGAAAAAGCGCTGCCTAAAGATACCTACAGAAAGCATAAAAGACATTCTAAAGTAGGCCTAAGAAAGCGCTTTTCCAGAAAAAAGCGCTGCTAAAGGCCTACTTTGAAAGCGCTTTATAGGAAAAAGCATTGCCTTAGGCCTACTTTAGACAACGTTTTTGCTTAAACAAAAAGCGTTGCTAAAACCTATAGCAGCGCCACCTACGACAACGCTTTTAAGCGCTTTTAAAGGTCAAAAAAGCGCTTTCGTAGGTCTTTTATGGCGTAGTGTTTACTACTAAATTATTTTTAATATTTTGATGTTTATTAATCAACTTGATCACTTTATTATCCAATTTTTTATATTTCATTAACCAACTTTGTTATTATTTACTGTTCATGTCACTGTTCATAAATATATGTCTTTTATTTAAAAAACATTTTTCACAGTGTAAATACGGTAAATAATATTGGATGTAAGTATTGGTGTAAGAATTGAGTGTAAGAATAACATTACTCTATTTATAGTATCACACTCATCGTTAGAAAATTAATAATGTCTTTCTTATTTATTATAAGAAAACCTTTTTTCTCGATACGCTAAATAATATTAGTATATTCGAACTATATGTGAAATAAATTTATTTATTATTCTACATATTTATGAAAACGATTTTTCTTTTTGATAATAAAGAGAAGATCAGAAAAAAAGTTGTTATTAGGCTAGACGGGTAAAACAATACATATAAAATTTCGTTGAATCTTGGTGGGTGATACTCCACTTAGAGTTATGTTTTCTAGACTTTTCTCCTATGAGTAGAAAGACCAACATGTGAGGGAGATTAGTAGGTGGGGTGGTCAGTCTTCGGTCTAATATTTTAAGTGGAGGAGAACCCACTTATTTAAGCATGAGTAGCCTGAAATCTATAATCTTCAGTTGGTGCTTAGGGATTTTTCCCCTTCCTCCAAGCTTGATAAGTGGTAGTGACGTCATTCTAAAGACGCTTCTTATTCTATCTCATTTGCGTACTTTTTTATTCGCTCTTGTGAGCTTCATAGAGATAATCAGGTTTCGTATGTGAAGTTGGTTTTTCCTAGTATCTAGAGTAGATGAACCCCTTCCAAAGTTATTATTTTTTCTTGTCAACTCTTTTAGAATCGTATTTCTATTAGAGATAATTTAGTTAGGAGGAGAATCCCCTATCTTTCGAGTGTGTCCTCTACCCTTGTTGTCGGAGACCCTTGAGTCTTCATCTCATATTTTTATGTGTGTGTGTGTGTTTAATGCTTTAATTTTACCTAAAAGTCCATTATCTTTTAAATATGATCAATCAGTTACTAAATTAGGAGATTACTCCTTCTCTTAAAGCTTTTTCCAAATACTCTTCTTTATGTAAACACTGCTTGAGATCTCTTCATATGAGGCTTTCAATTATTTTCGTTCATTTTTTCCTATTTGGATAGTCAAGCTTATCAAACCATATTACTTAAGTTTGCATCTTTGGACGCTTAATCGGTCATACTTGACTTATCATAGTTGTCATCAAGGTGGTTGTCATCATAGTTCTTGTCATCATCAAAAGCAGATGTCATACTACCTACAAAACAAGATTCCACGTTAATAACGGGTATCAACAACAACATCATCAATAAACCTATAACATAAATTTGTTTAAACATAAACAACAACAAGATAAAATCTCCAGGATTTATGATCTCAACAACAACAATAATACGAGTAATGATGTTTGACATATTAGATCTTTGAAGAAGAAGTGAAAGAAAATAATTTAGATCTCTAAAGAAGAAATGAGATCCCTAAATATATAACATATTTTAATCGAAGATTTTATTTGTTTATGACTCTCATTATTTAGGGCTCTCTTGTTGGCTATCTTATTAAGGTCAGTTTGTTAGGGTTATGTTTGTAATGCTTAGCTAAGTGACACTAAAATCTACAAGGTAAGATATTATAAATAAGAGAAATAAATTTATCTTGGTTGGAAAACCAAACCGACATGAAAAGCGGCATATTTTTAGATGAAAAATAAAATACTCAAAAGGCGTCTTTTTAATGGAATATACACTGAACTAGTTCACCCTTCGGTTTTCTTAAAAACACTGACAGAATAAATTGTATATTGTTTAAATAAAAAGTAGGACATGTCAATGGATTAATATACATGATTTTTTTTATATCTGATGTGAAATCGTTTTCATAAAAAATAGTTTTTATAATAGTGAGGAAGACAATAAATGTCAGGTGAAGGTACAAGTTAAAATTGAAACAAATGGTAAAATTGCCAAGTATAATGCAATAATTTTGACAAAATAATTGCTTTAAAAGCCTAGAATTAATTTTAATAAAGTCAATTCACTAGTTTCTATACTTGAAACTATAAGACTGATTATACCTATTGCAAAATATAGACACTGGAAGAAGCCATGCTTTATGCCAACTTTCCTAAATAGACCTTTATAGAGTATGATGCATGTCGAACACTTTGGTTGAAGATGTTATTTGAAGAGTTAAATTTGAACACTTGTGTGCAAATCAAGTTGTTGGTGGAAAATCAAATGAACAATAAATTAGGGAAGTCATCCAATGAGTCATTATATGAGCAAACACATAGAAAGAAAATATTACTTCTTTAGGGACCAAATTGGTAAAGAGAGGTTGAGAACAGAGTATTGAAAAACTGAGATGCAATTGGAAAATATATTGACAAAATCTATGAAACATGCAATATTTGAAGCCGTTAAAGGATTAAAGAGAACAGAGTATTGCAAAACTAAGTTGTTTGCGAAGTTTAGCAAGTCCGAGTTTTGGATGTCCGAAGTCAAGTATCTTGGACATGTCATATCTGGTGGCGGTGTGGTCGCTGATGCATCCAAAGTGGAAGTTGTAATTAATTGGGAACGACCCAAGAGCGCAACTGATGTTCGGAGTTTCATAGGCTTAGCAGGTTACTATCAGAGGTTCATTATGGTATTTTCAAATTGGTGCTACCTTTTACAAGTCTTACAAGAAAGGAAGTTTCTTATGATTAGAATTCGAAATTTGAGAGAAGCTTATAGAGGTTTAAGGAAAACCTAACTATCGCTCTGGTGTTTGTGATTCTAGACTCGGAACAATCTTATGAAGTTTTTTGTGATGCTTCCAAGAAGAGTTTAGGTGGTGTTCTGATGTAAAATGGTCAGGTTGTAGCGTATGCATCTAGGAAGTTTAGACCGCATGAAGAGAATTATCCTACTCACGACCTTGAGTTTGCTGCAATTGTCTTTGTTCTTAATGTGTGGAGACATTACTTGTATAGGGTTCACTTTGAGATGTTCAGAGATCATAAGATCTTGAAGCATCTCTTTGATAAAAAAGAAATGAATATGTGTCAGAGAAGGTGGATGGAGTACCTTAAGGATTTTGACATTTATTTGAGGTAACATCCTGGGAAAGCTAACAAAGTGGATGATGCTCTGATTATGAAGGAAATTTGTGATGCAGAGCTAATGGTGTTAGAGTTTGATCTCTTGGAAAAATTCAAGAACACTGATTTATATTTTGAGTAGGCACCAACCGGTGTATTAATCAGTAATATGAATATGGAAATTTATTGTGGGAAAGGATCCTTCAGGCGCAGTGGAATGATGTAGAGTTGCAATCTAAGGAAAGTCTCCCAGATTTCTTCCGAGCATCTGATGGAGTCATTATTTTTAGGCAAAGGGTGTGTATACCCAATGATCTAGTGTTAAAGAGAATGATTATGGACGAAGCTCACAAGGAAAAATTTACTATTCATCACAGATCGACCAAGATGTACCAAGATTTGAAGAACAGTTTTTGGTGGCCCGACATGAAAAAAGACGTTGCTAGATAATTTAAGCAGTGTGTGGTTTGTCAACAAGTGGAAATAGAACATCAGAGGCCTGGTGGTATGTTGTAACCATTTGATGTTCCTATGTGGAAATGGGATAACATATCTATGGATTTTATAGTTGTGTTACCTCACGCCTTGGGTGGTCATAACACTATCTGGGTGATTATAGATCGATTGGCGAAGTTTGCACATTTCTTGCAGGTTAAAGAGACTCATAAGGTTGTACATATCACAAGGCTTTTTGTGGCAAAAAATAGTAAGATTACATGGTGTACCGTCTAGCATTGTCTCAGTACATCTCTGACGTTTTCTTCACGGTTTTGGAAGGCCTTTCATCATGAAATGGGAAAGGAGTTGAATTTGAGTACTTCTAACCATCCACAAACCGATGGACAAACGGAAAGAACTATCCAAACATAAAGGATATGTTGAGAGCCTGTACTCTTGAAAGTGGTGGAAGTTGGAAAGATCATATACATTTGATTGAATTTGCATACAACAAATAGTTATCACTCTAGTATCGACATGGCACCATATGAAGCTTTGTATGGAAGGAAGCGCCGATTGTAACACCCCTTCTATTTACCCTCATTTTATAAATATTAATCAGAGTTTTTAATCACAAATCAAGAGGCGTCACAATTTAAATATTTCAAATCAACCAGAACAGTTGTCATGATTTCACTGAACAATAAATCATTAAATAAAACAGACTTAAAGTTATGTTTAACAGCGGAAATGAAACATGACAAATCCTGAATACACCATTCATAAGTATTCCAGGGTAATAAATCGAACATTAACCAAAACTATTATTTAATATCCATAAGGAATCTCAATTCAAACGTTTCCCCAGTGTTACATCTACTAGAGCACGACACTGACACGCGGTTTAACTAAAGGACTCAACTCTAAACGCTATCCTCACCGATTCCAAGCAGCTAATCACTTCGGATCTGAAATCATTAAAGTAAGGGTGAGATCTCTATTCAATATAAAATACATTATACGTTTTTAAATACAACAGAATAATTCGATGCGTTAGTCCATTATCAAAATACATTCATAGTTCAATTCACAAGAGCATTGTACACAATTCATTATGCAAGTAAACAATCAATGGAAATTGCAACATGGAAATAGCATTTACAATCCCATATGCAATGGGACTCTGCATGTGGTACCGTGGTTCTCCATCACACTTGGAAATGGAAATCCATGATTCGCCACCGAGTCAAGAATCTAGCCTCACTACCCACAATCTGGTAAGTTTATTGGCTCTGCAAGCTCACTTCCACACAATGGGAATGAACCAATTAACAATGCTTATGCATGCATCATAAAAGCATGCAACATCAATTCACGATTACGATATCACATAATTCACATAATGCCAATCACCAACGATTCTATTCCATCACAATGATTATCAAAATACAACATGGTAAGCATTATTAATTTTATATCCAAATCCCTTTAAACGATTAACCCTTCAAAATCGGAAGCTCGACTCTTTTTAAAATAATTTTCACAAAATAATACTTTCTTTTTAAAAGATAGTATTTTTAATTTAATGCAAAACGGCACCCAAATCGGAGTTACGGTTTAGAAAATATGAATTTTGAAGTTTTAAGTATTTTGATTATTGTGGAATTTTTGTACAATTTTGTATGGGCCCGGTTCCTACCCTGGGAACCGGTTCCCACGTAAAAATGCCCGATTTTGAAAATTTGGAACCGGTTCCTCCCGAGAACCGGTTCCCACGACGCATCAATTTCGCTATTTTGACAAGACTTATGCATTCTCATTCACTTCCAATCATTTCCATACGAGTTGTAACATTAGAAACACTAAATTACAACCATTATACACCAATATAACATCATACATCATTGTTTCTTCCTTCCTATTGATTGTTCGACATTATGATCTTAAATTCTATATTGACACAAAATAGGGTTTAATCCTATAAACCTATAATCACCTAATTGAATTTCCTAATGTACCCAATCACCGGTTGATTCCCAAAACCCATAAGGCATTAAACCGAATGAAAGCACCTCGCGATGATCTTGATTTCCTCGGCGTTGGCTTTTCTCTTCTCTTCTCTTTTACGTGAAATAACTTTTCCAAAAGACCTTCTTTCCTTCTTTTCCTTTTATAATCCTTTTAATACTCCTTTTATTTATTCCAATAAAATAATAGTAGTAGTAGTAAAGTGGTACTCCTCACACCTCTACTTATTCCTCACACCACCAACCCTTCTTTTTAATTAAATAATCCAATTAAATCCAAAAATATAAATAATCAAGCCTTTAATTAATTAAATAATTAAATTCCTAATTATCTAACATTTGAATTAATTCGGGTGTCACAACTCTCCCTAAAAGAGTTTTAGCCCTCGAAAACATACCTTAGATTTAAAGTTCGATACGAGTCCTTTCTCTCCCAAGTTACATTTCGGGCCTTGGCGTAAGTGCTTTCTTTTCCGGTCCTCAATTCGCGGTCGCGGCGATATTCACATCATCTCATGAGATGGACGGCAATGTACCTCCTCAACCGAGATACATGAAAGACATCATGCAAATTGTAAGTGGCGATAAAGCAATCTAATAAGCAACTTTCCCAACTCTTAATAAACGGACCAATAAAGCGGAGTCAACTTCCTTGACTTCAATCGACCAATACCGATCGTAACTCGCATGAACACGTGGTCTCCTTTACTAAACTCAAGATCTTTCCTTCTCTTATCATGGTAACTTTTCGACTCGAAACCCTCATCTTCTCTGAATCATCATTTTTTTTGTTGAACAATCTCGGTCCAATCAAACTTTCTTACCAACACAACGGCGTCTACCATCCTCAAACGCCTAAAGCGGAATGAAAACTATTGTTGTAGGTAAACTCTATCAGCGGTAAGTAGCTATGCTCCACCTTTCTCTAACACA
Source organism: Vicia sativa (assembly GCA_021764765.1). Classification (NCBI taxonomy): domain Eukaryota; kingdom Viridiplantae; phylum Streptophyta; class Magnoliopsida; order Fabales; family Fabaceae; genus Vicia; species Vicia sativa. The sequence goes on from CM038795.1 coordinate 87,617,518, forward strand.
CAAATCTCAACCGTTTCTCGTCGACCATATGTGTGGATGATGATATGGAACTCAATCATAACTTAGTACCCAACGCCTGCAATCTTGTCCAAAACTTAGACGTGAACCTCGGATCTCTATCCGACACAATGCTAGACGGAATCTGCAAACTCACAATCTTCTCAACATACACCTCTCCATTGGATAATCCATTCTTATCGGAATAAAGTAGCAGACTTTGTCAATCGATCGACAATAACCCAAATAGAATCATGTTCTTTTGTTACGAAATCCATTGAAATGCCATTTCCCATTTCCATTCGGAACAAACAACGGTTCCATCAATCCCGACGGTTCGATGTTTGATCGACAAACAAACAAACACGTACACAAACTCGATTTTTTTGCCACCAAAATAACTTCTTCAAGTCATGATACATTTTAGTAGCACGGGTGAATACTCAACCCATCGATGTCCTTCTTCCAAAATACTTTTCCTGATCTCAGCAACATCTGGAACACACACTCTATCACCAAATCTCATAACGCCATTCTCGTCAATTCGGAACTCACCTCCTTGACCTTGGTTAATCAATGTCAGCTTATCCACCAAACCAACATCAGACTTCTGTCCATTTCGAATCTCTTCCAAAATACCACTAGTCGACAACATGCCCAATTTCACACTATTCGAGTAGTTTCACATACCAAACTCAAATCTGAATTGTTCCACTAAATCTAATTCACGAACCATTAACGCGACATATGCAAGGACTTCACTTAGCAACGCAGCGTTTGCCTTACCGGGATGGTAATTCAAACCATAATCCTTGAGAAACTCTAACCACCTTCGCCTCATATTCAACTATTTGGTCAAAAGATACTTGTCTTTGTGATGAACACTTCAAACCGTGGATAATGCCTCCATAATTTCACAAACACAACCGCCAACTCTAAATCATGTCGATAATTCCTTTCATGAGTCTTCAACTGTCTTGAAGCATAAGGCACAATGCCTATCTTGCATCAAAACACCACCTAGACCCATCAAGGATGCATCACAATACACTACGAAGATTTGCGGATTCGGAATAGAAACTCTTGTTGGAACCTTTTCAACTCTGCATCCCAAACAAATGCTTGACCTTTTTCGTCAACTTAGTCAGCGGTAAAGCTAGCTTGAAAACCCCGAATGAATTTCTGTAGTACCTGCAAGACCAAGAAAACTACGAATCAAGTATTCTTGGTACCGAGATACAACTTCTACTTTTGTAGGATCAGAATACCATTCTTGGAAATCACATGACCAAGAAAACTCACTTCGCTTAACCAAAATTCACATTTAGACAGCTTCGCATAAAGTTTCTTCTCCTTTAATAATTCCAATACAATCTTAAGATGCTTCGCATGCTCCTCATCATTCTTTGAATAGATCAGAATGTCATCAATAAATACCACCACAAACTTGTCAAGATACGGGTGGACTATCCTGTTCATATACTCCATAAAAACACCAGGTGCATTACTAACTCCAAATGGCATAACAGAATATTCGTAATGCCCATACCTCGTTCTAAAATCTACGGCCTTAACACGAATCTGATGATATCCAGACCTCAGATCAATTTTACTAAATACACAAGCTCCCACTAACTGATCCATAAAATCATCAATCCTCGGCAATGGATATCGATTCTTGATTGTCACCTTATTCAACTGTCTGTAATCAACACACAGTCTCATTGTTCCTTCCTTTTTCTTAACCAACAATACCGACGCACCCCATGGCGAAACACTAGGCCGAATGAACTTCTTCTCAAGTAACCCTTCCAACTGTTTCTTCAGCTCAGACAACTCAGATACCGACATGCGATAAGGCGCCATCGACACCGGACTAGTTCCAGGAATCAAATCTATAGCAACTCCACTTCTCTCTCAAGTGGTAGCTCATTAACATCTTCCGGAAACACTTCTGGAAATTCGTTCACCACCGGTAATTCACCACTCTTAGCCTTTCCTTTCACCTCAATCGAAGAATATAACATAAACACTACAGCACCATCTCTCACGGAGGAATTCATCTGCTTAACTGACAGAGTCACATCTTCAACTTTAACTTCTTCAGGGAATATGACCGTCTTCTGAAAACAATTGATATGAACCCGGTTGAAGACCAACCAGTTCATTCCAAGGATAATATCAAGTTGTTCTAAAGGTAGGCACACTAAATCCATACCGAAACCTCTATCGAAAATGACAATAGGACAATTCCTACAAACATACGTAGTTTGAACCCGAGAGTGTCAATAACCATACTTCCATCCAAATTAGAAATTTCCAAATTCAATCTTTTAGCACAATCAAAAGTAATAAAAGAATGTGTCGCCCCAGTATCAATAATCGCAATTAAAGGTATGCCATTAATAAAACATGTACCTTTAATCAACCGATCATCCGGCTTAACGTCTGATCCCGACAAAGCGAACACCTTCCCACCTGCTTGTTCTTTCTTTGGCTTAGTACACTACGGACGAGTGTGTCCCTCTTCGCCACAGTTGTAACAAGTTATCCTTCTAAATCTGCACTCAGCAACTACATTAGAAACACTAAATTACAACCATTATACACCAATATAACATCATACATCATTGTTTCTTCCTTCCTATTGATTGTTCGACACATTAACAGTCTTAAATTCTATATTCCGACACAAAATAGGGTTTAATCCTATAAACCTATAATCACCTAATTCGAATTTCCTAACGTACCCAATCACGGTTGATTCCCAAAACCCATAAGGCATTAAACCGAATGAAATCACCCTTACCTCGCGATGATCTTGATTTCCTCGCTGGCTTTTTCTCTCTCTTCTCTTCTCCAATTCTACGTGAAATAACTTTTTCCAAAAAGACCTTATTTCCTTCTTTTCATTTTTATAATCCTTTTAATACTCCTTTTATTTATTCCAATAAAATAAACAATTAGTAACTAGTAAAGTAGAGTACCTTACTCCTCACACCTCTACTTATTCCTCACACCACCAACCCTTCTTTTTAATTAAATAATCCAATTAAATCCAAAAATATAAATAATCAAGCCTTTAATTAATTAAATAATTAAATTCCTAATTATCTAACATTTGAATTAATTCGGGGTGTCACACCGATCACCATTGTGTTGGTCAGAAGTTGGTGAAAGAGGAATTCTTGGACCAGAGATAATTCAAGAAACGAAGGAAAAGATTAAGATGATCCAAGAAAAGATGAAGAAAGTGCAAGATCGCCAAAAGAGTTTTGCAGATAAAAGGAGAATAAATTTGTAATTTGATAAAGGTGAATATATGTTTTTGAAAATTACTCTGAGATTAAGATTAAAAGGCCAATCTAAGACCCAAAATCTTAGTCCGAGATAAGTGGGACCTTACCAAATCGTGAAAAAGGTAGGTGAAGTTGCATATCAGTTAGCGTTGTCGCCTTCAGTATCTAGGATGCATGATGTATTCCACGTATCTCAGCTTCAGAAGTCTGTGCCACACTCTTTTCATTCTATCCTTCTAGATGCCATCGAGATAACAACAAATCTTTCCTTTCAGCCGCAACCTGTTTGTATTCTGGAGCGTGCCAGTAAATCCTTGAGGAGTAAGGAGATACCACTTGTGAAGATGTTGTAGAAAGAGTCTCTCTCAGAGGAAAATACTTGGGATCTCGAGTCAGAGATGAGAGAGCTTTACCCTCACCTATTCTAGTAAATTTTCGAATTCGAGGATGAATTCTTAATTAAAGAGGGAAGAATGTAATACCTTGTATTATATTTGCTTCCTAATGATATTACTAATTTATTTTGGTAATGATCATTAGATATTATATAAGTGAATAATACTTACACCATTTAGGAGAATTATGAGAATTTACTAAATGAATGAGCAATGGCAATATATTCATTTCTCTTTTAAAGTAAAACAAGTTAGTGAGATGTTTGGTTGTCCTCGTTCCACTTTATTTTTCCCAAAAATCATATTCATATAGAGAAAGAGGGAAAGAAATGTGGAAAAGGAGAAGAGGGAAGAAACTCCATTTTTGTCAAACTCTCCAACCTTGCATGCAACTCAAGCTTTGCTCTTCTCATCATCCTTCCTGTAGATTTTTGCAGCTCCTCACTATCTATTTCTCAAGGTGTGTCTCATTAGGTAGAAAATGGGGTTTTGGGACCCCATAACAGAAATGTGCTTGTTCTGGTTTTCTACAGAAATTGCATATTGCGCTTAGCGCATGTGGTCGCGCTTAGCGCGCTTCTTTAGAAATTAAAAAAAAGTTCTAGGTTACGCTTAACACCGCTCTTAGCACAAAAACTATTGCCCCTAAAATTTGAACTCACTCGTGGAGTATAGTATCGTCTCGTAACAATAATCAGACACATTATTAGTCTTCTATGACTCCTAAGATAAGGGTATAAGGTAATATAGGTCTTATAGAAACCACTTATTTCTAAAACGGTTATGGTGCCATGTTGGAAACATATGGAGTGATTAATTCCCTTGAGTGCAACTCCGTTCTATATTTGAAGTGGATGCCTCCGTAAATTTCCGTGAATTAGGGAATGCACATAATGATTTGAATGCCACTTATTTTCCCGAATATTGATTACAAATGCTTAATACATGTATGTGATGAAATATATTATATGATATATGATATATGATATTTTATGAATAATTGTATGTTCCCATCCATTCTAGTTGAATGTTCAGATGTGTTTGCCTTGGTGGCTTGATATGATTAATTGTAATATTCTTGAATCGAAGTAGACTTAGGATATAGGTGGTAAATGTTTCACCCCAAAATTTACCCTCTTGATTTTGGTTTATGTTTCACCATAAACATCATATTGCATTGCATTCGTACATTGTGCTAGGATCAAAGTTCTTTGGTTCTCAAGTCCTCTACAAGCTATGGAGGTTGATTGTGTTAGCATTTTGGTCTAAGGGAGTATCAGTCTCTCATGTCTTTGGATCTTTCAAGTCACAATGATGTATTATAGCTCAAGACATCTCATTTGTCTCATTGATTCCTCAAGTGTTGAAGTTTTGTAAAGAATTGAAGAGGAATTCATCTGTATCATCCATCTGATGAAATTAGGGTTTTGGCCCATTGTGAAGTTTGAAGTTTGGTTACATCAATTTCTTTAAGTATCATATTACTATTATCATTTGTGTTATCATTACTCAATGCATTCAGAAGATTGGAGGTTTTGAAGCTTGATTGACCATCTCCTAACACAAGGTGCAAAATTAGGGTTTTGGATATAGTTAGCATTTCTTCATATTTTTCACTGAAACTTAATTTAAGGTGTTTCTATATGTTGTTGAGAATCCATGGTTGAAATATTGGGGTTCAATTTTGATTGGAAGCAAGTCATTTGATCATAAGGGGCAAAATGATCATTTTGGTCAAAATCAGTCAAAGTTAGAAGTTGACCAAGTGGACTTTTGGTCAACCATCAATTAAAATATCTTCTTTTCATATTTCATGACTAAAATCACCATTGAATCAAGATAATTGAAGAAATTAGGGTTAACTTGTTCTTGAAGTTATTTGAAGTTTGAAAAAGTTACAGGTGTTCACCCTATAGAACTTTGACATGTCATAAGTTTCTCAATTTTTGTTCAACGGTTGCATACTATATATTTTTGGAAAGCTTGAGAAAAATGCTACAGGTTTGTCAATGTGTAAAATTTCTCAAAAATGCACAATTTAAGAGATATTTGATTTTGAAGTTTTGTGCATAATATATGCAAAGATGTTGGCCATGCTTGCCTTCCCTTGCTAGGCACAAGTGACATTTCAACAAATGCTTGGTGTGCCAAATGTCCAAGCTTATTTCTTCCTCTCCAAACATCAATTTTGAAAATTAAAGTGTGCATCTTGTAGTTCCCCATGGGATCTCTTCAACAAGCTTTGAATCATTCATTTTGGCCAAGTATTTATCAAGATATGGATCCATGAAGTTGCTACCTTGCAACTGGTCATCATGGACGCCATGCATATGCATGCCTTGCCTTGCCATGACTTGTTTTTATTAAACTTTGAGGCACAATATCTCACTCATTTCTCCACCATTTTCCATGATTCAAAGTTCATACTCAAGCTTAAGAGGTGCTCTTCATTTGGATCAAGGGAAAAGAGAAAACGCACGAGCCAATTTTGTTTGGCCCAAGCATTAAGTAGACTGACCAAAGGAATCCATGGTTGCTTGAATTTTTCCAAATTTTGGTATGTTTCGTTTTGGTATTGTTTCGGGTCTTCTAAGCACTTGAGTGCACGATTGCCTCTTCATTTACATTGCCAAAAGAAGCCAAAGAAATGACAATACGCGCTTGTACCATGGAAATCGTGTTTTGCCAAAATGGAAATTATTCCATTCTCTTAAATTTTCATACCATCTGCTCAGCTTTCTATTTCATTATCTCACGCTTCTCTCACTCAATTCCACTTATCATTTGCTCCTCAAAATGACATAAGCCCAAGGAAATACTAAGGCAAAACGCAAGCAGTAAAAACACCTCAATTTTTTGATTTTTTTTGTAAATATTCTCTCTAACGGATTTTAAGGCCAAAAACCATCATGCCCTCACTCTCTGAGCTCTATATAACCTCACAATCTCACTCATTCTTGCCCTAGAAGCCTCCATCCGCAGACAACCAGTTCTGAAATTTTCTTCATCTTCAAGTTTTTTCTTCGAAGCTTCTTCTTCTTCCATTCCAGTGCTCGTTTCTTCCTCTATTATACTTCATTGGAGCTTAGAGATCAAGATGAGTGGTTTTCTTTTTGTGTTCAGAGGCACCAGTTGAGTTTATTTCTCAACTTAAGAGGTAAGTTTTCATACTCAAATCTTCATTTTCAGCTGATCTTTGATGAAATAAAGCATGTATGCGCGGGTATAGCTGGCCAAACAATAGGTTTGATGTATATATGTGCCTATTTTTGAAGCATGTTGCATAATATTGAATTCTGAAATTTTGCATTTGGATGATTTTCATGATCGTGGCTTGATTTTTTTATGTGTGGTTGATTATTTTGAAATCTATGAGTTTCTACTTGTTCATTGCCATGTTGTCTTCATATTGCCCTTTGTTCCTTTTGGGCTTGTATCATCTTTCTTGGAAGAATATGATTCTCTCACCGATGATGTCTCAACATCAGATGCAGCTTCTTCAAGAACAAACTCAGTAACCTTTCCAAGAGTGCCTTCAGTGTTTTCTTCGTCATTTGCAGATGGTTCAGTAGGATCCTGAGGAGCAACCTCAACAGGTATATGGGAGAGAGGAATCAAAATTCCACGTACAGGCAAACCTACATTTACAACCCTAGTAACTATCCTCCTAATACTCCTATCAACATCAATGATGTCTTGTTCTGACTCGTCGTTAGAAGGATTAGAGACATTACCTACAATAGGGACTGAAGCTCCTCTTGATCGCCTTGCATGGAAGGTGTGAAGCTTCCTTGATCTCGTCTTTGGACACAGAATCATGGCCAAGGGATCCACATCTAGAACTTCATCAGGAGAGATGTTTTCATGGTGGACTTCAGAGCTTGATGAGGGTAGATTGATCTTGTTGGGAGTGGATTCATCACGTTGAGACATGTTGGAGTTTATGAAAATGGAGAGATGAAAGTTTCCTTTTTGGAGGTGAGAGATGAGGGTATTGTAGGTCACAGAGTTTGTACAGCATGTGGGAGGGATTTAAAATGATTGCACTTGGTATGGATGCTTTATATGTTGAATAGCATGTTCACACAGTATTAAGTGACACTTTGAAAAAGTAAGCCCTTTAATGCTATTCCCACACGCCTTTAATTGCTATAATTCCTAATGTATGCAGACCCCTAGTTTTCCTCATGGACTTCCAAATTGATTAGCATTCCATTCCTTAGAGTGAGTGTCAGCTAATTGTGTATCAGTGGTTGCATATTCCAAGGCAACACTATTATCCTCAACAAACTGAACATTAATGTTTTTGGTAATGTTTGCATGATGTCATGACATTTTGTTTAACATTGTGTTCAGTTACCATATGCTCCATCCAATCCTCCTGAGAACAACTGCTTCCAATATATATGTGTTTAGCACATGTGGAGTGACTTATGTCTTGCGGTACCCATAAATAGTAGTTGTCCTTAGTTATCACTCATTTTATAACAACTTCACTTTTCTCATTTGTAATAATGAATTCATACTTTGTGAAGTTTACCTTGAAACCTTGATCACACAGTTGACTGATACTAATTAGATTAATTGTCAACCCTTGAACAAGTAACACATCTTCAATACTTGGAATCCCAGGATAATTTATGTTCCCAACCCCCTCGATTTCATTTCTGACTCCATCTCCAAAGGTAACATAACCAGTTGGATGTAATCTGATGTTTACCAGCAACTTCTTGACCCCTGTCATATGTCTTGAACGTCCACTATCAAAATACCAATCCTCTTTAGTTGAGACTATGGGAGATGTATGTGCTATGAAGTAGGAAACATCAGCTTTGGGAATCCACTGTTTCTTAACATTAGTACTAGCTTGACTTGGCTCAGGTTAAGGTGCAGGATTAGGATAACCATACCGCTTGAAACATAAGGGCTTTATGTGACCATAGCATCCACAGTAATGAAATATCCACCCTGAAATCTTCTATTGGATTGCTTGTACTTTCCTCTTCCATGATGTTGAGATATTTGGTTCAAATTTTTTGGTTTGGTATGGATTTGAGTGAGGTCTGAAGATGGCTCATTTGATTCATTGAATCCTAGTTCACCCATATCCCCTACCACTCTCCCTGCTTGAAGAATTTTATCCAGTGTGTCAGATCCACTGTTTAGCATTCTGATAGATTTGGATATTTTATCAAGGTTAGATTGCAGCAAAGTTACTTCATTTTCCAGCTTGGAGATTGTTTCCAGACGCTTTTTCTGCTCAACTTTTAGTTGAACTATGAGCTTATTTTGTTTATCCCCATCCTGACACACTTCAACACTTTTGATACACAGCTCCTTGTAGGAAGCATCTAGATCTTCAAATGTTAGCTCATCTTCACTTGAATCTTCATCAGATATGTATGTAGCAGTCAGAGCCATTACATATTTGGCAGATTCTTCTTCCACATCACTTTCAGAATTCTCATCAGACCAGGATACAACCAGACTTTTCTTTTATCTCTTGTGGAATGTTAGACACTCATCTTTAATATGACCAAATCCTTCACATTCGTGACATTATACTCATATGCCTTGAGTGAATCTTTCTTATGCTCGTGCTTTTCTCCCGAAGTCATTTGTTCTACTGATGTCATATAAGATGTTCTTGACATTTGGTCTTTAATTTCCTTCCATCTTCTTCAACACTTTGTTGAACTGTCTCACAAGAAACACTATAGTATTGGATAGTCCTTCCTTAGTGTCTGAATCACATTCCTCATCTATGCCTGCAATATTAGACACAAACGCTATACTTTTGTTCTTCTTCTCAACTCTGTCATTGATGCCTAACTCAAATGTTTGGAGGGATCCAATGAGTTCATCCACTCTCTTGTTGTTTATCTCTTGAGATTCTTCTATAGTAGTCACTTTCATGTCAAATCTCTTGGGAAGAGACCTGATAATCTTCCTTACCAGCTTCTCATCTGGTATCTTCTTTCCTAAGGCACTGCATGTGTTGGCTATCTCCAGAATATTCATATGAAAGTCTTGGATACTTTCATCTTCCTTCATCCTCAAGTATTCAAACTTGGTGGTTAGCAATGTAGTCTTGACATCATTACCTTGGAAGTGCCTTCATGAGTAGTTTTGAGAATTTCCCAAGCATCTTTAGCAACTTCACAAGTATCCACCAATCTGAAGATGTTCCTATCAATCCCATTGAAGATGGAATTCAGAGCTTTAGAGTTTCCAAGAGCAAGTTCATCTTCTTCCTCATACCAATTCTCTTTAGGCTTCAAAACAACAGTGGGTTGATTGGTTTCCCCCATGATGACAGGATGTGTCCATCCTTTCAAAACATCTTTCCATGTTCGACTGTCTAAGGACTTTAAAAACGCCACCATACGTGGTTTCTAGAGATCATAGATAGTTCCATCCAGAATGGGTGGTCTGTTCACAAATCCTCCTTCCTTGTCCATAGTACCATAAATTATCTTCCCTAGACCTCACCCAGAGACAGAGCAGGATGCCTGCTCTAATACCAATTAATTCTGGTACCAGATATGAGATGTCGAAGGTGATGTCACGACACTAATATTTGTATGCTGAACAACGAATAACATAATACTAAATGCAGTAAAATAAAATTGACACAAGCAAATTTTTCACCCAATTCGGTGCAATCACACCTATGTTTGGAGGCTACCAAGTCAGGGATGAAGTCCACAATCAGCAGTATTAATTTAGAGTTAAACTCCCTCGTTTCCAACCTCTCACTTAATCACTACCCAATGACACTTCTACCTAAGAACCTCTTAGATATGAGAAACCCCTATCACTTCCCTTCAATCACACACCGTGATAAAAACAATGACAAAGACTTGAAGACAAACTTCAAAGACATATGGCCATCCTTGCTTCAAAGCTTATGGATGATTAACAAGTTATAACTCAACTAAACGTCCAACTCAAGTATTAAACAATACAAGAGTGGCTCACAAGGAACAATTAACATAGACTAAAACTTAAAATCTAAACATAGTACATTCAGCTTCCTTCAATGTAACTAACTCTGCAAGTAGGGTTAGTTGTCCTTTTATACGAACAACACTAGGGCTTGGCCTAGAATACGCTTCACATCAGTCTTCAACGCTTTCCATTACTTTCTCCATTAAAGTAGGATAAAATTTCTCCAAAAGTATTGCAACAGAACTTTACATAAACTTGCTAACTTTAAGCAAACAACTTACATAAAATAACGCCTAGAATTTCTACACAGAAAAACCAGTTCAGTTCTGAGCACATGTCAAGACATCTGTTTTGACATCTTATAAAAACTACTGATACATTTTGCTTCACATGTTAAGGCATTCTTCATGACATTTCCTGCGCAGAATATTTTATCAAAATTGTTGCCAACACAGAACTAACAAAAATTAAAGAATATAAAACACAATTTCATAAAAATTCTTACCCAGGAATTTATGGTAGTAAGTGACACACTCTGTTTTCATCACGTAACTTATCTAGTATGTATTTCTTAACATCTGCTTGAGATTTCGACAGATTATCAACATACATACACCCAGTAGGGTCCATAAGTCCATATACTTCTGATGTGGAATTCTCAATACATACACGATGAATATACCTGAATAATTTTAAAATAAACATTATAATCAAAGTGATGAGAAATATAACATATTAATAGACATTAATAAAACAATAAAATATACTTATGTGCACCAAACCTGCAGAGTAGACACGTCAAATGATGACACTCACACAATAATTTAATTCTATTTTCAAATAGTTGTGACCCATTTTCAAAACCGTGAGTAACAATATCATTTGAAATCATTTGAGCTATGTATTATAATTATCACTAGTAATAACAATTGTGATTCTTATCATCACACATGCTTACATGGTAGGTAAATTTTAAATAAAGAAGCATTTTCAAGGTATGTATTACATCAGTATATTTACCGGCTCCTTCATTATTTTTAGTTATATATATCCTATACACATCAATATATTGATTAACACTACCTAAAAAGAAATTGCTTAAGTACTTAAAAAAATAATACTAATAACTTTCTTGTTTTGTAACTTGTTTTATAAGAATTTGCATATAAGTAACATAAATTGTTTGGTTAAGGATTATTTTGTTGAACATGCGCTCTTGAATATTATAATAAGATTAGAAAGTTGTTCCATAGAAGTCTCTATAACTACAAAAGAAAAATAATTATAGTTGATTTTTGTCCACTTGACCATATTTTAATGTAATATCAAAGTTCACACTCCACCACTATAGCTACAACTACATTTTGTAACCATAACAAGAATCTAGTAAGAGTTCTACTAATCAACATATTAATGCATACCCATGTTATTTGTAACTAAATTCATACATGCAAAGTAATTAACACAAGCAATGCGAAAAAGAAAAGTACAAGATAAAGTCAATAGTGGGAGACAAACTGAGAAAAAACATATGGACACTATTTTTTTTGGGATCTATTGTTGTAATTAATGAATAATTTATTGCAAAATCCCGGCGACATTCCTCTAAAAACAATTACATAACTCTTTGCGACATTCGAGTTTTGTAAAAACTCAAAAATATTGAATTATTTTGAATATTTCTGCATATAAATTCTAAGACAAATCGAAAGTATTTGAAATACTTTAAAAAAAAGTATTTCGTACACGATTTCAACCTCGATTCTATTTAATTTAAATTGATTTTTCTAACAATTTTATAGTATTTTTAAGTAATGACTATCAAGGCTTCGGTTCTAAAACATCAAGGAAATGAGATAAAATCTAAATAAAAATGAAAAATTTAAGAAAATGGACATCATTAATCCGGATATGTTTTATTATTCTTTTGAAATAAAAAATGCACTTTTCTTGTTATCAGAATCAATGCAGAAATGATAATTTTCATTTTTGAAGGTTAATATATATATATATATATGCAAAATTGTATGCCTATGATTCTGAAAAATCATTTACATATGCAAAATTTACATATTGAATAATATTAATGTATGCCTATGATTCTGAAAAATCATTTACATATGCAAAATTTAAAAATGATGTAGGATGTTTTTTTGTTTTACCTTGCATAAAAATAATTAAAATTAAAAAAATTATTATACTGGGTGAAACGAAACAACACAGGGCTTGTATACTCCCTTTCATATATCCATGGTACATATGGCTATAGTAACAACTCTATTATATTAGCATGCATGTGATTCGGTATTGTAGAGGATACTAATCTTGACGTCAATTTCAAATCAATTTTTTCCTTTTAATATATTGTGTTCATTTTGATTTACCAAAGACAATGCATATGCATCATATGGATAGATTTGAAATCAAATTAAAATTAAATGCCTTCGGTTTTTTACAATGCTTCGTGATATTGTATTTGTCTGAATGATTTTAAAATTAAGTACGAGCATGCCAAAATATGTTTTATTAAAGTTTGTGATTTTAAAATTATGTGATTGATTTATGATTAAGATGCTATGTGAATAATATGTCAGTATTTAATGATATTTATTAAAATACATATAAAGATAATTTAAAGATGAATAATGATGACTTATATAAATTTTTGAATTTGAATTATAATGTAACTATTAAATTTTAAGATGTGGAATTTTGAGAATCTTATCACGGAGGATAAGAAATTTGATATTCTCACAAATAAAGAACCTCGCGAGGAAAATTCTCCAAGAATTATTGAAAAACAAACCAAAAATTTGTCACGAATTGTTGAAACACAATTCGAACTTAGGCTAAGCAAGAGATCTCGAAAGGCCAAGGACCTTGGATCGAACAAAATTGATTATCGATATAATTCTTTTATCTAATAGAACAAAATAATGAGAATTTTGTTCGTAGGGTTCATATTATTCTTCAAGTGGAAGATTGTCCTGAGATTTACAATGAAGTAAGTTCAAGTGACTTCTCTTGGAATGATATTATTCAAGGCAAAATGAATTTAATAATGTCAAACCATATTTGAGAACTTGTCGATCTACCTAAAGGTTCAATACCTATTGGATGCAAGTAGGCGTCTAAAACAAAGTATAACATTGATGGTACAATAAAAACCTAAAAGGCTAGATTAGTAGCCAAAGCTTTTAGACAAAAAGAAGAGGTTGATTATTTCAACACATGTGCACCAGTAACAAAGATGACGGCAATTAGAAGTATTGCCAACATTAGTTTCTTTGCATAACCCTGTAGTTCATCAACTGGATGTCAAAATGACATTCCTAAATAGAGATCTCGATGAGGAGATTTACATGGAGCAACCGAAAAATTATGCACTTCTTAGTAATGAACAAAAGGGGAGACACATAACTTGGAGGGAGATTTTTCAATCTTATCAAACCAAGAATTTAAAGAGTATGTCATCATCAAAAAGGGGGATAGTGAAGAATATATCGTATCTAGTTTTAATGAAGACAAAGATTTTCAAAGAAGAAAATTATCCAAAGTATCATGCGCATCAATGATGAAGTTGATCAAGAAGGTTTAGCATAAAAATTCAAGTGAAGATTTGAGAGAAATAAACATAACTAAGGTACTCATTGCAATTTATATTATACTATTTTAAATTGTTCATAATTTCATCTCTCACTTCATCTAAAAATCTTCTTACATCATTATGCATGATTAATTAAAAGCTTCTTCATCTGATTCTTTTGACAAGTGTTTGTACTCAAAGTTGTGTGAGAACATTTTATATTCATTTGTCTTCGTGTTGATTATATGATTGATCATTCACAATGATATGAATACAATTTTATAAACTAAGAGGTTTCTAACTTCCACATTCAAGATGAAAGATATTTGATTAGTTTCCACGATTTTAAAGATCAAAGTAAAGCAAAATAGTGGAGGTTATGAACTTAGTCAAAACATTATATTGAGAAAATGTTTGATAAACTCAAAGACTCTTGCTTTAAGGAAGTGACCACTTCATTTGATCCTAGTGTCAAAATTCAAACAATGATGGAAGAGTCGTAACTCAATTAAAATGTGAAAGTTCAATTGGTTTTCTAAAGTAATTAATGCAATGTACTAGATCCGACATATCATTCGCAGTTAGTAAATGAGTAGATTTACTAGCAACCTAAATGGTGAGCATTGGAAGGCCATCACAAGGATTTTTGATTCTTTTAAAAACCAAAATCTTGACCTCCATTGTGGTAGGTGCCATATTAGAAGGATGCACCAATGTGAGTTGGATATCAAGTGTTGGAGATCATAAATATACAATTGAGTGGATAATTACACTAGCTGGAAGTGTATTTTCTTGGAAGAGAAAGAAGCAAACATGTATTAATATTTTGACCATAAAATCAGATTTTGTGGCTCTTGTTTCCGTTGGTCAAGAAACTGAATGGTTAAGGGCCCTTATGTTGGAAGTTCCATTGAAAAAGATAATGTTTCAAAAGTGTTGATACATTGCGATAGTAAAACCAATTTAACTAGAGCATTCAACAAAGAGTATAATGGAAAGTCTAGACTTTATTTTGTGATAAAATTGATTAAAGATGTAATCATTTCATTCACATATATATGATCGTTCTATAATTTGAATGATTCATTTACTAAACTATTGGCCAGAGATTCAGTAAAGACAACCTCAAGAGGTGTGAGGTTGAAACTCCTTGAATAAGTTTTTCGAAGTGATAGCAACCCAATCTGAAGTTAATACATCTTAACCTAAGACTTAATGTGTAACAACAAGTCATTGATTCGGAAGTTGGTGCAATATTTTGTGATAATGTTGACCTTTACATAATTAAGAGTTGAGTTTTTCAAACTCTTAATGAAGTCCTATATCGAGGAGGATATGTATCTCAAGAAATAGATACAAATTGAACTTCACCTATATGAATTTCGAGATGGTGTCATCTCAATGTGAGAGTTGGAGTTTCTCTCATGAAAAATTCATGAAAACAGAAAAAGCACATGCTCATAAATAGTGCTAGGCGAGATATATAGGCGAAGAACCCTTAAAGAGTGTGTGTATGGTAACGCCGGTCTAGTCACATGGGATAACAGTTCAATGTATAGCTACCTAACATTCTGATTAGGCTTTGCGTTGTCTATACTAAGGTTAAGTTCAAATCAACAGATCCGTACTTGTATTAACATTCTTTTATACCTTTTATGGAATTGTTCATGTCATTGTTAGAACAAGTGGGAGATTATTGTAATTAATGAATAATTTATTACAAATGGTATGTTCCAAAATGACATGAAAGATTGTATTTTGAATTTTGAATTTGAAAGTGGCAACACTTCATTAAGTGTTATAGAATGAAACCATGTAACTTTTGACTATGTTACTCTAGGCCAAACATTTTAACCTTTGATAAAAAGGAATTGTTTCACCAAGGGTCGCCACCTTGTGAAACAATACTAATGTAGCCTAAAAATATTTCATTCCACAATTAAAAAATTATGCATATCCTCTAGAAACAATTGCAACACTCTTCGCTACATTCGAGTTTTCATCCGTCTTGTGAAAACTCGAGAAGGTTGAATTATCTTGGGTATTCCTGCATCTAAACTCTAAGACAAATCGAGAGTGCTTGAAATACTATAAGGAAAGTGTTCTGTACACGATTCCAACCTCGATTCCATTTGATTTAAATTGATTTTTCTAACATCTATGATTTGGCCTAAAATTCATATTTTTTTACCATACCACATGTAATTAAAAGGTATTTGTTGTGAATCTTTTGTTTTATGTTCAGTAAAAATACACTAACATGAAATGATACACCAATTAGGTAAAAGTGAATTGAATGTTTAACAGTTTATGGTTATTCCCAAACTTAATTGGTATAAACGTTCGGTCCATCAAATTTATGGTTCTTAATTGAATTGAAATTGGAATTACGTAGAGAAAAATGTAGTTTTTTTCTCTTTTTTTAACTAATTCTGCTACATTCATTTCTCAACCAAACCTTAGGATAAAAAAACACATCAATTCACCCACTTTATAAAATAATTTTCCTTATTTAACTATAACATATAAAACCTGGAAATTTGAAATATTCAAGGATCTGAAATAAAATAATCTACGCATTCATAGAAAAAACAATCCAATAATGGCTAGAGAAATTCATACTACACTTAACGGTGACAACAGAGGATAGTATAATAAAATAACTTACCAATTGAAGGATGGAGAGATAACAAAAGTTGATATACGATCAGTGTTGGCTCGAATGACGTCCGTGAAAAGACGGAGAGGTCGCAGTGAAGAACGTTTGTGAGATGACAGAGAGGATGCGGAGAAGACGCAACGTTTCTGATTATATTTTTGTTGAATTTTTTTTTATATGAAAAGTCTATTATTTTGTGAAATATAGTTTTAAATATTCCAAGTATATAGATGAAAAAAATATGAATGGCATGAACAAGATTTTTTACTTTTACCTGAATCTATGAAAAATGATACACAAATTTTTTACTTGAAAAGAAAAATAATCTTGCTTTTTTTTTTTGAATTTTTACTATACAATATGATTTTTCTTCTTCTTATTTCTATGATGTGTGGTGCTTATGGAAGACGAAAGGGTTACATAGAAAATGTCTTTATCAATATTCAAATATAGAAATAAAAATAAGGATCACAATTAATACATTAAAAAAATTATTTATTAACAATTTTAAACCTAATAAATAAGCATAAAAAACTATAAACGATATATTAACTATTAATGGACCATTGATATAGTTTTTCAACTAATTTTTAATCCTATGTATTTATAAAAGTAGTTTATGTATTTATAAAAGTAGTCTATGCGTTCTACTAATATTTACCGGTTTTTATCATCAGTACATTATTGTCTCTGTCCTTTTGACACACTATTAAGAGTGACCAACACACATAACATAAAAGCAATGTACTAACTTACCAAATTTACTTGTTTCTTTATTTTTCAAAATGCGCATATGTTTTTCATTTCATGTTCAGATCAAACTTAATTTTAGGCTGCTGCCTTCTGAAACTATAATTGATTACAAATTTTTTTATATTTTTAATCGTTTAAATGGAATTCAAACTTACCAAAATGTGGCACCTAACTTTTTACTGAAAAAAAAAAAGGTTCAGTTATCTATTCAACTTATTATATTTTTAATCTATTATATTTGTTTTATTTCAATGCGATTTTTTATTATATTTATATTTATTATTGGTGCAAATAAATAGCAAAAAATTTATTGTTTGTATAAAGATTCGTATAAATGGAAAAACTTATATTGTTTGTATAAAAATTTGTATAAATGGGAAAACTTATAGTTAATATAAATATTTATATAAACCGAAAAAATGTTATCGTTGATACCAATGTTTTATAAATGAGAAAAAATGTACTACTGATATAATTTTTTTAATTGAAAAAAATTGTATTGATGATACAAATAGTTGTGTAAATGAAAAACAAATGTATTATTGTCATAATTTTTTTTATTAACGTGAAAAAGTCAACTTTTGATAAAAATATTCTATAATTAAAAATAGTGCATTGCTCATACATATATTTTTATAAATGATAATTTTTATCTGCGACAAATGTGTGTATTCAGAACTCGTGCGTATGTATATGATTTTTTACTAGTTTATAAATTAATAATATAATGGTTGTGGAAAGATTCCACCATCAACCACCAATCATCAAAAGCTACATCCTATAAGGTAGACTTCACAAAACTAGAAACATTCTTTTTAGGTTGATTATTGTTACCAAGCATCTCATCTAACTCTTTTTTAAATCTTCCCATCTCTTCTAATGGCAAACAAATTGGTAATATCAAACATTCTTCTCCTTTTACATTCTTATGTGAAATAATATAACTTGCTCCGTGAAACGAACCAGCCCCACCTCTTACAATTCCACCATACACTCCTTCACCCCATCCAAAATTCACTTCGTTAAATTTAGCACGAGTCAGATCTGAAATAGCACAAGACCTTAAGGTTGTATATGAACAACGTTCCTTAATAACCATAAGATCTGCCACTGATTGCATGTATTCTTTTGTAACTTGTCCTTTTAATTTTCTTATCAACTCTACTGCATAACCTAGTGAGTTTCCACAAAGCTTCCCTGCAGTAGTTACAGCTGCCGGATAAGCGATACAATTACCATAAAAACCAACAAATGATGAATGATTATTGTTAAATCTTGAACGTGCATTAATGAGGCACATTATTCGTACATCCATCTCTGGCTCTAATTGTAATGCTTTTGTGCGACAATACCAAAACAATGCAGCAATAAGATCAAATGTGGTGCATTGAAATGGAACCAAGAGGCGAATTGCAGCTACGTCTGAAGGTCTAAGGCAAAAAGATTTATGTACTATGGTAGTACTGGTAGTAATGTCCTCTTCTTTGATGGTATTTGATGGAAGTATTTGTTGGTATTCAAGATGGTTGCATGTAATGCGTGGTGGCTCCCTTGCCATTAGGACCTCTCTATGCCAGACAGATTGAATAGAAGGTTGATGTTCTCCTCGAGCCATTTCTGCCCAAGCATTCATGAATTGTTTTAAACCAGCTGCATCACCCATGATATGGTTCCAATTTATTGCTATTATGAAACCACCACATTTAAGACGTGTCACCTGTAAAATTTAAAATCAAATATTATCTTTAAATATATGTATAGAAATTATTATTAATTAGACTCGGAAGATAAGTGATGTTAACATACATATTATATATATATAAAAGACATAGATCTTTTATAAATTTATCAAGTTAAAAAGACAAGGAAATAGATCATAATTTTTTTAAAATCTTTCAGGTTAGTATAATTAAATAAACTTGAATAATTATATTATTATTATATTATATTTTATATTTAAATTCAAAATATGAATATTAATAAAAATAAATTAGAAAAAATGTTGCAAGTAGTTTTTATTAATTATCTAAAATAAATAACATCATTAGGGATGATAATGTGAAGGGTATGAGAGGGTATTATAGTACTCATCTCCATATTTATAGATGGAAAATTTTTTGTACCCTATCCCTGTTAGCTGGCAATTTCGAAAAAGGGTAAAATTGGCATAGACGAATAAAATATGTTTACTATCACATGGAAAAGAGATTAATATTTGTTGGTGATAGGTAAACATAAGGCCTTTTCGTTTCATAGAGAAAGGATCTTTCGATTGCCAATGGTGAGCGATATTTCGAACTAAAATCTTTAGTATTTTTAGGATATGAGGAAATTCCTTTAATAGATATGTCAACATTGGAGCGGTCCAAACAAAGGATTAAAATGAAATACAAATGGTTATGGAATTGAATTTGAATGTAACCTCTCAAGATTCAATTTTGAATAAAAGGCGCCATAAGGGACGTGGAGATTGGTGAACGAAAGGGACTTGCATGTCTTAAACGTGGCGCAATATTATAGTAAGACCGTTAGGGTCAGAACATTATAAATAGGTGTTTTCTATTAGATTTTGGTGCGTTCGTTAGATGTACTAAAAATTTCTCAAACACTCAAACTACCGTGATCGAAAGGGAAACGAGTCAAGGAGATATCATGTACGTTAAGAACATCATGTTGTTTTACAATTTAAATGCCAGTTTATTATCATTTATCCCCGATTTCCTGCACTTTTACCTTTAAAGTATTTCGATTCTTTTCTTTTTATCTTCATTCCATTCGCCTTTAAACACTTATTGTTCTAGAAACCTATTTACTTTCAAACTTTTATTGTATTTCCCAGAAATTGTTACTTTTTAAGAGTGTCCTTACCTTTACATTCAATTGTCAATAATCAAGTTTAAGTTCGAAATCTTTACACAAACAGTCAGTATATTTCCATAGTCAAACAGTTAGTATATTTCCGTAATCAAGTTTAAGAATCAATTGAAGATCATGGGTTTGAACATAAAAATCTATTATGACACATGTGTCCTAGGATCAATCTAGTCGATCCTGTAAGTAACCAATAATAAATAGTAAAAATTGGAAGACTAGCGGTTGTTTACGAGAAATCACCGTAAACAAATTGGCACACCTGGTGGGACAGTGTCATATTAGAAACTATTTATTAGAATTTTATGAACATTGCAAAATTCGAATTGGTATATGAACCTTCGAAGTGGTAAAATAAAAGATAATAATCAGATATACCCGTAAGACAACGTACAAAACAATGACAAATACAACCAACCAAGATAGAGGACAAACCTCCTTACAAGGAGGCAATCGCTTGTGTTCGACTGATGCCTCTAGTACTATCCCTGTGGGTAGTTCGAACGCGGCCCCATTTAGTGTGATAGAAATACCATCTGCCATTTCAACTATGCCGCACGCAGGAAGTCAACCATATTCGACTCCCACTAGGCCTCCAGGTTTCGACCCTTTAAGGCCCGTAGATCCACAAGACGGATGCCAACTTCGCTTATGGCGGTTACATAACGCACCCATTTTGTCCCCATCCGAGGATCCGTTCAGAACGAACCATTTCGCTACAAACTCCCGTAACTTGGGAAATCGTAACCAATGGCCTACCCGACAACTAACAATCAAATTTAGACAACAGATGGATGATAGTAACCATGATATGGTAGGAGTCTTAGCCCGCGAAATGAATGCTATTTTGGTCCTTTAATCGAATATAAATCGAACAAACCAAGAAAACACACCCGGATGTCTAGGATAGCAGATTTCTTTGGTGCCCCGACGCTGGGAGACGAGGCGTAATCCGGTGGTAATTCGAACGAAGAACCTACCATTGAACAAGTTCGACCCCATACGAGGGATCAAAGAGAGAAACGTAGGCCAAGATTAAGGCAACCAGACGCTCAAGAAGACCGGATCGAACAGCCTAGACCGTTAGTGGTTGTTAACAGGACCAGATGCGATTTAAATTGTCCATAGGGTCGAAACGACAATTTAGGGGCGTAAAATAATCTAACCGCTATGATAGAAAGAATAATGGCCCAAAATGGTGTAAATTCGGATTTAGAAGGCCAAATTATACTTCCTATTGTAGGTTACATTCTACAAAAATTACCTGTGGGTTTCAAAGTCCCCAAATTTACAAAATTACCGGTGATACCGGTGAGTCGACGTAGAACACATAGCGAGATATTTGATCGGGATATATCAAATAACGAAAATCTTAGGATAAAATATTTTCCAAGTTCTTTGACAAAGAACGCGACGTGGTTCACCACATTACCCCTGGATCCGTGGATACTTGGCCCTATTGGAAAGACTCTTTCATGAGCAATTCTACATGGGCCAATCCAAAATCACCGAAAGAATCGGCAAGCATTAAAAGAAAGTTTACGTAACCCATAGATGACTATCCGAATAGATTCCGATCGTTAAAATCTAGATGTTTTCAAGAGTGCCGAACATGAATTGGTCGAAATGGCTGCAGGAGGCCCGGATTATTCCATTCGAAAGAAACCGGATACCCAGATCTAAGGGATATGGCCCAATTGGTCGATAGAGTTCGACAAGTCGAAAGATTAAAAGCGGAAAAGGCTAGGGCTAGTAAGAATCATAAGAAAGAACGAATAGCCTATAGAGGCGGAAGAAGAAAACATAGATGATTTCCAAGACCCATACAATTTCGACCATTCGAAATAGACTTTTCGAACTAAAAGAGGCACCCCTTTGCAGAGTTCCTTCCTTCCAATGGAAAGGACAACATCGAAAATGAGAAAATGAGAAATATCCTAAGAAAATATACACTTTCGACATAACTAAATGTGATGAAATCGATTTGCTTGTTAAGGATGGTCGCTTAATAGTCCCTCCGAACCTTAAGATTCCTCCATTGGAACAAAGGAAGAAGAGGGTTTTGTAAGTACCATAACTTCCTAGGTCATAAAACCTCACAATGCTTTCTTTCGTGGATTTGATACGAATGCAATCAAGGATGGCGAGTTGAAATTTGCGGACAAGGAAAAACCCCATGAAAGTGGATACGGATCCGCATCGATGGCGGAAACCAACTATGTTGAGCCTTGGAAATCAACATGATCGGTTCTTGAGAACAAGGTTAAAACAAACGTGGAGTTCGAGGAAGATGGAGGTTTCGTCACGGTTAAGAAAGGAACTACCGATAACCCTCCAAAGGTGCTCAAGGCAAAACTAATGAAAGAGGCAACACAGCATCGAGGCCAAGATATTGTCGACAAAAATTTAACTAAGGCCACAAGGTCTCAGATGAAGTTCGAGAAGGTCGAATTTCGATGACCCAATCCGAGTAAACATGGTGGATTTCGAGCACCACAAAATGCAAGAAGTGGAGCGATGCTTGGAGAAAGAAAGAGAACAAAAGAGGAAAGTTTGCCAAAGAAAGATGCAAGCTGCGTGAGTACCTATTTCACCATAAGAAGAACCAAGACAAGTCTTGTGCCCAAGATGCAAGATCATTTGCAACCCCGTGATAGCTGAATTCGAAAGGCCCGAGAGGAGCGCAGAATTAATGGAGGCAAGACAATCGGTTGGTGGTATACCCTGGGATGATGAAAGCTTCACCGAATTCATAGTTCGATGCCACAAGATTGGTACGGAATGTCCGATTTGTCCCCGATGTGCAGCTTTATGATAAAGGAATGTCCAAGCATTTGAAACATCCCGCTCGCTTCCGGGGGACGTAAAGTGGAATCCTTCGAGTAACGCCGATCCGGGCGTAACCATGCGAGAAGACGGTCCTTATCCTAGGGAAGCAAGGAAGGTATCTTTCAAATTACCCGCAGATCCCTACCGATAGGTGGGTCGCAGCAAAGAATGACAAAGGAAGGGCAAATGGCGCATTCGACCGGAAGAACCGCTATGGCATGGGAGGCAATTTAAGTCGAATAGAAGGGAGGAAATCAGCGGAAAATTATAAAGGAAAACCCAATGTCACGCCTCAATGGCGCAGACACCAACGTAACAAGAAGGCGGCGAGTCAAGCCCATGGAAATGGCGAGTCTAACACTAACAATCCAAAGTCAAGAACTCACTGGGGCAAACCCCAGATCCGTAAAGTTATTCTCACCAAAAAGGAGATCAAGAACAAAGGAAGCGTTGAACGAAGAAGATCTAATGACCGATGATTTCGAGTCGGAAGAGTCTTTCTTTAACGCTAATTGTAATGTTGTATCGTTTACCTTGCGAGTTCGAACATATAAGTATGGGTGGAGAGGAACAGACGAAGAGGAAATGGCCAAACATAGGCCGGTGTGTTACTATATAATGAATAAGTGCAACAAGAGCGTAACGCTTTTCGAAAGACGACGAGGAATGAAGAATCATTTGAAACCTCCGCTCATCGCCAAAGTGGAGCAACACGGCATAAATAAAGTCCGTTGACGGAGGAGCTGTCAATTTAATGCCCGATTCATGCTAAAAGGATAGGGATGCAGGATTCGACGCTCGACCTCATAACATGGTACTCCAATTATGAAGGTAAAGTTGGTAAGACACTGGGGTAATACAAGTGAATCTCACGGTTGGTTCCCCGACTAGGCCAACCATGTTCATGGTAATAGCCAAGGCCAACTACAACATGCTACTGGCGCAGAATGGATCCACGAATTGAGCTACCCTCTTCAATGCATCAAAGATTAGTACTATGGAGAGAGGATGGAATAGTTGAAATATAGAGGTGACGAGTTATTATATGATGATATTAATCATGTTGATAAGAGGAATTTTGACCGTAATATGGCCAACATTGGGCCATGCAACCCACCAAGAGTACTTCAACCAAATGAAAATGCTTACTATTCTCTAACACTTCGTCCCAATGGCTTCGATGGGATAGAGAACCGATGTGGGATGGACAAGAAGTTGAAGAAGAAGGTGAGACTTGACGATCCGCCAACCGGCCGACAACGGGGGTGTTATGGTGAAACCAACTACTATCGAAGCTTTCGCCTATCTGGTGAGAATAAGAAAAGACTCTCGGCCGAGATACAAAACATGGCACAGCCAGACACTAAAACAAAAACAACACAACAAAAGCAAGTCCCGAGGGCACCCATCTTACCCCACCAATGAAGGACAAACTTCCACACCAATGGACCCGGCTAGACGCTATCTATGATCAAGAGCCATTAGGTTTCGAAAAGATCCAGATCAACGAACGCCAAGATGTCACTCAAGACCCTTGGAGGAAGTTATTGGGGATGAAGTCGAAAAAGAGTAACGACATTAGTGCGAAACTCAATCCGATTTGAAACATAAGGTGATCGAATTGCTCAAAGCAAATAAAGATTGTTTCACCGATTACGACGAAATGCCGGGTTTGAAAAGAGAACGGTGGAACATAGGCTTCCGATCAAGGATGGCAAGAAGCCCATCAGCGCCTAGAAGATTCGCACAAAGAATCCTCTCAAGATTAAGGCGTAATAACGATTGCTCATTGCAAGTTTATCGTAACCACGGTGCGTCGAATGGCTTGCTAATATTGTACCTGTTATTAAGAAAAATGGTTCTTACGCATTTGCATAGATTTTAGGGACTTGAATATCGCTACCCCAAAAGACGAATACTCTATGCCTATAGCGAAATGTTAATTGATTCTAGGTTATGAATACCGAGTATGCTAGACGGATACCGCTATAATCAGATTTTCATTGCGGAGGATGATGTCCCCAAAACAGCCTTCCGATGCCCAGGCGCTTTAGGCACATATGAATGGGTAGTAATGCCCTTTGGCTTAAAAAATGCTGGGGCAACATACCAAAGAGCAATGAACACAATATTCCATGACTTTATCGAAACATTTATGCGATTTACATAGATGATATAGTGGTCAAATCGGTTTCTGATGAGGATCATTTAAATCACTTGAGCCAATCATTCGAACGAATGAGGAAGCATGGCTTAAAAATGAACCCTCTTAAGTGTGCTTTTTTCGTGCAGGTTGGGGATTTCCTTGGCTTCGTGGTTCACAAGAAGGGCATCGAAATCAACTGAATAAAACAAAGGCCATCATGGAGACAAAGCCTCCTTCAACAAAGAAAGAACGCAATCCTTTTGGGTAAAATCAACTTTTGAGGAGATTTATATCCAACTTGAGTGGGCGAACCCAAACTTTCTCTCCATTGTTGCGCATAAATCGTGATAATTTTGATTGGGATCAACATCAAGAAGCATTTGAAAAATCAAGACTTACTTGATGCACCCTCCGATCCTAGCAGCCCTTCTAAAGATAGGCCAATGCGATTGTACATCTCGCCTAATGTAACCATAGGAAGCATGCCGCCCAGAGAATGAAGATGGCATCGAAAGAGCCATTTACTATATTAGTAGAGTTTTAAATAATGCGTAAACTAGGTACAATAGTATAGAAAAACTATGTCTTTGCTTATATTTCTCGTGTACAAAACTCAAGTATTATATTAAACCTGTTGATGTTTATGTTTCGTCTCACTTTGATGTCATTAAACATATGTTGTCAAAGCCAATCATGCAGGATTGGTAAATGGTGCACTCACGAGTATAATCTGCCTTTAAACCTTTACTATGAAAGGACAGTGGTCTCGCATTTCATAGTGACCACTCGGAATGAGAATTTCGCATTAGATTATGTCGAAACTCGACCATGGAAATTATATTTCATGGCTCAACACATAAAATGGAAGTGGTGTCGGAATATGTATCATTTCGCCTAAAGGAATTCCAACAAAATTCAAGTATAAGTTGGAAGGCCCTTTATGTTCGAACAATGAAGTGAATATGAAGCACTAATTCTTTGGACTTGAAGCTTTGTTGGAATTGGGGCAACCAGTCGAAATAAGAGGAGACTCGAACTAGTCATCAAGCAAATAACCAAAGAATACAAGTGTATCAAAGAAAATTTGATCATGTACTTATTGCTAATCGATTAATCAAGAAATTTGAATATGTGGACTTAAAACACATTCCTAGAAGTGATAATCAAGAGGCAAATGACTTGGCTCGGATAGCCTCGTGGATATAGGATATCAAAAGAAAACTCCAATACCTCATAGAAGCTAGGGAAGAATAATGGCTACAAAGTTATCACCCTTAGATTTAGAGAATGCGAAATTAGGTTACTCAAACCAGAGGAATTCAAGTTTTAACATAGATGCTTTAGCAGATCTGATTAGCGGACTCCTATAGTAAACTATTTGAGAAATCCTTCAATAAATACGAGAGGAAAGTCAAGCATGTGGCATTGTCATGCGTAGTGATCGGGAATGAATTATTTAAGAAGACCGCAGGATGAGTGCTACTCAAATGTTTAGGGAAAACGAAGCATATTTAGCCTTGTCTAATGTGCAGTGGAGCATGGGCACATCAAAGGCCACAAATGAAATGGCTCTTGTTCGGATATGGAATGTATTGGCCCACTATGCTCAAAGATTGCATAGAATTCGCCAAAGGTTGTGAAGAGTGTCAAGTCCATGCGGCATTCAACATGCTCCGCAAGCGAGCTACATTCGATTGTTAAGCCTTGGCCTTCGTGGATGGGCATTAGATTTGATTGGTGAAATTCGCCAACATCATCTAAAGGATGAAATATATTCTTGTAGGAATAGACTATTTCACAAAGTGGGTCAAGCGATTCCTTTAGTGAATGTAGACCAAGAAGCTATTATAGAATTTATATGTAGCAAATAATATCTGATTTGGGATACCGTAAAGTATCACAACAGATCAAGGTTCGGTTTTCACATAAAATGCAAGAGTTCGCACAAGAAATAGGATTCAAACTACTCACATCAACACCTTATTACGCCCAAGCAAACGGTCGAAGAGCCAATAAAGTCATAATAGGTTTGATCAAGAAGCATATAGGTCGAAAACCAAGAAATTGGCACAAAACCTTAGATCAAGCTCTATGGGCTGTCGAACGCCTCCTAAGGAGGCAACGAATACCACTCCGTTTCGACTTACATTTGGGCACGACGGTGTTTCGGTCGAAATACATCTACAATCGTAATCCAAAGGCAAGACGAAATACCCATTGATCAATAGGAAATGATGATGAATGAATTAGTGGATATAGATGAAGAAAGGCTACGTGCTTTAGAGGTTATGAGAAGAGAAAGAAAGAGTAGCTGGGCGCACAATAAAGAGTTAAGAACAAGAAATTTTCAACCAATGATCCGTGCGGAAGGTTATTTTGCCTATGGATAAGAAGAATAGAGTACTCGGTAAATGGTCACCCCATGGGAGGGACCTTTTCGTATTTGAAAACATTTTGAATAATGCCTATGAGATAGAAGAATTAGCAGAAGACAGAAGAATCTTAAGAGTAAACGGGAAATACTTAAAAAGGTATAAACCATACTTGCAGGAAATTCGAATTACTTCAGACTAAATAGGTATTGAAGATGGGATAGAGCTAAGAGAGAGCCATGTGAATAACAAATATGAGTCATGTTCGAAATATAGGAATACATAATAAAGTTTTTTTAACGTTCCCAAGAAGTAAAAGGAGCATCTCGTTTCAACCTAGCAAATTTGTTTTTGCACAAGTTGATTCTACATTGATTCGTGTGTTTGATCCTTTCAAGCTCTTCGATTTCTTGGCTTATACCTTCAGCCGTCTCCATCTGTTTAAGACTCTGTGAGATCATCCCTTGATCATCAGCAGACTTCATAGTCGTTGCGAGTTATCTGTTCACCTTCGCACCGCGATTTTCTTTAAGCTCCTCAATGGGATTCCTGAATAAGATGACCGACCTAGAACATCATGCCTATCTTTGTGAAATTTTCGCAGACTCTAAAGCCCGCCTTTGGTAAGCTCAAGTCCGGTCATAGGCGTTAGATAAAGCTTCTCGTTTGGTTCGAGTTTTAGCTTCGATACCATGAAGCCGATGTATATGATTAACTTCATCAAGGAGGAGCAAATCATAAATGATCTCACCACGTCGGAGGGGCAAATACTAAGATCTATTTGTGCCAAAAGATTCTTCATCGAAAAGTAGACCCGTGGTTGTCTTGTAAGATGGTGAAGAAATCAACTTGAAAAATAGTATTATTAACCTCTGAAGAAGTGGTCAAGAGAAGGAGAGGCGTATCCTCTTTTGATTGACTCGAATCACTAGATGGAATCGTGCTCGAAGAAGGACCACATTGAGATAACATCAATTTGAGGTATTTTAAAGGATTATTCTTCTTCATCTCTGCCTTTTGCTCTTCAGAGAGGACTGGAGGATTTGGCTTGACGAAAGCAGCACAATGCAGAATTTTATTTCTCGCTTTCATCGCACCTCTACCTCCATTCTCCCGTCTCCACCTTCCGCTTGCATCCCTTCATCTTCGTTGTCACTGGCAAAGTAGTGACTCACAGTGTGCGTATCGCTGTCTCCATCGGTTTGACCAGCAGAATGCGCCTTTTCTGGAGAAGAGTCACTAGGAATATCAACGATAGGGGTTTCAACCCCAATGTTTGGTTCATCTACCCTCAAGTTCTCCACCAATGAAGGAGAAGTAGCCCGGTGATCTAAGGTTTCACCCAAGGGAGGCGAAGTCACTTGTTGATCTAAGGCTCAGCTTCTGTGGGTAGCCATGAGATGAACTTTGTTTAAACGTCCTCATTTGAGCCTTCCGGTTGAGGAGAAGGTACAGGGTTCGAACTTTGGATATTAGGAAGATTGACAGGAGCAGAAGGAATACTCTGCATAAAAAAGATCAGGGATCAGCGTGCATTAAAGTTGTGTAAGTTAGTAATGAAAGGCGTCGAAGTAACTTTTACCTTTTGTCCATCAGAAGTAGCATTGCTGCCAATTTGCTCAAGGGATTCTTCGAAGATAGAGGGTTCGAAGAGACTTTAGATTTGGTTTGAGGAGCATGGGCAGGAACTTCTTTGCTAATGGACTTAGCGACTTGAGAAGCTTCACCAGATTGTGAAGGCTTTTTCTTCTTTTTCTTTTTAAGGATTGAGGTATCGTCGCTTCCCTGTGGTTCATCTTACGGTCAAGAGTTTCATGCTTTCGTTTCTTGGGGACTTTGGGGCAAGCCACTTGCTGAAAGTGTGACTAAGATGATTAACCAATTTAGAAGGAATTTCAAATAGTAAAGAGGTAAACATGAAAATACCTTCTTTTTCTTTTCTTCAAAGTGTTGTCTACCTCGCAGGAGGATTTGTAGTGATGATGGTTGGTGTTTGTGAAGTTGAAGTTGAGCCGACTTTAGGCGCGACTTTGTCTTTTCAAGGACTTCAAATCAATAGTGAAATGATTAAGAACATGGTTAAGATAAAACAAAAATAGCATTTTGAGGAACTTGATTTTCTTTCGGCACCTTCGCATTCCCAGATTTAAGACATGGTGACAAGTCGTAGCGAAGGTGCCCTTTGAAGTTGTATAAATCATGTTTCCCACGTAACCCTCTGGCAAGTTTTTGGTATCATTTCGCAAAAAAGATCCCTAAAATATAACCACCCAGATACGGGAAAAAGGCAAGAGCCACTCAAGTAGGTAAATTGGGAAATTTGGGAGGTTATGTTTAAAAGCCCATTTATACCTATCTTCGTGTTTTACGTAAGAAGGACATCGAACGTTGGGAGTTGTTTTTCAAATTTTTCTTTTAAAGTTTTGCTGCATCGCAAATTCGATGTATGTCCATTGGATTATACAACTTCAAAATATTTTTGAAAGCTCAATTTCTTTGACATGAGTAAGCCTACCTTTCTGGGTGTTTTCCTGCACAAAGGAAAAAGCTGCTGTTAAATATTGTTGGATTTCGGTGGTATCAAACATATTATTCGAATAATATTCTGTCCACCAAGTATGGAAATCTCTTGTTTTATAGAAGGAGGGAACGAAATAAACTAGTGAAAACTCCACAAAATCTTCATAACGCTTTTGTCTGATTTCGATTTCTTTGGAGGGATAAGGTACCCCTGCTAGGCATATTTCTCTCTTCTTGTCGAAAAGAGGTTCAGGAAGAATCTGACACAGGCCAAACTGTCGAGCTACAAAATTGGGTTGATAAGCAAGGATATGTGCTTGACTCTTGACAGGGGTGATCCTTGAAGCAATAAGTCTGGGAGTTAGAAAAGCACTCCAGATATTTTTTGTTGTTGTTTCCAAGATAGCTTGCTCCAGAGGCATAGTGAACCAAGTTGGTCCATAATTTCGAATAGCGAATGGAGCCATCGAAGAGTCAAAAGTGTGCCTTTTCGAGAAGATCATCATGTATTGAACGGAGCTGGTTTTGAAATTCTCTTTCTCATCATTTGGCGTGAGTTTCAATAACTGGTTCCTCTCAATTACGATTGGCAACATCGGGATGATCTTCATTAAGTGTTCTGAGGTTGATAGAGATGATTCGAAAGTGGCATTCACCAAAGTTGCAACAACCAAAATGGGCCAGCCAGAAGAAGATTTGTGCGGCTTTGTAGGTTTTAATTTCAAGAAGACAAATGCGAAATTTGGACCGATTCGATGCACTTTTCGACCATGGTGAAGTTGATTGGCTAAGGTAATGAATCTACTAGCCACTTGAAGGATTTGTCAGAAAACATATTTCGATAGCCATAATGCTAAGAAGGCTATGTGTTCAACTTCTGAGACTTCCTCCTCAGCAGAATGGTAGAAAGCGATATATTTGGAAAAATTGGCATGCTTGAGCTCAAATTCAATGAGATTCTCCGCGTCCTCATTAGGATCAAAAGTTTCTCCAATAGGAGAAAGTCCAAGAATGTCGCTATGTCGAAGAAAGTGGGTGTTACCATCCCACGGGAAGATGGAACGTGTTGTAAGTCTTGTCCCGAAATATAGAAGCCAATAAAAGGGGTGGCTATAGCTAAACCCTAATTTGGACATTCGAATCAAATTGAGAATGCCTAAATTTGCCCATTCCTGAGATTTCTTGCTCTCTACCTTAGCAAGCCAATTTTGGTACGACCGGTCGGATGTAGGACAAGAACGGAAGGGTTTAAAGTTTAAATGACATAATCCATGTTTAAAGGGTCCCTTGTTAGTGTTACTATGCCGTCACTAGCTCCTCTAGGGTTTTAGGCAATTTGGCCACGTAATCATCAATTTTCTTTGATGGTATGACTTATTAATAATAGGTTTTGTCATAAAATAAGGGAAAGAATCCCTTCGTTTCTGCCAAACGCTCTGTAGGAATCAACGGACCCATTACTCCTAGGGTTTTATCAGAAACAATAGTGGGGATTATTACCTGAGAGGCATAGATAGCCTTTTGCTCCGGAGTCATTTTTGGAGTGGAGATGAACTCTTGGTTACCTGGTTGATGATTTTGCTCGCTGGTGCTTTAGTGGAATCCATGGGTTGTTTGGATTTCTCAGATTTCTTGGAAGTTGTTGTTGGCATTGTTGATGAAGACATGGTGAAACAAATTAGTCTTTCTGATGGTGAATATTTGTTTTTGTTTAAAAAACCGAGAGTGAGAATCTGGTTTGTTTGAGAATGAGAAAGATTTGAAAAGTTCGTAATGAAGAAGATGAAGTGTTTTATAGCTTCTTCAACGGTTAGAAATTTTTGACCTTTGGTAAGTAGTAGGACACGTGTAGTCATTTTATTGGAGAGGAGAAAAGTGAACTTTTTCAACTTCCTAAGAGGTGACGTGTTGTTACTTAAGAAATGATGTGTTGTCACTAATTATTATCATTAAATCATGATGGCACGTTTTAGTGTGCTTGATTAGACATTAGCGTAAAAGTTGGATATCTACTCGACGCCATGTACGGTGAAATCATCATTATGATCGAAATTGCATGAGATATTCAAGAACAAATATTTCTCTCTCTCGAAATAAATGTTCTTGAGGGGCAATTTGTTAGTGGCAATTTCGAAAAAGGGTAAAATTGGCATAGAGAATAAAATATGTTTACTATCACATGGAAAGAGATTAATATTTGTTGGTGATAGGTAAACATAAGGCCTTCTCGTTTCATAGAGAAAGGATCTTTCGATTGCCAATGGTGAGCGATATTTGAACTAAAATCTTTAGTATTTTTAGGATATGAGGAAATTCCTTTAATAGATATGTCAACATTGGGCGGTCCAAACAAAGGATTAAAATGAAATACAAATGGTTATGGAATTCAATTTGAATGTAACCTCGAAGATTCGAATTTTGAATAAAGGCGCCATTGTAAGGGACGCGTGGAGATTGGTGAACGAAAGGGACTTGCATGTCTTAAACGTATGCAATATTATAGTAAGACCGTTAGGGTTGAACATTATAAATAGGTGTTTTCTATTAGATTTTGGTGTGTTCGTTAGATGTACTAAAAATTTCTCAAACACTCAAACTACCGTGATCGAAAGGGAAACGAGTCAAGGAGATATCATGTACGTTAAGAACATCATGTTGTTTTACAATTTAAATGCCAGTTTATTATCATTTATCCCCGATTTCCTGCACTTTTACCTTTAAAGTATTTCGATTCTTTTCTTTTTATCTTCATTCCATTCGCCTTTAAACACTTATTGTTCTAGAAACCTATTTACTTTCAAACTTTTATTGTATTTCCCAGAAATTGTTACTTTTTAAGAGTGTCCTTACCTTTACATTCAATTGTCAATAATCAAGTTTAAGTTCGAAATCTTTACACAAACAGTCAGTATATTTCCATAGTCAAACAGTTAGTATATTTTCGTAATCAAGTTTAAGAATCAATTGAAGATCATGGGTTTGAACATAAAAATCTATTATGACACATGTGTCCTAGGATCAATCTAGTCGATCCTGTAAGTAACCAATAATAAATAGTAAAAATTGGAAGACTAGCGGTTGTTTACGAGAAATCACCGTAAACAATCCCATATCAATTTGGATAATAAATTTAGCATTCGTGCCCGTATTCTCTGAGACGTAAGTACCAATATCTATTTCTGTTACCCGCAGTTTTAATAAAAATAAATATATCACAATAAAATATCATATCATTTTAAGTTTTTAAGAACATTTAAATGTTTTAAAAAAATTTATTGTGGAATTATGAAATAAACAAACACTAATGTTACATATGTAATGTTTTAATATCGATGTATTTTTGGAAATTGATAGATATTTATTTAAATATAATAATTTAAAATATATATATATATATATATATATATATATATATATATATATATATATATATATATATATATATATATATATATATATATATATATATATATATATATATATATATATATATATATATATATATGTATAAGACATGATGGATACTATGATGCCAGTACCCGCATCCGTTGTGAATTTTTTGTGGGTACCCATCAAAGATAGATTAAATTTTCATTCCTAAACATCATAAAATTTATGCCATTGTGAATTTTTTGTGGGTACCCATCAAAAATAGATTAAATTTTCATTCCTAAACATCATAAAATTTATGCCGTTGTGAATTTTTTGTGGGTACCCATCAAAGATAGATTTAATTTTCATTCCTAAACATCATAAAATTTATGTTAATAGATAAACTTCAATAAATCAATACAAATAACCATTCACATTCATATTTTGTTTTTGTTTTTGTACTCCGATTCTCATAAAAATTGAGTCTTAGTAGTTTAGAGTTTGTGCTAGAGGTCATTTGTTAAGTGTTATTGATATTTTAATTCATCTATTAAAGTTGTTTACGTGTAAACATTCAAATGAAATAATTTTTTTAAATAGTTAATAAATCAGACTTATGCTTTAAATTTTTAACATTCAAACTCATAAATAGATTAGTTCAAACTATTCTCACTCCTATGCGAGCTAAAGATTAAAAAAAACTAACTTGTATGAGTCGAATGGGACGATCAATAATTAGTTCCGAGCCTGAAACATCGTAGAGAAGTTCTTGGAGGCAAGGGAATGGTGGTTGGAGAGAGTCACCAAATTGATCAAGTGTTACATCAGCCTCAGCTTCAACGAACATGACACCTTCACCGGTACAATCAACCATCAACTTTCGTCCAACACCTTCTATAATCCTTCCCTCCAATGGATAGTAATACACAAGTGTGTTTGACAGTGCATTTCTAAGAATTTCTACTGGATCTTTTCCAGCCATTGATGGTTCGTGGCGATAGATAAATATGAAAGGAATATTGAAACGTAAACCTTGTTGATCATCTATGTCAGAGAGTAGTTTAACTTCTCGAGGAGTTGAAGCTGCTGAAAGCACCAACTCTGGTTGGAACCTCCTCACTGTCAATAATAATGGTGATGAAGCCATGCTATCTTGATGACAGATAAACAACAGAGCTAATAATAAGTGTTTTGTTTTGTTTGTGAGCTATATACATGAATTGTTTGTTAAAAAGTTGAAATTTAAGGACCATGTAGACTAGTTGTTTTCAACCTGGTCACGTTTTTATCTTCTTACGTAAGAATGTCTTTATGTGATCACCAATAAGATTCGTTGCACATGCGTTATCACTATCTCTCTTATTTATTACAAAATACACATCCTTTGCACTGCAGTACCATACTTTTCCACATTATATCCCAATATAACATCTACTTCAATCATATTATCTAATATACCATCTTTTCAAAAATAAAAAAAGCAAATTTGAGAACACCCTCCCATTGAATGGGCGGCAGTGTGTAAATGTTGAAGTACCCTCCCATTCAATGGGCGGCAGTGTGTTTTTTAATTTTCAGAAAATTAAAATTTATTTAAAATTCAAAATTTATAATTAATATATATATATATATATATATATATTAATTATATATATATATATATAAATATTTTACAAATATTTTAATTAAAATAATTAAAAATAATGTTTTAAAGTTTGTTCGAGTATCTAATTTAGTTGTTGTCTTATGGAAGTGTTATTTAAATTAAATGCAAAAGTACTAGTGGATGAAACAGCTAATTTCTTGATGTCATTTTGTAATACAACTTTGAGGCATGAAAAAAAACTAATTGTTACTAGTTCCTACATTGGGGCATCGTTCGGTTGTGTCCCGGAGGCGACACAATGCACATTTTCTCTCAATTTATTAAAGTTGTCCATCTCTTGTAATACGGGTGCTTCGGGCGACCTTTCTTAGTCGCCTCATGATTGGGTTATGGCAATCCGTCTCCCTCATAAGTCCAATCTGAATCTAATGGTAGAACTGGAAAACTTGTCTTGTAAACCCCAAATAGGTTAGGCACCTTGTAAGCGTCGACCAAGAAGATATCGTCGACGCACCATAGAACATGCATGATAACATGTGAACAAGGGAGGCGGTATGCTTGAAACTTTCCATGATACACCAACGATCGCTCAAGTTGACCTTGTAACGCCCCATAGACTTCCCTCACCGTGGTCAATGGTTTCCTTCACACTGAAAGTGTTATTATTATAGTCAAAAACGCTAACCCGATGCGTGGAGGATTTTGATGTTTCCTGTTTCATGACCTTCACGCATTGCTCGGTAAATGAATGGCCAGAATTCAAAACTGCACTCCACTTTGCACCCCTTTCAGCAAAGAGTGTTCCCATTCTATAGTCGTTGCTTGAACCATTCTTGTGATGGGAAGATTACGAGTGCCTTTGAATACGTAATTAAGTGACTCGACAAGGTTCGTTGTCATGTGCCCCAACGACGACCCTCATCAAATGCCTAGTCCATTTTTCCATTGAATTTTGTCTATCCACCAAAGCATCGGGTTAGCCATGCCAATCTTTTGACGATAATACCTAAACGTTGGTTGGTTTAACGCGTACCCTATATGGTTTAATAAAAAATGTGTTAATATGTTAGTGTACTAATAACGTTACATAAAAAATGTATAAAATAGACTTACCCATGTTGATCATCGTTCTCCGGAGGCTTCGGTCCTTGATTTCCTTAACAAAATTTTGCGCGATATGTCGGATACAATAAACATGGACAGATGGAGGATTATGCCAACCATTATCAGGATTATTGTATGCGCTTTCAATAGATGCGTGTCTGTCGGAAATCAAACACAGATCAGGTTGGGGAGCTACATGAAGTCTCAAGTTCTTTAGAAAGAACCCCCAACCATCTGCCGTCTCACCTTCCACAATGGCAAAGGCAATAGGGAAAATATTACTATTTCCATCTTGTGCTACCGCCATTAGTAGTGTACCCTTGTATTTACCATATAACCATGTACCATCAATCTGCAGTATAGGCTTGCAATATGCAAAACCTCGTATGCATGGCTGAAATGCCCAAAATAGTCGATGGAATATTTGTTTTCCTGCAACAAGAGTTCTGTCATCTGTATACATCGGAGATGTTTGCATATCTATCACTGTACCTGGAACAAAAGCTTGAAGTGCTAACAAGTAATTCGGAAGATCGTTGTAAGACTTTTCCCAATTTCCAAAAACTTGTTCGATTGCCTTACACCTTGCAATCCATGCTTTCCTGTAAGTGGGAGTGTATCTAAATATAGAAACAATTTCATTAACACATACGCTCACCTTGATAGAGGGATCTTGTTCAACAAGAGGCATTAATCGATGACTCATCAAACGAGAGCTAAGTTGTCTATGGTCTAGATTAAAGATAGTTGTTGAACAAGTGTGTGGGGGCTTCATGATTCCTATCTCCCATAGGTCGCTCCGTTTCCTATACGATACCACCAGACGAAATTCGCAACCACTTCGCTTACAACGGATTTGATATCTCTTCGTGTCAGAAACGGATACCTCGAAATCTACAGCGTGCTTCATGTGAAAATTGGATATAGCAAGCATACAATCAAATTTGGTTCTGAACTGGTTACCGACAGCTATGTCATCCTCTAGAGAAAGACGAGGATTCTGAGGCCATTCAAATAAAGAATCGTCACCACTAGTTCCCAAAGTGGTCATGTGGGCAGGTGGACAATATACATTATCAACTGGAATTTGTTGTTCATTTATGTTGCCCGCATCCGCCTCGACACCATCTTCTTCAAATAAGGCCGCAAACATTTCATTAACTTGCGGCTCAGACTCTTCTTCTTCTTCTTCTTCTTCGTCATTGTCACCAACGTCTTCGTTTGGAATTATGGAGACTGGTTCAGCTTCACTAGGGTTGTTGATTTGGAATTTGATGTATAAATCAATCGCATATAACCCGGACAATTCATGGTTGTAAAACATTGTTTCCACATCATCATCGTCTCGGACTTTCAACGGAACATATTTCACATTATTTGTATATAAATAATTTATTAAAATAAATTATAATATAATTATTAAAATAAATATATTTATTATTAGTTATAATATAAATAATTTATTCATTATTAATTATAATATAATTACTAAAACTAAAACGTAAAAAAAAAAATACTTTTAGACACTACCTCCCATTCAATGGGCGGTACCTTACTAAATTAACACACTACCTCCCATTCAATGGGCGGCAGCTTTATTTCAAAAAAAAATTATTTGAACGGATGGTATATTGGATAATAGAGTGAAGGTATATGGTATAGTGGGTAATAATTTTTAAAAAGGTGGTACTACAGTAAAAATTCCTTATTTATAGTATCACAATCATGGTAGAAAATTAATAATGTCTTTCGTCTTTATATAAGAAAACGTTTTTTTTAATACATTAAATAATATAAGTATTCGAACTATATTATATGAAATAGTACTATTGATTATTCAACATATTTAAAAAAGTGACCTTTCTTTTTTATAATAACGACAACATTAAAGAAAGTGAACAATGCGGTACCTTGACTTTAGTTAGGTATAACTACATTTAACTAATCAAATGTGTTATTTCTTGACATGTGACTCTTATTTTAATTTATCTTAAAATTAATTAAAAATTTACATCAATTTACACTAAAAGGTACGGCTACTTAACTATATGTCATGGGTATTTAAGAATTTATCAAAAAAATTTGTTATTTGGTGAAATAGCTAAACCAATGCAGATAAAATTATCTTGAATCTTGGATGTCTATTACTCCTCTTATAGTTAGACTTTTTTCCTCGGAATAGAAAGACAAACATGTGAGGGAGATTAATAGATGAAAGGGTCGATCTATCTATTTAAGTGGAGGAGAATCCATCCATTTAACCATAAGTCTTTTGTAATATATAATTTTTTGTTGCTGTTTAGGGATTTTTCTCCTCCCTCCAAGTTTAATAAGTGGTGGTGATGTCATTCTAAAGAGGAATCTTATTCTATCTAATTCGCGTACTCTTTGCTTCGTTCTTGTGAGCTTCCTAAAGATAATCAGGTCTCGTATGTGGAGTTGGACATTCCTAGTATATGGAGTAGATGGACCCCTTCCAAAGTTATTATTTTTTCTTGACAACTCCTTTAGAATCATATTCTTACTAAAGATAATTTACTTAGGAGTGGGATCCATATCTTTCGAGTGTGTCCTCTGCTCTTTCTTTTCATAGACCATTGAATCTTCCTCCCATATTCACTACGTCCGTACAGGACCTTGGACAACGCTTTTTTGCCCTTAGACAGCGCTTTTTTAAGTCAAAATCGCTGTCTATGCACTACAAAAAAGAAGCTCATTAGCCACGTGAAAATAACGTGGCAAACTTCAAAAACACGTCACAAAAAAAAAAAAACAGCGACGTTGTGAGTTATATCGCTGGGGAACAAGTGGCAACCTTGTAGCGACGTGCTTCCCATGTCACAAAGTTGTGACGTGGTATTCACGTCACAAAGGCTTTGCATACGGAAAGACAAGTAGCAGCTTTATTAGCGACGTGGTTTTCATGTCACAAATTTGTGACATGATTCTCACGTCGTTACAGGTGACGTTTTTGTTTTTTAAAAAATTATTTAGTAATTATTTTTTTATATTAATTAATTTATATAACAAAATTTAAATAATAAAAATTTTATAATAAAAATTATATAATAAAAATTATATAATAAAAATTATATAATAAAATTTATATAATAAAATTTATATAATAAAATTTAAATAGTAAAATTTATATAATAAAATTTATATAATAAAATGTATATAATAAAATTTATATATTAAAATTATTATAATAATATTATTTTATTATATATTCGAATAATAAAATTTTATAAAATAAACTCATATAATAAAATGTTATATAATTTAATAATTTAAAATGATAAAAATAAATATGTTACATAAATGCAAATTTAAAAACAAAATAAATAAAATGTTTTCACGGGGCATCTTCACCCGGATAATTATCAAGATCAAAATCATCAATTCCGTCATTATCCGGTTGTGTATCAGGAACATTTTGGTTTTCACCACCTTGCATAAACCGTCTCATCTGCTCCTCCATATCAGATTGTCTCTTCCGCATGATCTCCAACTGCTGCTCCTGATCTTGCCTCATTGTCGTCATTTGGGCCTCCATTTCGCGTCTCACTTCACTTGCCGCCAATTGTCTTACTATTTCAAGTTGATCTTGTGTTAGATTCGGTTGACGTGACTCTCCCTCTCCATCTCTAAGTCGTTGAAATAGATTACGATCACCAACTCTCAAGCCGGCGGCCAAATTTCAACCCGCAAAAAAGCAACCATTAGGCCCTTTTCCATTAACTACTTCATTTCAAATATAGAAATCAACATCACCATTAAGCGGCTCCCCCTCTGCTGGCCTATATTGAGGATTGTGTTCTAGAAAAAGTGCAAGCAATGTCTGATAATCATCCTACACATACATTAAATAATAAAATTAAAAAAAAATTTACATATATATATATATATATATATATATATATATATATTAAATTATACTAAATTAATACATGTATATATTAAATTATACTAAATTCAAATATATTAAAAAGTTGTCATGTGATTTTCACAAATCAACTTATGAATTGCCACATGAAAATCATTCACGTGGCAATTTATCAGTTGTCACATGATAATCACGCCACAATTTATAGGTTGCCACGTGAAAATAACGTCACAAAGTTTGTTATTAACTTAAAAAAAAAACATAAATTAAATAACTTACAAAAGCTCTCTGTGTGTGCTCGTCGACAAAACCTCCAGATTTCTTTGTCCGAGTCCTCGTAATCAACTCAATGATCAATGGTGGTCTCCCCAACTCCTTAGTCTAAACAATAAAATTAAAAATAATTAGTAAAAAATATTATGAATAAAAATATAACTTAAAAAATTAGTAATTTTTATCATCCGTCGGACATGCTCCGCAGTACTAATACTTCCAACAGTATTGACACATCCCCCTTTTTCGGATGCCCTCATCTTCTTAAAAGTTTCTGATTTAGCCTTGAATTCT
Source organism: Vicia sativa (assembly GCA_021764765.1). Lineage (NCBI taxonomy): Eukaryota > Viridiplantae > Streptophyta > Magnoliopsida > Fabales > Fabaceae > Vicia > Vicia sativa. Next base: position 87,658,431 of record CM038795.1, read on the forward strand.
GGCGAACCCCAATATGTAAGAAGTTCGCCAAAAACCTCTACGCCTATCCAGTTAGGACGGATATCATGAAGCTCATAATTCTCCCTAACCCACCGCATTATATCAGAAAATCTTCTAGAAGTTCTGCTGTAATAGATTTTTTCCGTAATTTTCTCATTCAACGGATCCCACACACATTTTTCCTGCAATGTTGTATGACACTAAAATAAAAAGTTAAGTAATTATCATTAAAATGTCACTTAAATAACAACACTAAAAAAATATATTAAATTTACAACTTAAATAAATAGCAATACCTTAAATTTTTTAAACCATTCTTCTTTATTTGTAACCTCGCCAAAGTTCCTCCAAAATGATTTATACATCTGCTGAATTATATAATTAATAACCTTGGCAGCAGTCCGACTCGGCGTGAAACTAAACAACAAGATTTTGAATAAACAATATTAATTATAAATTTATACAAAAAATTAAAATGAATATGTACTTAAATAAAAGTTTATATAAGAAACTTACTTGCTTCCTTCGGGCCAAATCCAAAACCTCCCCGTCAATGACATGAATCTCACTCGGATCATCTCTCCCACGAAGATCAGCTCCATCTATATCATCAGCTACCACATATGCATCACCGTCAGCCTCACGTGTAGGTACATGTGTAGGACGTGGGGTGTTGGATCATGCAGCCTGTATGGGATGTGGGGTGCGTGATCCTCCGGTCCGTCTAGGACGTGGGGTGCGGGATCCTCCAGCCTGTGTGGGACGTGGACTGGGGGATCGTCCAGCCTGTGTCGGACGTGGACTACTGGGTCCTCCAATGTGTGTGGAGTGTGGGCTGCTGGACCCCCCCGCCTGCTGGAAGGATGAAGACATTTGTGTGAGATATGAAAAACCAGGTCCCTCCGCCTGCTGGAAGGATGAAGGCACGCCAGTCTATAGAAATGGAAAACTAGGTCCTCCTGCCCGCTGGAAGGATGAGGGGACACCAGTCTGCTGGAAAGATGAAGGCATCTAGGTCGATGTGAAAGGAAAACTAGATCCTCCCGTATGCTGGAAGGATGATGGCATCTGATTCGGTGGGAAAGGAAAACTAGATCCTCCCGCATGTTGGAAGGATGGTGGCATCTGAGTCGGTGGGAAAAGGAAACCGGGGCCTCCAAGTGGCACAAAAGATGCAGGTACCCCATACGGGAATGTATGGGAGGAGAGTAATGGGACAAAACCCTGAGTACTGGCCAGGGACATAGGATCAACCTAACTCTGAGGGGGGGGGGGCACATGGCTGAGTGAGGAGCCTCACATGTTACTACCCTCGGACGCTGAGACTTCTTACCGTTATCCTTATTCTTAGGTGACATTTTACCTATTTATATATATTTTCATAAACAAAGATAATAAAGTCATTAACATCAATAGATATTCATTAACACATTCAATATATACATGTTCAATAGATATTCATTAATATTACATGAAGTGATTAATTAATCTAAATCTTCATGCTCGTTATCCATATCATTTTCATCATCTGATGTAATATTGTCCTCGGATTCAAACTCTTCATCATTCTCTTCATCCACATTATTATCAACCAATAATATAGACGCATCAACTTGATGTCCCTCAACAGTTGTATCAGACAAACTTGTAATGTCTTCAGCTGCAACCACATCATTAATCTGTTCAACGTCATCAACTTGGTAGGCAGCATCTTCCACTAGATCTCCAGTTTCAATATGACCTAGCGATTTTGTTTTTATTACAACACACCATCCTTTTTTACGTATTACAAATGAAGGATAAGGAACATAATAAACTTGCCTAACAATATGTGACATTATGAAAGGGTCATATTCTTTGTATCTCCGGTTCATTTGAATCTCAACAGAACCATATGACTTGTCTATATTTGTGCCTCTAGTTGGATCATACCATTCACAATAAAACAAGAAAACTTTATTTTCCGAGTCCAAGTAATTGTATACCAACTCGTAGATATGTTTAACAAATCCATAGAAGTCGTCTTCACCGCCATCTATAACTCCTTTTACAAATACACCACTATTTATGGTTTTTTTCCCTTCGGTCCATGCCTCAGTGTGAAATTTATATCCGTTCATGAAGTATGTGTGCCAATCATTTGCGCTTTGGATAGGGCCTTCTGCCAAGTTTCTCAAATGGAGTATTTCTGGAGTTAGTGCAAGAACGCTAGACAATGTTTGCTTGAACCATGAGGGAAATTGAGCATGAATGACACCTAATGTTGACTGTACACCGGTACTATGAAAATAGGCAATGTTAAATTCCCTACAAAACACACACCATAAGTTTAATAAGTTTGGTATACACACATTGTCAACAGAGTTAAAAAGTTTTGGTAAACTTACTCAAGATATGGTTTAACTTCATCGTAGTTGATCAAGACATGGACATGTGCAGATTGCATTTCTTTTTGGGTCAACCAATGCACACCCTTCTTTCCAGAAGGTCGACCTGGAAGGCCAAAGACTGATAAGGTGAATTGACTCCTCTGATTGACATTTACAGGATTCTGTATGATTCTAGGAGTTAACATCAAGTGATTGAAATAGTGACTGCAAAAATGTGATGTTTCCCGATGCAAGTAATGTGCGCATATAGATCATTCTACTCTAGCTTTATTTTTCACCGATCTCTTTGAATCACCCATGAACCTTTTAAACGGATACATCCACCTATATTGAATAGGTCCACCAAGATAAGCTTCATATGCAAGATGCACAGGTAAATGTTCCATGGAGTCAAAGAAACCAGGCGGAAATACTTGTTCCAACTTACAAAGAATGAGTGAAATGTTTTGGTCCAACTTAATGATGTCTTCCACTTTTAAAGCTGATGGACAAATATCTCTAAAAAATTGACTAATTTCAGTTAGTGGATCAAGAACATGTTTGGGTAACGATCCAAATGCAATTGGTAGCAATTGTTCCATAAAAATGTGACAATCATGACTTTTCATACCATGTAAGTTTCCAGTGTTAGGGTCAGCACACCTTGCTAAATTTGATGAATACCCATCAGGCATTTTCAATTCTTTTAACCATCGACAAACCGCTTTAGCTTCTTGGGAATTCAGACTGAAACAAGCCTTGGGTTTTAATAATTTTCCATTCGGTTGAGGCTTCAACTCCAACTCTCTTCGGTTACACCAAATTCCCATGTCTTGTCCGGCCTTCTCATTATCTTTTGTTTTTCCTGTCACATCCATCACTGTGTTAAATACATTATCAAAAAAATTCTTCTCAATATGTATAACGTCAAGATTATGGCGCAACAAATTATCTTTCTAATACGGAAGATCCCAAAATATACTTCTTTTTGTCCAATTGTGGGTGACGTCGTATCCTTTAATTCGGCATGCTTTGCCAGTATCTATAAATTTTGGTAGTTCACAAACTTGGTTCCATATAACCCCTGGTGGCAATCAAGGCGGAGGCAAATCTTTCTCTTGTACATCTTTTTTAAAATTTGTCTTGTTTCTTCTATATGGATGATTTGCTGGTAGGAATCTGCGGTGACAGTCAAACCACGAGCTTTTCCCACCTTTATCCAACGTAAATGCTTTGGTGTATCCCATGCAATGTGGACAACCCATTTTTCATGTGTACCCCAACCAGACAACATGCCATATGTTGGAAAGTCATTAACGGTACACATCAAGGTAGCTCGCAATGTAAAGTTCTGTTTACGGGATATATCATAAGTCCATTCTCCAATCCACAACCTCTTCAAATCATCAATTAAAGGTTGTAAGTACACATCAATTCCGGCTTTTGGACTGTGCGGGCCTGGAATAACGCACGTCAAAAACATGTATGGTTTTGTCATGCACATCTCAGGAGGGAGGTTGTAAGGGGTTACAATAACTGGCCAACAAGAATACGCACTTCCCGACGCTTGCACGTATGGGGCAAAACCATCAGAGCATAATCCAAGCCTGACATTTCTAGGTTCTGCAGCAAAATCTGGATGTGTCCGATCAAAGTGCTTCCATGCCTCACCATCAGATGGATGTCGCATAGTGCCAGAACTTGTTTGGTTTGTATGATGCCATGTCATTTGACTTGCACTGTGCATTGAAGCAAACATTCTTTTTAACCTTGGTATTATAGGAAGATAAAACATGGATTTTACTGCTACACGCTTTTGCTTGCTGTTAACGGCTCTACTGCGAACTTGATATCTTGGACTATTACAAAACTTACACTCCTCTAACGATCCATCTTGAGTACCAAACTCATTGTCATAAAACAACATGCAACCGTTAATGCAACAGTCAATCTTTCTTACTTTTAAACCCAACTTCGACACCCACTTCTTTGCATCATAATAACTTGTAGGCAAGTTGTCTTTCGTAGCGGTGGAGTCCAACATCATTTTTGCAAAATGTTCCAGACATTGATCAGAAACATTCCAATTTGACTGGGCGGCCAATAATCTCACACACATTGATAGCTTTGAGTCTGACGATCCCTCAAACAACGGCGTATTCATCTCATTCAACAATTGATAAAATCTTTGCGCTTTCTCATTCGGCAACTCTTCCCCGTCAAAATCTCCAGGTTTATCATATGTCACGTTCACACCAAAAGCATCCTCAATCATGTCACCGATCAAATTAAAGTTCTCCTCATACTCCATAACCGGTCGACTACTTGAAGCATGCGTGTTGCTAGTCTCTGGTACATTACCCGGTAGTTCTTCACCATTATACGTCCAAACCCAATAATTTTCAATGAATCCCCTTCTATGCAGATGACGTGTTACTTCCTCTGGGTCACTAATTATTGGTCTACATTCACATTTAAGACAGGGACACCTAACCCCTCCTTCGCTTCGACAACACTCCTGAGAAAACGCCCACTTAATAAACCCATCAACTCCTACTATAAAATTGGATTTAAGTCCACTTCTTCCTGGATATGTTCTATCGTACATCCAACTACGATAATACCGATAATATTCCAAACTGCACATTTATACAATCATTGTCTTTTTCATTAGAGATATTAATCAACTTAATAATATTATTCTTAAACGTATACTATTTAATTACTATTCTTAAAAATATTAATTTTGTTTAATTAACTATTAACTTTAACTACTATAAATAAATATAAATTTCGCTTTTTTATATATATACTAACATATAAATAAATATTCAAATGTAAAATATATAATTTTTGATTATATAACAATAATATCAAAAAACAATAATATAACATATATACTTTTTATTATATATACAACAATAATATTAAAAACAATAATGTAATATATATATTATTATATATATATATATATATATATATATATATATATATATATATATATATATATATATATATATATATATATATATATATATATATATATATATATATATATATATAACAATAATATTAAAACAATAATATAATATACATTTTTTTTAATTATGTTTTTTATAAATTCTTATTTTAATATATACATTTTTTTCATATCTTTAACATATAAATAAAAAACTAAAACTACTATAATAAATATAATATAAATTTTTGTTTTTAAATATGTTTTTCAATTTATGTGTTAACATATATATACATCTATAAAAAAATAAGACTTTTAATTTTATGTTTTCTAAAAAATTTTATTTTAATATGTATTCAAATTTTTTTTATTTTATATGTATATACTAACAAAATTTTTTTATATGTCTATAACATGCAATAATATTAACAAATTTTTTTATATTTATAATTTCTGTTTAAATATTAACATATATTAACAATATAAAAAATTCTAATTTTAAATTCATTTTAAATATTAACCTATATGTATATAACAATAATATTTCTGTTTAATAATATATTAACATATAAAAAATTCTAATTTTCAATTTATTTTAAACATTAACCTATAATACTAACCTAAAACTAAAATTAAGTAAAATGTATTTTTAATTCAAATAAACAAAATATATATAATACTAATCTATATAATACATATAAAATATAAAAAAAATACATAAATACCTCTATATTCTTCACTTAATTTGCTTCTTTTTGTATAGGTCTTGGTGTTCTTCTTCAAAATTCTCTACAAGTTAAACAAAACAAATTTTATTACATTTTTTACCATTATAATAAATAACGAATAAATGAAATAAAAATTTACCAACATATAATTACCTTGTTCTTCTTCAACGATTTGGGATGGAAGAAATTTGATTTGGGAATTTCTGGGATTGAGATGGAGGCAACACGCAGAGAAGGCAAAGGAAGAAGAAAGGAAGAAGAAAAGAAGAAGATGAAGATGAAAAAACAAAGCAGATGGATGTAACGGGTGAATTATGTTTTGGAAATTTAAACTACAAGTAGTGACGTGACTGTCACGTCGAACATTGCCATGTGAGACTCACGTCGCTACACACTCAACAGAAATATACTTTAATTTCTCACTCTGCCACCCTGTCATCAATCAACTTTAATTTCCCCTTAAAAGTAGCGACGTGGTTATCACGTCACTACCAAATTTCAAAAAAAATTTAAACTCCCTCCAACTAAACGTGCCAGACTTTATTTAAATTAATTTTTTCTATTCTGTAGCGACGTGTAAGTCACGTCGCAACTTTTTTTTTAAAAAACAATCTCTGACTTGCTTGTGGCTTAGTTTTTTTATTATTAAAATATTTTGTGACGTGGTTATCACGTCGCAACTAGATTTTTTACTCACGTAATAACCACGTCGCTAATATATGTCGCTGGGGACCATATTTCTTGTAGTGATGGTGACCCTTAGACAACACTTTTTTAGGCAAAAAAATTGCATATTGTTTACTTTAGGCAGAGCTTTTGAAAAAAAGCGCTGCCTAAGGGCCACCTTAGGCAGCACTTTCTTAGTCAAAAGCGCTGCCTAAGGTGGCCCTTAGGCATCACTTTTTTTAGTCAAAAAAGCTGCATATTATTTACTTTAGGCAGCATTTTTTTCAAAAGCGCTGCCTAAAGGCCACCTTAGGCAGCGCTTTCTTAGTCAAAAGCGATGTCTAAGGTGCCCTTTAGGCAGCGCTTTTGAAAACAAGCGCTGCCTAAAGTCAACGAATTTTTTTAATATATTTGATATATTTTTCCTGTAATTTCATAAACCTGTAATTCTATTACAAATATTATATTATCATTATTGGCCTTTAATTTATTTCAACAAACAAACCTTTATAAACATAGACATTATAATAAAAAATATATACACCATTACAATCCAAAATATATACACCATTAATCAAAAATATATACATCATTATATTGTAGTTCAATATACACATAAATCATTTGTTACAACATAATCAAAATCAACCCTAACATATAACCTAATTTTTCTTAACATTTTTCAACTACGAATACCTTATATGATTCTTTGCTTTATAAAATATTCACACAATTCCTCCTTGATTTCTTCCAACTGATTTTTCGTGTAATAAGCACACTTGTATTCATCAAAGTACTACATAACAAAAACATAATATGCATGATTTGGTTAAAATTAATAAATTATAAGAAAAATCCGATAAATAATAAAACAAATCCTAAATTATAAATCTATACCGTGATTGGAATCTCTATTCGATTCACTAAATGGTTTCTCTCGTAAACCTCAAAATGAAGTATCTGCAATCTATATTGTTTCGCTGTTGAGCACACTGCATAGAAAAACAAATAAGAATATATAGTTGTCTTGTTTTATCAAGTAGCATAACTATTATAAGAAAAATTGTGGAAATTAATATACTTGCACTTTGATCCAAATAATGCTGCTTGATTTAGACCGTGGTACCCGAGCTTCTCTTTTACATCGGAATACTTGTATTGCTCTAACAAAATAAAAACATATATTTAGAACAATGTCACATAAATAATTAAATATATAAATACACATGAATATTTAGAACAATCTCACTTACGTATCAATCATTAACTTCATATCAGAATAAATTGTCCAATCACCGTCAACCGAATTCAGATAATAAACCACTTCTTTTATAGGATCCATAGCAACCAACAATCAGTGACATCTATAAATTAAAACAAAAGTTTAGATGAAAATTTTCTACGCAAAAAATAAAAATATTAAAATGAACTTAGAATGAAAATCTAACCATGTAGGAATAGTATTATACACCCAAGGATATAAGCTTTCTGTACGACTGACCATAGGTATCTCGACTAAGTGGTCTCTTACTGAATCCGAATCATTAACAATTGTCCGTCTGTTGACACTGGAGGAAGACACAAAATGGAATCTGTTTGATAATTGATTTTCACGCATCAATTTGTCATACAAGAACCTTAAATAAAAATATAATATACATTAGAATATTTTCATTGAAATGTGTAAATAAATTGTTTAGCTAATTAAATAATAGATTGATCGCATTACTGGATGTATATATGTACAACACCGACGCCTAATTCTGTATGTTGAAAAATCTCTTCCACGTCCTTTTTTGCAATTGTTTCGATGCTAGAAAAACCAAAGATACCTTCCTCCATATCCAATTGACAAATAGAACTATTCATCAAATCTGACGTTCCCACTAGTGTTTCAAGACACATTCGAAATCGAGGTACTATTTTTCTTGGCACGGTTCTTGGAAGATCTCTTTTCTTGTTGGGTACGCTACTAATTTTTTGGATCACTTGTTGTGATTCTTGAGCGGCTACCTAAAAATCATATAACTTAGGTAAATTATAAAATCATGCAATTTTTGAATTCGGATCATAGAATTATATTAACACTTTCAATGTACCTCTTTTTGCTATGCAACAGACTCGTTGTGCCGCAAAATCCCTTTATCTTTAGGTGTGGGTTTTGTAGGAGTCTAAAATTACCATGTAAAAAAAAGTAACGTAACGGTTCAGAATTGACTTTTGAGTACTTAAAGATTCATAATGGTTTTCAATATACATGGTCATCTATGATAATGAGGTCTGAGGTCCATGCAACAAATGATCATATTGCATCTCACAACAAGGTTTCCTCTGAGACAATGTCAGGTATCGGTAGCAAGGCATCCAGATCTAATGCAATATCAACCGATATTTTCAGATGTCCATCAGGGAGCGGTCTATGATGAAGTAAATCTCCCATAGTATTATGCACTTTCCCCTTGCCGACTATGTGATAAGTCGGTGACGATAAATATAACTGACAAGATGAAATATCCTAAACCAATAATAAATATGACATTGTTAATGTGTATATATATATATATATATATATATATATATATATATATATATATATATATATATATATATATATATATATATATATATAAAATAAATTACACAAATTTAATTTCATAATTATATATATTACCTCGGGAAATTTTGTTTGAAAATCAGAATTGATACTATTTTTCTCACTAGTATCCTTGATCCCTAAACCTTGCCCTTCTGCCTGGCGTCTTTCTTTATCCTTTTCCAGCTCATAAATTTTAGCCTCTAACTTTTCCAGCTCCTCCATCACTTCTTTGTTACTATGAACTTTCCCCTTATTCTTGATACCCAAAGATGTTGGAGTCACCACAAATACCTTACCCCTCACACGACCGGAGTACTCAAGAACATTTAACACTCGACTAAGTAAGCTCCTGGAATCATGGTCTTCGCCTAGAGTTAAAGATTGAGATAGACTCTCCTGAAATTCATATGCATATCGAAATTAGTGGTGATTAAGAAGCATGAATTATTTGTATTAATTCAAGGAATAAAAATATACTTACACATTTCTGATAAACTTCTTGCACATCTTCCTTAACAACTCCATCCTTGCCAACACGGGCAACCCGCCACAAAACATGTTCTGAAAGAGATGTTTCTTGACTTTTTCCTCATCCAACTACACGACAAGAGAAATAAATTAGTATTAAGATCAAGAATATAACACATGAGAAATAATAACATCAAGTATATCATAGCATTTAACAAGTACTTACTATTCTTTGTTGTAAGCGTGCATATCCCTTACGCCCCTTTTTGTATGGATATGACGGACTTGATGCTCTTTCTGTATTTACCGCACTCACAGCCTGAAAATTTTGTCTCTTATTTTGGATTTAAAACTATTCCATTCTTCAGGTGAGAAAAAGTCGGCATACGTTTTTGGATATTCTCCATCAACATAATTTCCATCGGCATCCTTAAGGTACTTTCTTGTTAAAAAAGTTTGAAATCCCCTATGTCTTTTTTCGGCCAGTTGAAGACAATAGGTCTCTCGTTTATCCTCAATGTTAAAGGACCGCTACAAAATAAACATACATTGAGTGCTTTAGTAATTTAAAGACATATTCGTCAACAAAAACAAAAAACATTACTTATGGTACCTTTATCTCACTTTTCCTTAGCGGGTTTCACCGCTTTATCACTCCATCGATCAAGATTGATTGAAACCTCTCTCCGTGCAAGGGAACCAATATAAGTTGTCAACTTTGAACCATTGGGCTTAATTAATTGGTTATCTTGATTCGAATGTACGTCATACTTGACTCCTATATCTCTGTCACGAATGATTGACTTCATGATGTTTATTCCTCGTCTAATATCCTTCTCCGCATCTTTAACTGTTTCATTTCCATCATTATGTTGAACTGTGGCATTTAGAAAATACAATGTAAAAACATAAACATGTTTAGAAAATTCAAATAGTATTGAATGAATAAACACAATATAATAACAAAAACACAAGTACCATCATCATTATTAGAAGCTTCATGTGGTGGGTTGTCCTCGTTACTAGCCATGTGACCTGTAATAAAGTGACCGTTGAAAAATTAATGTATAAGAACAATATAAAAACATAAACACAATATAAGTACATAAACACAATATAAAAACATACACACAATTACCCACAATTACCTTTTCACTAACGTCTCTTTCTTTTCTTAGTTTGAGTATGAATTACTTGCCTCTTAACAACGCGGAATGATGGGTTGATCCAAGTTCCCTCATTATGATCCTTCCTAATATATGATTCATCCGCTATAATATTCTCATCTTGATCATTTCTTCTATATGACTCCTTCTCAACTTCAATATCACTTTGATCTACACTTTTATCGTCAGTCACTTTGTTAGATAAAAGCACTATAGACCGTTTCGTACTTTTCGGATCAGTGACATAGAAAACTTGTTTAGCTTGAGAGGCTAGAATAAAGGGATCATCTTTGTGCCCCACCCTATTAAGATCCACTTGTAAAAATCCCGTTTATCCATTCGTATGCCACCATTATGTACCCAATTGCAACCAAAGATAAGAATCTGAAACTTCTCATAATCAAACTTCCAAATATGTCGGGTAACCCCAAAATATGACAAATTTGCATATTCGGGGTTTAAGTCTTTCATACTGGAAATGTGCATTGCTTCAGCTACTAGGGTGACACCACTATTTTGTATAGTACTTTTATCATCTTGTTCTTTGGTATAAAATGTGTATCCGTTAATTGCATATGCACTATAAGAAAAAACAAGCGAACTCGGACCATATGCTAAACATCTCAACCTTTCTGTCACAGAAGCAGGATCTGAATCAATACTTGAATAAATATGATCCTTGAACCATTGTATAAAACTATGATTGTGCTCTAGTATTATCCAACTTTCATTTCTATTCGGATTTAAACCCCGGAGCTCATGCTTGTGCATTTCAACATACGACTCAACCTCATTGTCATTGTGCAGAACATACAAACGTACTTGATCTTGTTCAGCCCTTGACACAGTGACAATTTTATTTACAATTAACTTTTTTCCTTCCTTTATTTCGAAAATATAAGATTTGGGTAGTCCAATTTGAAGGAAAATTGCGACATAAAATTGCAGCGGAAAACAATTTTCCTTTGTGATCCTTACGAATGATCATGGTCAGTGATAGAATATTTTACCTCTTGTGGAGATTTGGATCTCTGATGTTGTGATCACGAACTTTGATGAAGAACAACGTCTCTACTCAGTCCACACGAACAGGTCGTTTCCGATCACAGTGCTAGCTGCTCACGAACGGAAGCTTTGAGTGAGAGAAATCACGACAGGGATTCAGGACCGAATTTGCATCAAGTGAAAAGCTTCATCACAAGGGTTCTATTTATAAGACCACAAATGTGGGCTGCAAGCTAAAAGCCCAATAAAGGCTGTAAACTAAAAGCCCAATAAAGCACACGAATATCATACATTATGATGTATCGTATATCACTTAAGCATGTGATACCTTACCACATTCCGTATTCCACTTAAGTACACCGTACCCTACGATGTTCCTTATTTACATTATCTCTTATTAATCTGTCCTTATGTGTGTGACCCTATAGGTTTCTGCGATGTTGGCAATTATATTAAATCACATTTAACATAATAAACAGTGAGCGGTATCTACCAAGACATCACTGCTACCTAAGTCACAAAAATGTCATGTGATCTGACAAAACCTTTCCGTGATAATACTTGTGTGTATAATTACCCTTTTACCCTTATGTCTATATTGAACACAAGGCATAGACCGTGTCATCCTTGTCCAGTTCAATATTGGGCCCTCAGACATTTATCCTGTTACGCGGGATGGGAAAATTCCATCTAGGTCACTCATGTCCCTCAGCATGCTTTGTGAAGTACCCATCAACTGTCTTTATGATCATCCAGTTACGGATAACGTTTGATCAGTAGTAAAGCACTTGACTCTACATCTAGGATCCATAGTGGTTTCAGGTTGAAGGGTGGTATGCACCACTTATCACCATGAGAATAACTTATGACACTTTGCATAACATTCTATGTAGTATTCTCATAGCGGGTCAATCCAGTATAAATATTACTCCTAATATTTATACCTATGTCAAGATTTGATAACTCCTTATCCATGATCCATGAGATGTGATCATCAGTCTATCTTCATAATAATCTCAATGCTTTAATGTTATCCCACTTCACAATAAAGCTCGATTATGGATACTTTAAGAATAGTGTCCTTGTGTTTAATGGATCTTATGATTAAGTCACACTTAACATTGCATTAAACAGACTAACTATTCTAGGGACTTTATTATTTTTCAAAAAGCAAACATAATAAAGAAAAGCCTTTTATTATTAATAAATAATTCGATACAAGTACAAAAAGGTATTGGCCTCAGGGGCTTACACCAACACAATTAACCAAAGAAACTCAAGTTATTATTCAATTCACATTCGAAACATGGAAAATCGAATGCAAAGTAAGTTCTAAGCCCCTAAACCAAAATTCGGGCAGCAACTACCTAAATTAAATCATGCTCAATGAAATTATCTCGAACTAAGATTGCTCAAACCATAAACAAGTTAGTAATCACAAGGTATACAATCAAAATGGAAATTATATGTTGCACGTGAACAATTCAAGAACCAACTAATTGATCGTTCAATAATTTTAATTCAACAATGAAACTAAAACCAAAGAAACTCAAGTTATTATTCAATTCACATTCGAAACATGGAAAATCGAATTCAAAGTAAGTTCTAAACCCCTAAACCAAAATTCGGGCAGAAACTACCTAAATCAAATCATGCTCAATGAAATTATCTCAAACTAAGATTGCTCAAACCATAAACAAGTTAGTAACCACAAGGTATACAATCAAAATGAAACTTATATGATGCACATGAACAATTCAAGAACCAAGTAATCGATCGTTCAATAATTTCAATTCACAAATAAAACTAAAACCAAAGAAACTCAAGTTATTATTCAATTCACATTCGAAACATGGAAAATTGAATTCAAAGTAAGTTCTAAACCCCTAAACCAAAATCTGGGCAGCAACTACCTAAATCAAATCATGCTTAATGAAATTATCTCAAACTAAGATTGCTCAAACCATAAACAAGTTAGTAATCACAAGGTATACAATCAAAATGGAAATTATGTGATGCACATGAAAAATTCAAGAACCAAGTAATTGATCGTTCAATAATTTTAATTTACAAATGAAACTAAAACCAAAGAACCTCAAGTTATTATTCAATTCACATTCGAAACATGGAAAATCGAATTCAAAGTAAGTTCTAAACCCCTAAACCAAAATTCGGACAGAAACTACCTAAATCAAATCATGCTCAATGAAATTATCTCGAACTAAGATTGCTCAAACCATAAACAAGTTAGTAATCACAAGGTATAGAATCAAAATGAAACTTATATGATGCACATGAACAATTCAAGAACCAAGTAATCGATCGTTCAATAATTTCAATTCACAAATGAAACTAAAACCAAAGAAACTCAAGTTATTATTCAATTCAAATTCGAAACATGGAAAATCGAATTCAAAGTAAGTTCTAAACCCCTAAACCAAAATCCGGACAGCAACTATCTAAATCAAATCATGCTCAATGAAATTATCTCGAACTAGTGTTCAACACAAACGAAATTCACAATGTCACCATAACCGAACTCACCGTTCCAAGTTCATAACCCAATCAATTTAAAATTTCGAACAAACTAAATCATGAAATGAAACTCTTATAGACATTAACAAATGGATCAAAGAGTTTAGAAAACCTAACTTATTACCATATCAAAGACGTTTCAAAGATAACCTAAATTATTTCAGATAGGTCAACATTGTTAACACTTGTAACACAATAAATCAAACTAAAATTATTTTCTTGGTAGAGTTTGTCGCAGTAATCTAAAACCAAAATTGTCAAAGCACTTTCTACAACATATGTTAACAAAAGCAACGTCATTATCAACGCCTGTGTCATACACTAAATCGCTACAACATCAATTCGAAATCGAAATCAGGAAAAAAGTAAATGGGGTCCACAATACAACAAAATGCATACTAGAGAAACAAATTATTTACCGATTATGCTGAGAGTTATGACATGTTTGATAAAATGAGACGAATCTATGAATTTGGCTGTATCAGTTGAGAAGAGGTGTTGGACAAGCGGAACGAAAACTTGTTGTGGCGATTTCTCTGTAACCAAATTGCATCAAATAATCAAAACAACAAACACGGTGAAGTGAATTGGATGCTCATTTTAAAGAGTTAGTCAAAATAAACTTCAAACAAACAATTATGATTTTCCTTAATAATGTAAAACTTATATGAAAAAACTACTAAGTAATTTATACATGAAAATCAACAACTTAGTAAGTTTTAAAATTGAATCATGTGGTTTCAGAAATAAATAAATTTTTAGTAGAAAATTCAAATGCACAGTTCAACATATTATGCTACCACGATCAAAACAAATGCTGCAAGAAAACTAAACCAAAAAAATACCTAAAATAGAAGGATAAAACATTCAACTTGTGACCAAAAGCAAACAATAGCAACTCAGAAAAATCTCTCAGTTACGGTTCTATCGACGAAGTTATTGCTTCTCACCGATCGAAATAGTTGAAATCGGAAGCAAATACGTTGATAAATCGATGAACAACAGCGTATATGAATGGAGCCAACAGTCGAAGTGCAGCCTGGCGATTAAAAATGGTGATGAAGTTGATGGTGACGAACAGAGGGGGAGTTATATAGAGACTGTGAGGTTGGTCTCTGGGATGTTAAAGGGAGATACGTCGGAGATAATGATGGAGCGGAGGGTCGTGGAAGCGAGTGTGTTACGGTGGAGAAGGAAAACGTGAAGGCGGAGGGCATTTAAGAAGATGAGGAGACGAAGGCTTGCGGAGTAGTTGTGAGGAGAACGATGGAAGGCAGTTGGGCGACGGAGCTTGAAGGTCGGACCGAGGAGAAGAAGCTCGCGGAGGGAGTATTGTGAGTGGCTTGAAATTAGTATAAGGAAGGTGGTGTTGATAGGGTTAACTGAGCTTGACGGAGGGAGGAGATGTAGTGATGGAAAAGGAGAAAATAGCTTTTCTTATTTAGTTTTGCTTTAGGGCGCTTTCGGAAAAGCGCCTAAAGTGCACTGTCTAAGGTTATTTTTGGCGTAGTGATTTATGTGTGTATGTGTGTGTGTGTGTGTGTGTGTGTGTATTTTAGCCTTTACTTTTACCGAAAATATCATTTGCCTTTAAATATGATCACTCACTTACTAAATTAGGAGATTACTCCAGTTCTATACAAGCTCTTTTCAGATACTCTTCTTTATATACACACTACTTGAGATCTCTTGATATGAGGCTTTCAATTATTTTCATTCAATTTTGCCTCATTTGATAGTCAAGCTTATCAAACCATAATACTTAGGTTTGCATCTTTGACCGCTTAATCGTTCATACTTGACTTATCATAGTTGTCATCAAGATGGTTGTCATCATGGTTGTTGTCATCATCAAAAGTAGATGTCATATTACCTACAAAACAAAATTCCACATCCATAACGAGTCTCAACAACATCAACGTCATCATCAATAAACCTATAAGATAAACTTGTTTAAACATAAACAACAAGATAAAATATTTAGAGTTTTGGATCTCAACAACAACGACAACAACAATATGAGTAATAATGTTTGACATATCAGATATTTGAAGAAGAAGTGAAAAGCGATTTAGATCTCTAAAGAAAGCGAGCCCTAAATACATACCATATTTTTATTGAAAGATGCTATTTGTATATGGCTCTCGTTATTATGGGCTATTTTGTTTTCTATCTTATTAAGGTCACTATATTAGGGTTTCTAAAAATATAATTTGAAGATGTTGGAATTTGAAGCATGTATACTGAACTTGTTTACCCATCGATTTTCATAAAATAAAATAAAAACTGAGATTGTATATTGTTTAAAGAAAAAATATGGCATGTCAAGGGATTATACATCAGTTTTTTTATACATGAGATAAAATCGTTGTCATAAAAAAATAATTTGTGTAATAGTGAGTCTGACATCTAGGGAGTAAGACAATAGATGTCAGGTAAATGTACATGTTGAAATTGAAACAAACAGTGAATTTTCCAAGTATAATCCAGGAATCTTGACAAAAGGCTTGCTTCAAAAACCTTAAAATAATTTTAATAAAGTCAATGCACTAGACTTCAAACTATAAGACCGATTATACCCATTGCAAACATATAGAGACGGGAAGAAGTCCCACTTGATGCCAGCTTTCCTAACCAGACCTTTATAAAATATGATGCTTGTCAAACACTTTGGTTGCAAATGTTACTTGAAGAGTTAAATATGAACACTTGTGGGCAAATCAAATTGTTAGTAGAAAATCAAATGAACAATAAATTTGGTAAGTCATCTATGAGTCATAATATGAACAAGCACGTAGAAAGGAAGGTTGAGAACAGAGTATTACAAAACTGGGATGCAATTTGGAAATATCTTGACAAAATCTTTGAAGCATGAAATATTTGGAAACCTTAAAAAAATTAAAGGGAATGTGGGACTTAGAGAATTTAAATTACGAAGGATATCAGATGTAATTCGGTTTTATACACATTCTTATTATTGACATTGCAACACAAGCAAAGTATCACACTTTAGTAGTTCTAGTTTTTTTTTCTTCTTTTTTTACTAAAGCAGTTTTAGTTAGTTAGTTGATTTTTGAAGTTTTTAATCAATATAAATAAATCTTTCCATTGTTTTTGAATTTTCTAAGCAATATAAATAAATCCTTTCATTAATAATATCTCTTTCACAATTTTATTCGGAACAGTTCTATAGTCCAGCAAATCCAGACACGCACTCGAACTCAACGCTTATTTTTTTGTACAAAATTAATAAAAATATAAATAAACCAGGAATAAAATTAATAAAGTTATGGACAAAATTAATAAAAATAAAATTTAAAAATTAAAAATTTACGGTTAAATTTTTGTCCAAACTAACTCCGCGTTGATTTCACTTATATACTTCTCTAAATTTCCTCAATTTACAAATACCTTATAATAAGATATCTTGAACAACACTCACCACCATGTATATCCTATTAATGTCGACTTAAATTCATCTGGCTATTGTATTAAAATCTAAATTCACGTCGTTAACAATACAATCAAGGTGTCAATCAATAGCTATTAAATTGGACACGAGTCATTATATGAATGGGAAATAGTATGAACAAGATATACTGTATACGCGCGTTAATGCACATAATTTTTGTCGAATAACAAGTAATAAATAATAATTTCCTGCATGATGAGTTCTTAATGTTTCGGTATCTATATAAAAGAAGAAAAACGGGACCTTACTTGAAAACAACAAGTCTTTACTAGTAAAACAAAACAACTAGTCTTTTCCCAAACAATCAATTTATAACTCACATTAACCAAACATAACACTTATCTAGAGCTCTCATAGATGATCAACAAAGTTTACGTTTCAATATTTCATTCATATTTATGTACAGTCTACACAAACAAGTACGTGTTAAAACATTTGTGTGTCGAATTAGGTCTAAATAATTATTTTGAGATTTTTTAATTATGAATTTTGTTTTAGGGAACTTATAAGTTCATTATAAATAGATGGATTAACTCTTATTTTGAAACAATAGATAAAAAAGATGAATCACACAAAAAATTGAAGAAGACGAATCTTTATAATTCTTCAATATCTGAATCCCGATAATTTAGAAAAGGTCAGTGATGTAGAATTTATGAAAGATGCTTAGAAAATATTGGAAAAAACTTGTGGTCGTGCAAAAAAGGTGAAAGATGTGAGATTACACATTCACAAAAGAACTTATGAATTGTGTAAGTTCCTTAGTTTTGAGAATTAACATTAATTTTGTAAAACAAATAATAAACAATAATGTAATAGGATGTATAAACTTGCTAAAAAACAGTACAAGAAGAAGTCATATTGCAATGTCGGGACATGTTGTCTTTGAACTACTCAAAGCTGGAACAACATGTCGAAGAAGATGTCCTATGAAAGAGCATTCGACATCGCGCCTGCTGAACTAAATTATGAGATTTAATTCTGATTAAAATTATGCAGAATATTCAGAGAATATTATGCATCATATGTATCGCATATTTGCAGGCATATTTAAAGGTCTAGAAGATGCAATCAAAAATCAAGGAGACAAATTAGAAGCGAAGATTAGAGACCTTACTTGTAGCGAAGTTTTTGCGGTGATTCTGGTGATCTGTTATTGAAGGCCCAAATCTAGTTTGTCAGAGGTTATAAATAAGGATTTGTAACCTAGTTTAGTTAGCTGCCGAAATTAGTAAGGATGTAATCATTAGGGCTAGATGTAGTGAACCACCCGGTCTGTGGGATGGTTACCATACTCCTCGAAACCTGTAGGTAAGAGGCAATATGTATTGTTCTTGGAGGAAACTATGAAGCAACTCCAAGGTGTGTCCTAAATTAAAAGCAAATTGCTTTAAGACATAGATATGTTGTGATAGAAGTGTGTCTTCTATATTTTATCATTGTTTTATCATTGTGAGTGATTGACGGGAGTGAGATGAGTTTCTCATATCTAAGAGTTCTTAGGTAGAAGTTGCATTGGGTAGTGATTAAGTGAGAAGTCGTAAACGAGGGAGTTTATCTCTGAATTGATATTGTTGATAGTGGACTTCATCCCTGCCTTAGTAGCCTCCAGATGTAAGTGTGTTGCACCGAACTGGGTAAACAATTTACTGGTGTTATTTATGTTTTCTGCACTGTTATACCTTGCCTGTGTGTTTAGGTCAGAGCAGATGTCTCGACATCCTTATGAGACATCTGAGTACCAGAATTTCAAATTGCTTCAGATTGAAGAAAGTGAGAGCATAACAGATTTCTTCATTAGGGTTACAAAACTGGTGAATCAAATCAATGTATGTGGATAATTGTTGACTTCAAGATCAGTTGTTGCAAAGATCTTGAGGTTATTTCTCCAAAGTTCTACCACGTAGAGGTAGCCATAGAATAATCTAAGAATATGTCGACATTGACAAAAGAAAAGCTTCAAGGGACACTTGTATCTCATGAACAAACAATGACTGAAATATTCGCAAGAGAATAGAAAGGTAAGGGATAGTGGTTCGAATACATAAGTAGAGGATGCTACAACAATTTGACTTGTAGAGAAAACCAGCAGGAAGTAATTGGGTCAAATCAAAGAATTCCACCATACCAAAGAAATCAAAGAGATGGTGCTACTGGTAAAGGAAGAGGTGGTGGTCGAAAACCTGACAAGATTCACCAGTATTACAAAATGCTCAAGCAACAACACTCACGTCACCAAGGTTCTTTTAAACACCGTGGTGACATCTCTAAAATTAGGGGCTAAATTTTTTTTTTATGAAAATTTCTTAGGATATAATAACGGTGGATGCTCAGATCGTGGTGATACATTCGAGCTTTCATGGATTTTAACCTCGGCGCCTCAAAATATTTATTACTTTAATGTTAAGAAGCGCCTTTTATTTTTTACTTGTTCTTAACAAAGAAAAAATACAGCACAAAGATTTTTATGTTCAAATGTTGGGATATATTTTGCCTTTGAGAGCTATCCAACTTTATGTTTGTGTTGTAAACCGTGAGGAAAAGTGATATTTTTTCATCTATAAACGTCTCCAGTTTCTTATCAGTCGTTTCCCTCTAAAGAAAAAACAAACATATTATCTCTCTAAAGGATTCTCTGAAACTGCAGATAAAAACCATATTTTCTCTTACAAAAAGAAGCACAAAAGTGAATGTCCCAAATATTACCATGGATTAAAATCACATGTTTCTGCAGTCTTAATTTCCGCATCCTCACTTTTAAGCATAACAGTAACAAGGAGCAACATCCAGCCCAAACTTCGACGGCGTGTAACACGGTGAACTGACTTTGTAGGTTTTTGTATCGCAAATGTGCGGATAGCAAGAGTCGCCACCGACTTTTCTTTTATCCAATTAAGGGAAGGTGAAAAGAACAGGAAAAGACCTTCGTTAGATTCTGAGTAAGGGAGAAGGTTATGAAAAGGGAAGGTATTAGCACCCCTTTCCATCCGTAGTTTTCTACGGGCTCTTAGTTGCTCTTAGATCACTTTAAAATTGTGCTTTCTGTGTGTTTGACAAAAATGTTTTGAAAAGGGCATTTCGCTTTGACTTTGTAATGATTCATGTAGGAATGTATACAAAGTGTTTGGAAATGTTTCGTTTTTGAAAAGAGTTTGAACTTTGACAAAAAGTGTGAGGTGTGAAAAGTATTTTGATAGAGCAAGCAACTAAAAGTCTTATTACCTACTCAGAATTGGTCATTTTCGTGTTATTTTACGTTCCTTTAGAATAGTGCTATCCATACCATTAGTTGGTAGGTAACCCTATTCGTTGGATGTAAGCGGGACATTCGAAGGGACATCGGATGGTCATAGAAGGCAACTTGTAGGAAGTATCCTAGCACATTCGAAGGGACTATCATCATTTTTCGTAGGCGACAATCGAGGGTCAAGATCATGTATTCGTAGGCGACATCGTGGGTCTATGATCTTTGTATCGAAGGGACTATGATGATTTGTTTTGAAGGCAACGGTGCTAGAATACCTCTACGTTCGAGGGACTTGACCATTTGAATTCGTAAGGCAACGAGAGAGAATTACCCTAAGGGGTGCATGTGTGAAAAGAGTGTGTTGATTTCAGATATTTTTATCTTGGAATTAGAGTGAGCTATGTTGATTTTAGTCTTGTCATACACGCCTAATTACTAGCAGTTTATAAGATGCGGAAATTAAAATGCGGAAGTATAAAGTGCGGAAAGATAAATCCTATGCTATTACATGGCTTTGGGGCAAATACATAATTTAAATATGCGGGAAATAAAAGCCCTAATTAAACTATTACATCCCATAAGCAATTACATAATTGTAATAAAGAAAGCGATAAAAAGAAATCGTCCGAAGCGGGATAACTGTGAAAAGATGAGAAATCGGAAAATACGAGGAAATCGAATAAGAGAAAAATGTTAGCAAAAATAATGATTTTTAAATGAGAAAAATATTTCATGCTGGAAATAACATTAATATGCTAAAATAATTTTTTGGGATTTTTTGGAGGTAATTTAATAATTAAAAATCAATTAAATGTGATTTAAATGATAAATTAACAATTAAATTAAATATGCATGCAAAATAGTATTTTTTTTAATTTTATAAATTAAATAAACATTTTCTAGAAATAATGCAAAAAGGAAAATATTTTTTGGTATTTTTTTATGCATGATAAAAATTATTGAAATAAATTAAAATGAATGAAAAATATTAAATAAAAGAGAAAATATAGAAAATATGAGAAAAGTTGAGTTTGTAAAAAGAAAATGCAAAACTGGTCCTGATGAGGCTCGAACCCATGACCATTGTGGGAATCTTCCACAGCCAACGCCTTAACCACTACGCCAGCGTGCATTACGTGTCATGTAAACGAAACGGAGGCGTTTTAAGGATTTTTGATTTTCTGAAACCCAGAACACGCGCGAAGATCTTCATCTTCTCCATTTGAATTTTTGAAAAGTTAGCGTCGGCTTCCTTCGACGCTATGATCCCTGCAAATTCTAAAATCCAGTACAAGCAATATAAATTCAATTCAAAGGCATGGTTCGATTAGAAACATCATTCTGAACATGATGGTGGTATTCGTTTTGTCCAATTTATCCTATTTCGTGAGATCCCAATTCGAACCATGGAACCCTAGCTATGGTAAGTTTCGATTCCGGCCATGAAAATTCAATTAAATTATGCAGAAAGCTTGCAAACTTCCATCTAAACACAAAACAAACCACAAAACATGTTAAAAGTGCATGAATGATAGAAATCGAAATTTGAAAAAGTATGACAAACCGAAATCGTGTTCTCTCAATTCTTGATGTTTTTGAGAGTTGTAAGGGTCTGGATCGATTCTAAAGACCCCAAGGAATGCAATGGAAGGCTTGGAATTGGCTGAATCAAAGCAAAACTAGGGCTGCCAGTTGCTTCAAGTGCACGGTTTCTTTGAGTTTGAATAGGGTTTCTCCAGCCAATTTTTTCGTTTTCAATCATGTGCTATGTATTGTATATATATAGTAGATGGAATTGGAGCTGATTTGAGGAAGAATTAATCATCAATCAATGCAAAATATATTTGATTTTGTACCAAATCAAATTTTCTCTTTTTTGATCAATTTCTTTCCAAATCCAATCAAATTTCGAAATTTGCTGGCTTTATTGGTTTTCTTGGATCTCAAGGAAGAGAGAAAAAATCAATTTGCAATTAATTTTGATTTTATACCTTATTTTTGAATTTAATTTGTATTTAAATGAATAAAATCCAAATTAAATAGAAAAATAAAATAAAAATTCGTGGCATTGGGCTTGGATATTCCTAATTGCATAAGGAACAAGTTTGGATGAAGAAAAAGTAAGCCCATTTGCAAAAGTTTTGATTTTTAGAAGCATCTCTCTTTGTGCACTTCTTCAAAATTGCCCAACTTGTGAAAGGTGTATCTTGCTCAATTTTCCACATTTTTGAGTGTTCTTGGACTTTTTAGAAATCTCTAAGAGTCCTCTAACCAACCTCTTTGGTTTCATCTCAATTGGAGTCTCCATGCTCAATATATCTTCAAAACAAAAAGTTGACTTTTTGTTGACTTTGAAAAGGACCTGTAATATTTTGATCCATACTTCTCAAATGAAGCATTTTTTGGACATTCTTGTGAGACATGAAGTTGTAGATAATTGAATTTCCTTCAAAACAAGAGGTGGTGGAAAAATTTCTGAGAAAGTATGAAGAAGTTATGCTCAGTCAAAGTTTGGTTGACTTTTCACTAAGAAACCCTAATTTAGAAAGTTTGACTTTTGGGCAAATCTTGAGTTTGCTTGATGAATCATGATCAACCCTTGATCAAATGATGAATGTGACTTCAAAATGAGGATGTTGACCAAAAATCATGAAGTTTGACTGTATGTTGACCACAGTTGACTTTTTGTCCAATACAATTGATTTTCAACCATCTGAGCAATTGTCTGAGGAAACTTGACTTGTGAGGCTTGAAACTTGACATGGTGAATCTTTGAAGCATATGAGGAGGCATGAAGACCATTGGAGATGTTGGAAGTCCATCTTGATATGAGAAATACCAAACCCTAGTTTGGGTTGATTGTCTAGGAGAGGGTTTGTCTGATCAACCCTTGAGGAATCCTTGAGCATGGATGTATGAAATGTCTTGAGAAGATGGAGGGCAAATTTTGGGGTATGACAGCTGCCCCTGTTCAATCTTCTTGTACTAGAAGGTTAGATTGACATGCTTGTCTTTCGGGACCTGGAGGTAGAAGATGATTGAACACTCGAGTACACCTGAAAATTTGCACTCGCTGTTGGCTGATGATGCGGGAATGGGCTTATAGATGCCATTTGGGGTGGCTGGAGATTTCATTGGGGAATGAGTCGTATGCTAGACTCGAGATTGTTGATAGGAGAATTGACGGGGATGGGCTTAAGATGCCATCTGGAAAGGTCGGTGCTGAGGAGTGAGTCGTACGCTAGGCTCTGTAGATGTTTCTGGAAGTGAAAGGGGATGGGCTTAAGATGCCATCCGGAGGGAGTCGTACGTTAGACTTCGTGCTCATCTTTGAATGAAGTTATTGGTTTGTATTGGTTTTTTAACCAAATATGCAGCATTCTGAAGGTGGAGAAATGTTGACAAGTAGTCGGAGATGGGCTTAAGATGCCATCCAAGATAACTGAGTCGTACGCTAGACTCTGTAGTTGCTGTTGATAATGAGAGAGCGTCGGAATATATCTTCGTGCTGATTACTCTGAGGGATAGTAGTTGGCAAAATATGGATAACTTCCCTGTTGTGCTTCGGGTATTGGTCCATTGCCTGTTATCGGAGGATAACTTGTGATCGTTCGGATAGGGTTTCCCGTCTAGCTTCGGGTATTAATCCTGGATCCGTTGTCGGAGGACAACGAGGGTGGTCGTTCGGATAGTTTTCCCGTCTGGATTCGGGTCTTAATCCTGGACCAGTTGTCGGAGGACAACTAGGGGTGGTCTTTCAGATAGTTCTCCCGTCTGGATTCGGGTATTAATCTTGGACCAGTTGTCAGAGGACAACTAGGGGTGGTCTTTCAGATAGTTCTCCCGTCTAGCTTCGGGCATTAATCTTGGACCTGTTTGTTTCAGAAGTGATTTTCACCTGTTTTGGAGAAAACAAGAGAAACTTTGATAGAATATTCGTTAGTCTCATGCAAGGAATGATGCATGACAATGTGTATGAATGACATATGCTTATTTTATGACTTTATGAGAAATGTATGAATGATAAATGTTGTGGTATTTCAAAACATATCCATCTTGAAGAAGATGCGGACGTTCTGCTTGGAGATTTCTGACTTCTGTTTGGGGACGGAAACCCTGAGAAGAAAGAAAACTTTGATTCCTCCGGTGCACTATCTGACCAAGTCTTGGGCCTAGATTTTGCTGTGGATGGTAGAGGTCGAGAAACACGTCGTTGAGGATCTCATATACAGACCCTGCTGGGGAGAGTCTGGGAGGTACTCTGCTGGGGATCTTGCGTGTAAATCCTGCTGGAGAGTATTTGACAGTTGCTGGGAGACCGGATTAGAAGGATCTGGGGGCCCGTTGTAATCTCTAGCTGGGGAAAAAGGATGTAAGTTTCCTCCGATGCACTATCTGACCAAGTTTCAAGTTTGGATACTGCTGCTATCGGGGAAAAGGGGAATGTTGAGAGATATGTTATTGCTCGAAGACGGGTGTAATCCGATTTTAGTTAAGTGGAATCACTGCTTGGGGGTTCTCCCCTTCTTTGCTGGGGAAGGTTTTGTGGTGAGTGACACCTCTGTGGGGATTATGTTCTGCGGGGGACTGTTTTGGTGACTTTTGCCGTCATCTCAATTCCTGGAGCCTGTAGCAGCTACTTTTGCATGTTCACTTTTCGCATGTTTGTACATAGATTTTTATTGTCAGATGCATATAATCATTCAAAGCAAACGTTGGACTTTATGCAAACGACAACAACAAAGATTGTAAAGAGAAAGAACTCGTATTTATTTGAAAATGTGGCGTATGGCCAAGTAGTCTGTATACAAGAGAAAAGAAAAGCTATGTGGAAACAATCTCGTTAAGTTCCAACTATGCTAGTACTCATATATTTCAACTATCTCATCTCCTTGCTGTCAATGGAAAGTGAGTAGATTGATCCTCGCCATTTGAATCTTGAATGTTGATAGTAATCTGGATATAGGTGATCTGGACGAGACATAGCCATACGCTTAAATCCCTAACTTTTGCTTAGACCGCCCTTTCGGGTTTTCAGCCTACCGGGATACCCTTTTTTGCCCAAGCCGCCTTTTCAGGTTTTCGACTTGCCGGGTGTACATGTTTTGTATATATCCTTAACTTTTTCCCGAACCTTTTTGGTTCGTCAGGATGCCCTTATTTTTGCCTAGGCCAGTCGACCTAGCGGGTCTCTTTTATGCGTAGTATTTTTTTGACTATGTCTGCGTTCACAGGGTGTGGGAAGTCTTCGCCATCCATGGTGCTAAGTATCATAGCTCCGCCGGAAAATACTATTTTGACTACAAATAGTCCCTCATAGGTGGGAGTCCATTTGCCCCTGGGATCACCTTGTGGAAGAATAATGCGCTTGACTACTAGGTCACCGACTTGGTAGACTCGGTGCTTGACCTTCTTGTTAAATGCTCTGATCATTCGCTTCTGATAGATCTGTCCATGGCAGATGGACGCGAGTCGTTTCTCATCAATCAAATTAATCTGGTCAAGGCGAGTCTGAATCCAATCGTCTTCACTTAGCTCTGCGTCCTGGAGGACTCTGGTTAAGGGAATCTGAAACTCAATGGGTAGGACTGCTTCCTTATCGTATACAAGAGAGAAAGGGGTTGCCCCTGTTGATGTCCGTACTATAGTGCGATAACCATGAAGAGCGAATGGTAACATCTCATGCCAATCTTTGTAAGTCACTGTCATCTTCTGTATAATCTTCTTAATGTTCTTGTTTGCGGCTTCCACTGCGCCATTCATCTTAGGCCGATATGGAGAAGAGTTGTGATGCTTGATCTTGAACTGCGTGCAGAGTTCGGTGATCATCTTATTGTTGAGATTAGAGCCGTTATCTGTGATAATCCTTTCAGGAGTGCCATACCGACAAATAAGATTATGTTTGATGAAACGAGCCACAACATTCTTGGTAACAGATGCAAACGAGGCTGCTTCTACCCATTTGGTGAAATAATCAATTGCCACAAGGATGAAACGATGTCCATTGGAAGCTGTGGGCTTGATTTCTCCGATCATGTCAATGCCCTACATTGCAAAAGGCCAAGGAGCTGTTAGAACATTCAGAGGTACTGGAGGTACGTGCACTTTGTCTGCATATATCTGGCATTTGTGACAAGATCGAGCGTAGCGGTGACAATCAGCTTCCATGGTGGACCAATAGTAACCTGTTCTCAAAATCTTCTTAGCCATCGTATGTCCACTGGAGTGGGTACCAAATGTGCCTTTATGTAACTCTTCCATGATATGTTCCGCTGTTTTCCGATCTACACAGCGGAGTAAGCACAAGTCGTGATTGCGCTTGTATAAGATGCCATTGCTGAGGAAGAATTTAGATGCAAATCTTCTCAAGAACTTCTTATCGTTGACAGATGCCCCTGCGGGATATTCCTGAGTCTCAAGATACCTCTTCACGTCATAGTACCAAGGCTTCTCTTCTGTATCAAGCTCATAACAATACGTTGGTTCGTCAAACCTCTCAATGATGATCTGGGGAGCCTCGTTGTCCCATCTGACCTTGAACATAGACGACATAGTAGCTAATGCGTCTGCCAACTGATTCTCTTCTCGTGGGATGTGATTGAAAGTGATCTCTTCAAAGTAGGGGATCAAACTCAGAACATGCTCTCGATATGGAATGAGATTCGGATGCTTCGTATCCCACTCGCCCTTAATCTGACTGACCACCAAAGCTGAGTCTCCATACACTTGCAAGAACTTGATTCTTAAGTCAATAGCAGCTTTGATACCCATGATGCGCCGATTCGGCCATGTTATTGGTGCAATGAAACATAATCTGGCGGTGAGCGTGTGTCACTGTAGGGATGTAATGATGGCGCCAATGCCATTGCCAAGTCGTTTGAGGCTCCATCAAAACCATGGTCCATCGGATCCTTGTTCGGTCCTTCGTCGGGCACGGTTCTTCAATCGATAACTAGTAAGACATCTTCGCGGAAATTGACTGCATGGACTAATAGTCATCTACGGCTTGATGAGCCAAATGATCGGCTACTACACTTCCTTTGATCGCTTTCTAGAAGTGTCTTGGATGTCGATTCGGTCAAGATCATTTGCCATCTTGCTATTCTTCAGAGAGTGGTTTCTCAAATATGTATTTTATCGGATCCATCCTAGAAATCAACAAGGTAGTGTGAGTCAACATATATTGTCTTAGGTGACAGCCAAAGCGTTGCAAGTTTTCTCGGTGTGAGTATCTTGTTTCAATCGGTAAACTTTTGCTAAGGTAGTATATTGCATGCTCTTTTCGACCGGACTCGTCATGTTGCCCCAACACACACCCCATTGAGTTCTCTAACATCAGTACATGATAAGAGGTCTTCCTTGGCGGCATCGGGATAGGAGGATTCGTAGGTACTCCTTGATTTTTCAAAAGCGATCCGCAATCGTCGTTCCATTCTACCACTTGATCTTTCTTAAGCAACTGAAGATTGGCTCACAAGTAGCGATTAGATGTGCAATGAATCGCAATGTAGTTCAATCGCCCAAGAAACCTCGACTTCCTTCTCGGGGAGTGGCATCTCTTGAATAGCTTTAACCTTGGCGGGGTCAACTTCAATACCTTTACCACTCACAACAAACCCTAGGAGTTTTCCGGATCTGACTCCAAAGGTGCACTTGTTAGGATTAAGTCTTAGTTTGTACTTCTTCAACCTATCAAGCAGTTTACGCAAATGATCAAGATGTTCTTCTTGATGCGTGATCGAGCTATCATGTCGTCGACGTAGACCTCTATCTCGTGATGAATCATGTCGTGAAATAATGTCACCATAGCACGCTGATAAGTGGCGCCCGCGTTCTTCAGTCCGAACGACATAACCTTGTAGCAGAAAGTGTCCCACTGTGTAACAAAAGTAGTCTTCTCCATGTCTTGGAGCCATTTGATCGATTGTGGAGAAACCATCCATGAAGGAGAAAACCTTGTGCTGAGCGGTGTTGTCAACCAGAACATCTATATGAGGAAGTGGGAAATCGTCTTTCGGACTTGCTTTGTTCAGATCTCTGTAATCCACACACATTCGTACTTTGACATCCTTCTTAGGTACAGGCACCACATTAGCAACCACTTGTGGATAAGAAAGTGACTAAGAAAGCGTTGAACGCTTCATAACTTGACTTTGATTTTCTCGACATCTCGGACGCGCACGAACCTTCATTTCACCGAGAAAACCCTCTTTTGTTGGCAATCGGTGCACCACAATATCAATATCTAAACCTGGCATGTCTTCGTATGACCAAGAAAATACCTCAATATAGTCTCGTAGCATCTGAACCAATCTTTCTTTGACACTGTTCTCAAGACCTTCTCCTATCTTGATCTCTTTTCATCTTCATGATACCCAAATTCACAACCTCAACTCGCTCTTCGTGTCTGTATAACTCGCTCTTCTTCTGTAGGATCGGCAAGTTCTCCTGGCACTTCACAATCTTCCTCACTTTCGTCTTCGGCTTGGTAGATCGGATTATCGAAGTTATATTTAGCAATAGCATAGCTGTTATCAACGAGATTCGGAGTGATTCTGCAGTGTATCACGTGGGTGTGTGTAAGAAACACATAGCTTTTGAAGGGGTGATAAAGTAAAAGAAAGAAAACAACGATTGAATGCAAAAGTCCAACGATTTTATTGAATGAAAATATGCAAATGACAGATAATAACCCTCACAAACGAGCCATGATGCCCCGGGCAAGGCACTAGGCTTTCAAAGTTTATTGTTCAAAACATAACGAAATACGAAAAGCAAAACAAAACAAGAGCAATTACTCCTGACTAAAGGAGATTGGTATGACGTCTTCAGTCTTCCAATTGCTGAGTCCGTTGTCTGGAGTTGGGAAGATCCAACTGCTGATGTCGAAGTCGTTGTCGTCGTCTTCTATAGCATGGATTCCACTCTGGCTAATGCGGAGAGAAGTTGGCCGGCGCGTTCGCGGCGTATCATCTTCTGACCCTTGATGGTGAAGCCTAAACCAATCTTGTCGGTTGAAAGGAAGATCGGGGGTGACCCCAAATAGAACTACCTCCTTCTTCAACAGACTTGAGCATCCCTCGTGAGGCCATCCTAGGCGGGACTTGTGTAACCGGGAGTGGGGAGAGTCGAGCATGACTGGGATTGTTTCAAAAGCTTGACAGGGAGTCTCAAAGAATTCTCCTTCCATCTCGAGATATCGGAATGACTGTAGATGACTGACCATATACTCTTCTTCACCACATACTGTAACAACCTTCCCTTTCACCGGGTACTTCAGCTTCTGATGTAGGGTAGAGGTAACAGCGTCTTCCCCATGTATCCAAGGGCGTCCAAGTAAGCAAGAATAAGCTGGACGGATATCCATGACAAAGAAAGTAGAGTCAAAAGTCTGAGAACCAACTTTGACAGGCAGAGTGAGCTCTCCAATTACTGTTCGCTTAGAACCATCAAAAGCTCTCACAATAATGTCCGGGTCTCGAACCAACCCTTCAACATCAAGTCGATCAAAAGCGTCTTGGAAGGATATTCGAGCGAACGGTATCACCAAAACATGAGACAACGTAATGCGCTTGCATTCAACAGAGATGTGCAAGGCTTTGTTGTGTTTCTTTCCGGCAGGAGTCAAATCAGCATCAGAGAAGCCTAGGCCGTTGTTGGCAGCCAGGCTAGCAATACAAACTTCAAATTGGTCAGTGGTAGTGTCTTGCGGTACGTGAGCATTCTTCAGAAACTTCACCAAGGCATTAGCATGAGCCTCGGAGCACAAGAGCAGAGCAAGCATGGAGATCTTGGACGGAGTCTGTCCTAACTATTCCACAACATTGTAGTCACTCTTCTTGATAATCTTCAGAATTTCTTCCATTTCTTGTTTGGAGGTATTTTCAGCAACTTCCTTTGGTACTTCTGTTTGAGCAGGATGAGTCACTGGTTCTTTCCCTCTAGCTTGGGGAATGGATTGAATAGTTGGAATGCTAGCTGGAGTCGCAGTGTCTTTTGGAGGAGAGATTCTAGAGAATACTCTTCGGTTCGTCACCTTCCGGTGATGTTGTCAATGTTAGGAATGGTAGTTTCAATTGTAAGATCTTCAATGGTCAGAGGGTCTTGCTTGACGCCATGATAGTAAACATCAGCTCCATAATTCCAAGGGATAGCCTTGTCAGAGGAATATGGAACTGGTCTTGGAGAAGTGATGATGAGAGGTGCCACTCTAGGCACAGGATCAGCAGAGGAAATCCTTATGGTGTTAACATCAGCATAGTCTTCTGGGAAATCATCACCCCATCCGGTCACTTTAACATCTTCAATAGGAATCTTGTAGCTTTCAGGAACAGTGTACTTCACCATGTAATCGTACTTTCCACTTGGCTGCCCCAAGGTGTCCCATGCAGATGGCACAGCTTCATTCACATCTTCGATCTTCAACTTAGACATATCTTCACACAGCTTCTGCACAGGTGGTTTCAGAAATATTATCTCACGGTTATTCATCATGCACTGAACACGTCTTCTCAACCAAGCACAGCCATCAGGTGCAGATGGGCACCAACGGCAATTCTCTGGGCATCCTGGATTGACACCGGCTTGTAGCAAATTCTTCTTAACAGTCATCAGAGGAATGGTCAAGTCATCTATGTTGAAAACATAAGTATCGTCACCAACAGCATTGGAACTCTTGTCATGGTTAGGCATGGGCGCGTTGATCACATTCGAGTCTCAACAGGAGGATCAAATTCAATCTGCTTAGCTTCAATCATATCTTGAATCTTGTTTTTCAGAGCCCAACAATCATCAGTGTTATGTCCAGGGGTATTGGAATGGTAAGCACACTTAGCATTAGGATTGTATCTCGGAGATGAGGTGTTGATATTTTGAGGAGGATCCCTCAAGGTTATCAGCTCTGCTTTCAACATGTGTTGCAAGGCTTGCGACAATGGCATGTTGATCTTCGTAAACTGTCTTCGTGGCGCGTTCTGGCTACGCGCATTGTCTCGTTGAGGTTGTGGTGATGTAGGATTGGAGATCACAACTGCTCCCACAGATTGAGCGCGGTCGGTCTTGGCTCGACTTTTCTGACCATACACAGCATTAGTTTCTTTCTTACCACCAAAAGATTTCTTCACAGCATTTGAAGATGACTCTATCTGAATCTTTCCACTCTTGATACCAGCTTCAATACGCTCGCCTGTCAATATCAGCTCGGTGAATCCGGCTGAGGAGTTTCCAATCAGATGATTGAAGAATGGGCCTGTCAGTGTCCCCATAAACATATCAACCAACTCCCTATTGGACAAGGGTGGTTGGACTCTGCCTGCTAGATCCCTCCATTTCTGAGCATACTCCTTGAACTTCTCATCACGACCCATAGACATGCTTTGTAGTTGCATGCGAGTAGGTGTCAATTCAGCATTGTACTCATACTGCTTGTAGAAAGCATCTGCTAAGTTACTCCAGGAACGGATACGGTCATTCTCTAGCTGATAATACCATTCCAACTGAGTTCCGGACAAACTCTCTTGAAAATAGTGCATCCACAACTTTGGACTTCAAATGCAGCTTTGGACAAGAAATGCCATCATATTTGGCAAAAGTTGGAACTTTGAACTTGGGAGGAATCACCACACCAGGGACAAGACTCAGATCATCAAAATTCAGCCTGGACATTTTCAGATTTTCCACAGCATTTAGACGGTCTTCAAGTTGTTTGTACTTGTCATCTTCATCAGAGTACTGGTCATTATCATACTGATCCTCTCTCCCTTTCTCAGACTCACGCTGGTCATCTTCATTACCCTTGACACTCCCTTCAGTCTTGACACTTCCTTCTGAGAGTTCTATCCGACTGACCACTTTAGGACCACCTTTGTAGCGTCTGCCCATGTTGAGAAGACCAACAACCTTCTTCTTCTTGTTGATGAGCTTCTTCAGATCTTCTTGGCCTTGGACCAAGCTGGTGAACATCTGGTGAAACTGAGCATTCTTGAGCCTGGAGATCTTTGACAGACTGTTCAAGAGCCATTTCTGCTAAAATAAATAGCAAGAGAATGAGAAAACCGATCTTCAAAGTACCTGTGATGCAATGTTATGCCATGATATGCAATGTTTATTTGAATGCAATGCAATGTTTTCAAGGACCTTAGAGATTTAAATTTGTTAAACAAGCAATGAACAAACATTTATTAGTTCTCTTTTTATTCTTTTTCTTTTTAAGTACAAAAGATAGTTCAAAACAATAAAAGAAAAACATATAAATCCTAAAGCTCTAAGTCTCCCATGGGCGCTTCCTCTTGGTGCCGAGGTAGGCGTTGATGTTTCGCTCCTCGTGAAGTAGCTTGGTCAACTCTAGCACCTTCTTCTCACTTGCATAACACTGAGCTTCAAAGGTATCTCTTTCTTCTTTAAGCTGAATCCAGGATCTCTTCAAGTCTTCAAAATCAGTAGGCATGTCAGGATGGAGAACAGTATAGGGTACGTCACCTATAGCAATCGGTTCCATAATTACTGGTAAAATAGGCGTGAATGGCATCATGAGGTTTTGAGCTCGAGCTCGCACCCATTTGAGGTAAGGTTCCCAAGGAATGCTGTTTTGGTGCCCCAAGGTCTTGGTATCGGTCTTCTTTACCATGCCCCAAGCGTGTATGAACCTTTGTCGGTAATTCTGGAGATCGTGATTGCATTCGAACACAATATCTTGGAGAAGCATATCATGTGGACCATCTCTTCGAGCAAAACCAAACTGACGTAGAGTTAGAGAAGGGTTGTAAGTAATACCTCCCCTTATACCAAGGAGTGGTACATTAGGGAATTCTCCACAACGCTCAATGAAAGTGAAGTCCTTTTGAGAGAAAAGACTCCAACGGATATCTGAATGAGAGAGTGACATTAACCTTTGAGACCATTTCAACCTTTGTTCGTTCTTCAAAACTGAGGGAGGAAGGTGCGAAATAAACCACCTAGAAAGTAACGGGATGCAACACATGAGAGTTCCTTGTCTCTTAGTTGTACGAGTGTGGAGAGAATGTAGGATGTCTCCAAGTAAGGTAGGCACAGGATTACGGGTAAGGAATAACTTGATGGCGTTGACATCTATGAATTGATCCGAGTTAGGAAATAGAACCAAACCATAGATTAGCAGGGCCACAATGTCTTCGAATGCATGGAAACTCATAGCTTTGAGGAATTCTCGGGCTTTCTTAATCAGAAACTTGGCAAGTAAACCCTTAACTCCACTTCTGGTTTCCCAATTGGCTTCAATGTCTGAGCGCTTTAGATGTAGGGCTGATGCAATCTCTTCGTACTTAGGGACCTTTTCTAGACCGGTGAATGGCATTTGATCAAGAATAGGTATCCCAAGTAGCTTAGAGAATTCTTCCAAGGTAGGAACCAACTGATAATCTAGGAATGTAAAGCAATGGTGTTTCGGATCGAAGAACTGGAATAGGACATGCATCATATCTTCTTCAAAACCGGAGATAACCAAGTCAAGCAAATAACCATGTCTTTTGATGGGCGGGCATGGTGGAATTTCAAACCAATTCTTTGAGTGAGAAGGTATACCCATGAAGTTGATTCGGATAGTCTTTCTAGAAGCCATAATCCCTACAAAACAGAGCAAAGATAAATCCCTAGGTCCTTGAAATAGTTAGAAATGATATGCAATGCGAATGATGTCATGTTTAGCACACACAAACAATTCACACAATGAGCCTAGGTTTAAGGCTTGCATGAGGTATAAGTGATTACCCCACCAAAAGTTTGAGTTGGTTCATCCTATCCTATAATAGTAATCGGGTTCTAGGAATCTCATATCATTGATCTTTCTCGAAGGCGTTTATTTCAATGCGACTACCAAGCGGTCGATCGAAAATATCCCAAAAGTCGATCTCAATGAGCGTAGCATCGAGTATCAACCAACCTTAGTCTGCACCAAAGTCGACCATCTCACTACCTTCTAATGGCCAAGATGGGTCAATTAAGGTTCTAAAAGTTTAGTTAGTGCTTGATGACACCACGCAGAAGCCAAATACTATCCTCAACTTGGAAATGAAGAGTATCAGGACATCCAAAGTGTCACACTAACGTAGCCATCATGTTGTTGTTTCGATATCGTCTAACGGTCGCGACGATTTATTGCTACTTACCTAAAAGGAAACCCGGATCCGGGTGTAGGATCCCCCACAAATATAATACCCAAGCAACCCTTAAAGATAAAGCAAGCAAGTCAAACAAAAAGCAGTAAAGATGATCTAGAAAATCCCTAAGGCATTCTCTCTTTAGGGTGTCTCCCCAACAGAGTCGCCATTTCTGTAACACGGTGAACTGACTTTGTAGGTTTTTGTATCGCAAATGTGCGGATAGCAAGAGTCGCCACCGACTTTTCTTTTATCCAATTAAGGGAAGGTGAAAAAACAGGAAAAGACCTTCGTTAGATTACGAGTAAGGAGAAGGTTATGAAAAGGGAAGGTATTAGCACCCCTTTCCATCCGTAGTTTTCTACGGGCTCTTAGTTGCTCTTAGATCACTTTAAAATTGTGCTTTCTGTGTGTTTGACAAAATGTTTTGAAAAGGGCATTTCGCTTTGACTTTGTAATGATTCATGTAGGAATGTATACAAAGTGTTTGGAAATGTTTCGTTTTGAAAAGAGTTTGAACTTTGACAAAAGTGTGAGGTGTGAAAAGTATTTTGATAGAGCAAGCAACTAAAAGTCTTATTACCTACTCAGAATTGGTCGTTTTCGTGTTATTTACGTTCCTTTAGAATAGTGCTATCCATACCATTAGTTGGTAGGTAACCCTATTCGTTGGATGTAAGCGGGACATTCGAAGGGACATCGGATGGTCATAGAAGGCAACCTGTAGGAAGTATCCTAGCACATTCGAAGGGACTATCATCATTTTTCGTAGGCGACAATCGAGGGTCAAGATCATGTATTCGTAGGCGACATCGTGGGTCTATGATCTTTGTATCGAAGGGACTATGATGATTTGTTTTGAAGGCAACGGTGCTAGAATACCTCTACGTTCGAGGGACTTGACCATTTGAATTCGTAAGGCAACGAGAGAGAATTACCCTAAGGGGTGCATGTGTGAAAAGAGTGTGTTGATTTCAGATATTTTTATCTTGGAATTAGAGTGAGCTATGTTGATTTTAGTCTTGCCATACACGCCTAATTACTAGCAGTTTATAAGATGCGGAAATTAAAATGCGGAAGTATAAAGTGCGGAAAGATAAATCCTATGCTATTACATGGCTTTGGGGCAAATACATAATTTAAATATGCGGGAAATAAAAGCCCTAATTAAACTATTACATCCCATAAGCAATTACATAATTGTAATAAAGAAAGCGATAAAAAGAAATCGTCCGAAGCGGGATAACCTGTGAAAAGATGAGAAATCGGAAAATACGAGGAAATCGAATAAGAGAAAAATGTTAGCAAAAATAATGATTTTTAAATGAGAAAAATATTTCATGCTGGAAATAACATTAATATGCTAAAATAATTTTTTGGAGGTAATTTAATAATTAAAAATCAATTAAATGTGATTTAAATGATCAATTAACAATTAAATTAAATATGCATGCAAAATAGTATTTTTTTAATTTTATAAATTAAATAAACATTTTCTGGAAATAATGCAAAAAGAAATATATTTTTTGGTATTTTTTTATGCATGATAAAAATTATTGAAATAAATTAAAATGAATGCAAAATATTAAATAAAAGAGAAAATATAGAAAATATGAGAAAAGTTGAGTTTGTAAAAAGAAAATGCAAAACTGGTCCTCATGAGGCTCGAACCCATGACCATTGAGGGAATCTTCCACAGTCAACGCCTTAACCACTACGCCAGCGTGCATTACGTGTCATGTAAACGAAACGGAGGCGTTTTAAGGATTTTTGATTTTCTGAAACCAAGAACACGCGCGAAGATCTTCATCTTCTCCATTTGAATTTTTGAAAAGTTAGCGTCGGCTTCCTTCGACGCTATGATCCCTGCAAATTCTAAAATCCAGTACAAGCAATATAAATTCAATTCAAAGGCATGGTTCGATTGGAAACATCATTCTGAACATGATGGTGGTATTCGTTTTGTCCAATTTATCCTATTTCGTGAGATCCCAATTCGAACCATGGAACCCTAACTATGGTAAGTTTCGATTCCGGCCATGAAAATTCAATTAAATTATGCAGAAAGCTTGCAAACTTCCATCTAAACACAAAACAAACCACAAAACATGTTAAAAGTGCATGAATGATAGAAATCGAAATTTGAAAAAGTATGAGAAACCGAAATCGTGTTCTCTCAATTCTTGATGTTTTTGAGAGTTGTAAGGGTCTGGATCGATTCTAAAGACCTCAAGGAATGCAATGGAAGGCTTGGAATTGGCTGAATCAAAGCAAAACTAGGGCTGCCAGTTGCTTCAAGTGCACGGTTTCTTTGAGTTTGAATAGGGTTTCTCCAGCCAATTTTTTCGTTTTCAATCATGTGCTATGTATTGTATATATATAGTAGATGGAATTGGAGCTGATTTGAGGAAGAATTAATCATCAATCAATGCAAAATATATTTGATTTTGTACCAAATCAAATTTTCTCTTTTTTGATCAATTTCAATCAATTTCTTTCCAAATCCAATCAAATTTCGAAATTTGCTGGCTTTATTGGTTTTCTTGGATCTCAAGGAAGAGAGAAAAAATCAATTTGCAATTAATTTTGATTTTATATCTTATTTTTGAATTTAATTTGTATTTAAATGAATAAAATCCAAATTAAATAGAAAAATAAAATAAAAATTCGTGGCATTGGGCTTGGATATTCCTAATTGCATAAGGAACAAGTTTGGATGAAGAAAAAGTAAGCCCATTTGCAAAAGTTTTGATTTTTAGAAGCATCTCTCTTTGTGCACTTCTTCAAAATTGCCCAACTTGTGAAAGGTGTATCTTGCTCAATTTTCCATATTTTTGAGTGTTCTTGGACTTTTTAGAAATCTCTAAGAGTCCTCTAACCAACCTCTTTGGTTTCATCTCAATTGGAGTCTCCATTCTCAATATATATTCAAAACAAAAAGTTGACTTTTTGTTGACTTTGAAAAGGACCTGTAATATTTTGATCCATACTTCTCAAATGAAGCATTTTTTGGACATTCTTGTGAGACATGAAGTTGTAGAGAATTGAATTTCCTTCAAAACAAGAGGTGGTGGAAAAATTTCTGAGAAAGTATGAAGAAGTTATGCTCAGTCAAAGTTTGGTTGACTTTTCACTAAGAAACCCTAATTTAGAAAGTTTGACTTTTGGGCAAATCTTGAGTTTGCTTGATGAATCATGATCAACCCTTGATCAAATGATGAATGTGACTTCAAAATGAGGATGTTGACCAAAAATCATGAAGTTTGACTGTATGTTGACCACAGTTGACTTTTTGTCCAATACAACTGATTTTCAACCATCTGAGCAATTGTCTGAGGAAACTTGACTTGTGAGGCTTGAAACTTGACATGGTGAATCTTTGAAGCATATGAGGAGGCATGAAGACCATTGGAGATGTTGGAAGTCCATCTTGATCTGAGAAATACCAAACCCTAGTTTGGGTTGATTGTCTAGGAGAGGGTTTGTCTGATCAACCCTTGAGGAATCCTTGAGCATGGATGTATGAAATGTCTTGAGAAGATGGAGGGCAAATTTTGGGGTATGACACGGCGGCAAAGATGGTATGTTGTCATGCTCTCTCTTTCGATCTCAAATATTACCATGGATTAAAATCACCTGTTTCTGCATTCTTAATTTTTGCAGCCTCACTTTTAAGCACAACAGTAACAAGGAGCAACGTCCAGCGCAAACTCTGACGGCGGCGAAGATGGTATATTCTCATGCTCTGTCTTTCGATCTCTCTGTTTATACTTAGAAGTTAGGATTTATGGTTTCAGGGTTTTAGGGTTTTGCTGATATGTGTGGTTGTATTGTGATGATGCTCATGGTTGAATTATATTGTGTTTCGTTGTAGATTATGGTGTTGCATGGTTAAGGGGGTGATAGAAAGCGTATAATAGGATTTGATGGTAGGCAAGGGATGGTTGATGGTTGTTTGATGAAGAACATATGGTTTGTGTTTCAATGAAAAAAAATATAAAAAGTATGAAGTTATTGTGGTAACTTCATCCACCTTGTTTTGTTGTTGTATGTTGTTGTTGACAAATATTCTCAAAAAAAGAACATAACATTGCTAAGTCACGAGAAAAAGGCTTCTTTTGACTTTGCAATGTTTTGTACTTTAAATTTTTATAATGGTTAGTTATTAAGTTCTCTCAGTCTAGATAACTTAATTTGATGTTTTTGTTCATAAATTTTGGTAGTGAGTTTATTATATTATACGTTATTGCTTGTTTCACTAACCCCTCATTGAACTTGCATTCATTCTAATAGACTTTTGAGATAATAATTAAAAAATAAATTATTCTTGAAAATCAACTTAGACGATCCAATAATGTCCAATGTATGTGTTAGTAATCTAAGAAATGAGTATAAGAAGGTATTTGATAGAGGGAAATGTGTGGAGATTACAGTTAGATGAGCAGTCATAGTTGTATTTGTCAACTTTTGGCTAAAAAGGAGGAGTTTAGTAGCTTGGTGTTTGGTTTATTACTATCGTTATTGTTTCTTAGTGTTGTTGCAGTGTGTACTACTTTAGGGGGAGTAGTATTTTGTTGTAAGCAACTATTTAGAGGGAGCAGTATGTTCTGCCTTGTTTTCCGTTGATTGGTGTTATGTTTTTTGTGTGCTTGATGTCATACATGTTGTCTAGACATATGGTCTAGAAATGTTTTTGGTTGTTTGGAGATATTTATGTTTCTCTATTTTGTTTATAAAGTTGTGTGAGATGTCACACCAGATGTTATGACTTCATGTTTATGTCATTTTGTATGAGAGAACTATTTATCTTAGACTGTGTTTGTGAGAGTTTATCTCTCTAATTTGGGTGAGGTTATGTTTTAAATAAACTTTTGGTGTGTATGCCTCTGATGTGTTAACTATTATAGTTCCAATTTTCTGGTTGTGCATTATTGTATCTTTGAAGTAGTGTTATTTTGTGGTTGTATCTCTCTTGTTTGGGAAGCTTTGTGCAATGGTTGTTTTAACCAAAATGTTGCCAAATGGGGGATTGTCAGGTTTTGGTTTGTTGGATTCATTTTGTTAAAACAAGTAGTTCAACAAGATGTTGTACAAGATGTTACGAAAAATAGTTGCATCTGCGACGTTTCCATTGTTGGAAGATTTGATTTTTTGGTTTAGAAGA
Source organism: Vicia sativa (assembly GCA_021764765.1). Taxonomy (NCBI): domain Eukaryota; kingdom Viridiplantae; phylum Streptophyta; class Magnoliopsida; order Fabales; family Fabaceae; genus Vicia; species Vicia sativa. Next base: position 87,698,938 of record CM038795.1, read on the forward strand.
TTTGATTGTTGTTCCGTGTGGACCAAGTTGCACATTTGGTTATTTGATTTATTGAAGATTTGTTTTAAGACAAAAATATCTGAAGATTTTGCTCTCAAAATAGAATTTCAAAATATTATTGAGAACATATGTTTTTGTATTAGAAGATTCTATTTGTTTTGATTTGATTTGCAGAATATTTGTTTGGCCAAATTTAATATCCACGCCCATGCGTTTTTGTGTCTATAAAAAGAAGTATTCTAAACCTAAAGAAGATAAGAACTTGCACATCAGAGTATAAACTTCAGGGTTTTGTCTTTTATTGTTTATTATTCATTGTGAGCCACTCTTGTACCTTGTTGATACATGAGTTACACTCTTTAGTTTAGTTGTAATTTGTGAACCACTAATAAGCTGTGAAGCGGTAGCGTCTTCTGTTTAATTAGAATTATATCTTCTATTTTGGTTGTCTTGGTTGTAATTGTCAATGGTTTGTGACTCGAGGGAAGTGAGAGAGGTCTCATATCTGGGAGTTCCTAGGTAGAAATTGCATGAGCACTGATTAGGTGTAAGTTTATAAAACAAGGGTAATTTAGAACTTCAAACTAATACTATTGTAGTGGATTTCCTTAATGGCTTGGATACCCCGAGAAGTAGGTGAAGTTGCACCGAATTGGGTTAACAATTAAATTGTGTTATTTACTTCGTGTATTATTTCATGTTTTAATTGCCTTGTATGTGATGTCTTAACATTGTACTCGACGTTTGTTTTCTAAAGTTCCAGAATTTCATACGAAGAAGTTTATGTTGCATAACAAGTTGGGTTTGTGAAAAAAGGCGAAGATATAAAGTTATATAGTCAACATAAAACCCTGTGTCGACTTAAACAAGCTCCAAAATCTTGGAATAAGAACATTTCTAGTGTCCTAAGGGAGAAGGAATATGTGAAGTGCAAAACTGCGAATGGAGTATATGAAAGAAGAAGCAGGAGTGAGTTGTTTACACTATGTATCTATGTTGATAACTTGTTAATAATAGGTAGTTGCAAGAAAAAGATCGAAGACGTCAAAGGTGATCTGAGCAAGGAATTCGAAATGTATGATTTGGGCGACATTTCATATTTCATTGGAATTGAATTCTACAGGAGTAGTAGAGATTTGATGATGCATCAAAGAATATGTGCAAGTAGAATTATCAAGAGATTTGAGATGGAAGAATGGAACTTGACTTCGACGCCTGTTGTACGTATTTTCTTACACAAGTATTTTTAATTATCGTTTTCCACAGGGATTGATGCATTATTACCGTCGTTAAATAGTTAAAGCGTATTTTAAGATTTGGTAACACAAGGGTTTTGTTTTCTAGTCACAAAAATCATAAGTTTCAATCAAACAAGTTTAGTATTCTTTCCAAAAGAGAGTTGTTTGGATTAAAGAGAGTTTTGGTTGGTTTTCAATTGGTAAAGGCGTGTCAAGATTAGCTTCATTAACATAATTTCATATAAATTCAATTAACCAAGCGGTTGAACTAGTTAATGATCGATATAATTACGTATCCTCTCAATATTGTTGATTTTCAACCAATATTGTGAACTTGGGTTGGCCCTTTTATATGTTGTGCCTTATGTTGTAACATCGTTGAGTGATATTTTGAAAAATTAGGTCACTTAATGACGTTCCCACGCTTTTAATTCCTATAATTTCTTTAGCAAACAGACCCCTTGCTCTCTTCTTGAGCATTCATATATGCACTACAAGAAAAATGTCTTACGGCCACACTAAATTTTTTCACAGCTCAAAAATTGTGGCTACATATAAGCTTTGGCTGAGGTTTTCAAATCGTGGACATATGTTTTGAAATATTGAGCCCAGATTGTGAAACGGTGGTCTTTTCTAAGAATTCCACATTTACAAAATTACATTTATATTTATACCACGGTTAATATACTGCAGATAGTTTTAGCCACAAAGAATAACTGCGGCATTTAAGTTTCACTTCAAACTGTGGCCTAAGCACACAATTTTATACCCTGCCAAACTTTCCCTCTTTTATTTTTCAGTTTCTCTCTTTTTTATTATTTTCTTTTCTAATTGTTTTTTATTAAAAAAAGAAAAATAAAATTGAAAAGGTAATTAACCTAATTATTTTCTTTTTTAAGATTAAACAAAAGAAGCGTTGTTGTTAGTTTAATTTAAGTGGGTTAGAAAACCCCCTAAAATTGAAGAATTAATCTCCACTTTTTCACCGGCTCTCTATTTTATTTCACTTATCCTTCATGTTTTTAATTTTTTTAATAAAAAATAAAAGGGGAAAATAACTCGGTCCAAATCCACTTCTTTATCCTCTTCCTTCATGAAACCCTTATTTTAGAAAAGGAAAACTCAGTTTTGTGTTGTCTCCATCTTTATGCCTCTCTCTATTATCAACCTTCCCCTGTTCATGACCTTTCTCTCCTTGCACTCCCTTCTCAACCTTCCTTTGTTCGCAACTTTTTCTCTACTTCTCGAAACCTCTTTCGTGAAGAACACAGTAACTGAGAGTCAAAATGATGAACCCTAGCACAAACAATGAAGAAAACAATTATCAGATCCAAATAAAGAATCCTCTTCACCGCTCAAAACACCTTCTTCTTCATAACTCCCTCCTCCATACTCTATCACGTTCAACTTCCACCTTCGTCGTTAACTCTCCAACATCACCCAACGTTCTTTCCTCATCGTCGCTTCCCTTTGATCCAACCACTATCCGCGCAACCTTCAGCCACATACTCCTCCATGTTCACCACCACCACACACCTTCATCGCTCTTCGTTTCCTCTCAACCTTTTCCAGATCGCAAACCACTTCCATCACGTATATTCATCGCTAAACCTTCAATGTTCTCCATCGATCCAGAAATTGCCGTCTTCCTCCATCCACGAATCTGCCATCACAACTTCCTTCTTCACAAGCAACTCACCTCAAACGTCAAACAACATTATCGCAACCACCATCCTTTATCGTTATTCGGTAAGATTTTGATACAGTTTCATTTGCTTGCATAACTGCGATTGTGAGGAACTTATTGTGATAATCTATAATGAAATAGTTTGATAGTTTGTGTACTGTTATATTGAAAATCATGTGATGAATTTATGTTAGTTTGAAAATCTGTGTTGAGTTCATGTAGAAAAAAATCATTAATACTGTTTACGCTACAAGTCTATGTCGATTTCTGTTTCTTTGTTTTAAGCATTTTGTGTTGATTCAATGTGTTCACAATTCTGTTGGAAAGACGGTAGTTTTCAACGTAAATTGACTTTGTGTTTAAGTTTAAAATTGTCGCTAATTTGTGTCTTTTTGATTATCGCAATACGTTGGAATTATCATATATCATTTTTGTTTGCATACTTTGAGTTGGTATCATGTGATTGAATCGTGGATTTTGTTTAGATATAGATGATTTTGAGTTTACATAAGAAATTTTAGTTGTGAAGGAAATCATGTGATTGGATCGTCCTACCTAATGTTTAATCATCCATGTTAAATATGCAGCGTTTCAAGAAAATGAAGGAAATGCATGGTAGCAGTACTCAGGATGATAGACAAAAGCAAGAACATCAACGCCAAGAGAAGGAATTGGCCAAGTTTGATCAAATATATCCTTTTATATGTCTAAATATTTACTTATACTCCCTCCTTGTCCATTTTATTTTGTCTAAGGTTGAGTTCTACTTTGGTCGAGGAAGGGAATCAATGTTCTAATTTTTAGTTCCAACTCCTCTATTGTTCCCATGGTATCTTCCTTTTCGGTTTCCTTAATGCCAATCAGTGTCGATGCTCAAAATAAGAAACAACTTCAACTACAGCAAGAGTGTGGGTCAACACCAATTTCTGTTTCCTCCGAATCCAGGACTGCTACTGCACTAACAGATCAGGAGTAGCAAAATACTTTAAATTTTGGGTTTTCTTCTAAAGGATTTACTTCCAAGGTATATATCTAATGGTTTTGAAAAGAATATGTTTTTTTAAGTACTATGGGGTTTGGAATTGGAACGCTTAAACATTTATAGATTTGATCATCTAGCTCTCATGATGTTTTGTTCAAATTCAAGTCTTAACTGTTTCAACCCTACCAACCCAATACTCGTGTAGTGTTGTACTGGATGATACTTTTGTATTCTTATGATGAACCAGCTTTGTGCCTAAATACGTATTTTCTAACAGTAACAACCCCTTTATTTTATGTAGAACATGATTGGTGCCAAGAAGCAAAATGTTATGAAGAAGAAAATCTTCCAGTGGCCATTCTTACGATGAACCAGCTTTGTGCCTAAGTACATATTTGCATGGAACTTTTTTTTGCTACCTGCAAGTGTTATACCAAGGGACCTTCTATTTATAAAATATGATTTTGATGATGTTTGGAAAAGTAGATTCCTTCAGCTACAAGCTTTTACGCGTTATTGATTGTTGTTGACTTCAAAATGCATGACTTCTAATTTACAGTGAGATGCATCTATAGCTTATGATTCTGTCTGGGTTTCTTTATCAATTGGTTTAAGTAATACAACAAAATAACCACTAAATTTTCAAGCTTGATACTATTAGAGTCTACTCTAATGCGATGAATTACATGGAAAGTTCTCAATGTTATTGTTCCTGCAATGGTTGCATCAATATACATTCAGGTTTATCCAACTTCCAAATTTTCTTGATTCCTTATTCTATGACTAATGTTAGATCATCGAGATGGGAAATTCTTAATTTTTTTTCTTTCCTAAAATATATACTAAGAAAAACAAAATTTACAGGACCAGAAGTAAAATTTAGTTCAAGCTAATAGATCATGGTAACTCTTTTGTTCTGTGCATGCCTTATGGGTCTGTCTCTTTCTTATGCACTTCACTTGACGACGGCCCAAACATTTTGGAGTAGATGGTTTTCCGACATGTTAAATTATATTATATCTGTTGAAAGAATCAAGCAATTCATTCACATATCGGTTGAGCCTCCTGCCATTCTAGATAACAACCGGCCACCATCTCCGTGGCCTTCCAAAGGCGGGATTGATCTTTGAGAGTTAGATGTAAAGTTGCATCAATGCTTTTTTTTTACAATGAACTAAAAATTAGGCTCTAATCGCTATTTTTACATTGATTTCAGATACGGTATCGTCCTAATGCTCCATTAGTCCTCAAGGGAATTACTTGTACATTTAAAGAAGGGTGTATGGTTGGAGTTGTTGGAAGGACTGGAAGTGGAAAAAGTACACTCATAAGTGCTTTGTTTCTCTTATTTGAGCCTTCAAGAGGTGATATTCTTATTGATGGGATGGACATCTGCTCAATGGGATTGAAGGATTTGAAAACGCGGCTAAGCATAATCCCTCAAGAACCAACTCTTTTCGAGGGCAGCATTATGACAAACATGGATCCTCTAGGCCTGTACTTAGATGATGAAATCTGGAAGGTGAATAAACTGATTTTACATGGTAGAAAAATACGTAGATATGAAAAGCATCTGGTTCCATTTGATTATATTTGATTTTCATCTTTAGGCTGTAGAGAAAGGTCAGCCTAAGGAAACAATCTACAAGCTACCAAGTCTCCTGGACTCTTCGGGTAAAACTTTAGCAACAATCTCTTTCATCAATATGGAAACTATCTATCATTATTCAGTTGTAGTATATGATATTGCAATGAACAAAGTGTAATTACGATAAGTTTTGCAGTGAGTGATAAAGGTGGAAACTGGAGCTTGGGACAATGACAATTGTTCTGTCTTGGAAGAGTTCTACTCAAGAGAAACCGAATTCTTGTTCTGGATGAAGCTACTGCATCTATTGACTCAGCTACATATTCCATTCTACAAAGAACAATTAGACAAGAGTTTGCAGAATGCACAATTATAAGAGTTGCTCATAGCGTTCCAACTGTAATAGACAGTGACATGGTCATGGTCCTCTCTTATGGTATGTTAATTCTTTAATCTTATCTTTAATTCTTTAATTCTTTAATTCTTATAACAATTGCTCATAGCGTTCCAACTGTAATAGGAATGAGAAATGTTTTAATGGAAAATTAAGATTATAAATAAGTTGAAAGGAAAATGGTTGACATCTCAATAGTTACGAACCCAAAATAATAAAGAGAAAACCGATTCCTTGAATTTTATATAGGTATATATTTCAATTTAGTTTCTCTCCCTAATATATCTATAACAATCTATTAAGTCCCAAGCACGCATTGTAGAGAATAGAGAACCTCGGTAGATTCACTCAGTATTACTTTGCTGCATAAAAATAAGGGTTAATAGCCTTCTACCCCTCTGCCATATGAGCGTGTTTTGATTTTCCCCCCTTAAAAAGAAAATTAAGTCGTCAGACCTTAACAAATAAAGATTCCAGTTCCAAAGACCCTGATGCATTTTTTTAGCAAAGATTCTATTATTTTGCCTATGTGGCAATCCACATGGCTTTTCTTTTTATTTTTGAATTATTTTGTAAATCCAAGTGGCATTTTTATTAATTCTCATTTATTTAATTTTTTAAAACATTTTTTTTACTTTTTTATAATAATTTTTTTACGTTTTATTAAATTATTTTTATTATTTATTACTTAATTTTTTTACGTTTTTTTATAATTTTTTTACGCTGAATTATTTTTATTTTTTAATGAATTTTTGTAATTAGTTTATTTTATGAAATTATTTTTATTTAATTAATATTTCTTAGAATTATTTATATAAGAATAATTAAACTAATATTAAATTTGAATTAAAATTATTATAAATAAATAAATATAAACGTGTGAGGTCCAGTTTAAATTATTTATAAGCAATTACCATTGAAATTAAAATAAATTAAATAAAAAAATTAAATCTTAAATGGTGATTCGGTTCCACAAAAATAATTTAACCAACCCCAATTTAATTTTTTATAACTCACCTCTCATTAAATATGAGTAGTGATTAAGTGCATAAATTATAATACATTTACTAAAATGTATTTTCTTTTATATTTGTTTACATGAAAAACAAACCATGGAAAAAAATATAAAGAATAGATGAAGACAAATAAAAGATTAAAAAATAACGTTTTTAATATTTATTGTCTAATTTCAAAGTGTTAACTAAATAAAATTTTTAATTTATCCATAAAAATTCTGAAATGTTACAAAATTTAATACAATTACTTTTAATAATAGTTATTTTTATATAAATAATTCTAAGAAATATTAATTAAATAAAAATAATTTCATAAATTAAAAATAATTACAAAAATTCATTAAAAAATAAAAATAATTCAGCGTAAAAAATTAAATAAATATAAAAAATTTAGTAATAAATAATAAAAATAATTTAATAAAACGTAAAAAAATTATTATAAAAAAGTAAAAAAAAAATAATGTTAAAAAAAATAAATAAATGAGAATTAATAAAAATGTCACTTGGATTTACAAAATAATTCAAAAATAAAAAGAAAAGCCATGTGGATTGCCACATAGGCAAAATAATAAAAAAATTTCTAAAAAAATGCATCAGGGTCTTTGGAGCTGGAATCTTTATTTGTTAAGGTCTGACGACTAAACTTTTTTTTTTTAGGGGGGGAAATCAAAACACGCTCATATGGCAGGGGGTAGAAGGCTATTAACCCTAAAAATAATTGTCACTACAAAAAAAAAGTCTTCAATTGGTTTCTTTATCAATTCAGTTTTATTTAATACTTTGTCTCTAAAAGTTTGTTTTGATTCCAGTTTTTTTTAAAATATCCAGTGATCCAAAACTTCAAATCCTTGATCACTTCAGATCCATTAGGTGTTACAAAATCATGGATAGGTTCATATATATGCAAGTACAAAGGCTTCTACCGTGATAATCCACCAGGTAACAACTCAACTATTGCTTTAGCTTCTATAGATTTCAATGGTTTATATCTTAATGCTTCAATATCGAGGAATCTTCTGAAAGCTTTGTCGGGTTTAACCGAAGCTGTTTTACTATACAATAAATTATCAGGTTGTTTGCCTCATGAGATTGGTTTCTTACCCATTAATTAGGCTGATTTGCTTATATTAATTTATGAATCATGTGATTCCTTGCACAATGGAGAAGAAGCGTGTCATCAAGATATGAAGAAGAAGAAGAAGAAGAAGATGATCTAGAAGAAGAATATTATGATGCAAGAGTTTCATTAATAGTAGTTGTGTTTTATATTATCTATCTCTTAGAACTTTTGTTTTGAATTTGGGCTTGATGTCACTTGATGTAGACTTACTTATATTTCTTAAAGAATATTTTGACGTTGTGGCATAATGTTTGCTTGTATAATTAGATTTTAAGTTTTTTTAATCAATATCTACAAAAATAATTATTCATGTTGGAAGACATTTTATACTGATCTAAAATGACCTTTTTATGCCATGGCATGAAGAACACAATTGTCACAACTATGTGGCATAAAAAGAAACCGTGGCAAGCTTAAATGGTGTAAAACTGTGTATAAAATTAGCCGCGATTTTAACTAGTGGTCATAACTAGGCAACTAAACCGTGTGCTACATTAAATATGAACCGTGGATACATCCAGCCACTGTTAATAACAGAGGCGCAAGATAAACCGCGGATGTAACCTAGATGCCTAAACCGTGGCCTGTTCATGCCACTGATGTAAATATAACGTGGCACAAACATGAAAATCGCGGCTAATACTTTAGGCCACGGCTGCATATCCCACAGTTACGTATTCGTGGTCAAACCGTGACAAAAGCGTATTACCACTGTTATTTTATATCTAGCTGCGGTTTTTCGGTCCTTTTTTTTTGTAGTGACATTACATCCTCTTGAATAACCATTGACTAGCTTTAGTTCAGAAATTTTTTGAACTAGATTCATGGTTCTTTTCTCTGTAGACTGATCATTAACTTTGGCTGATTTGACTGATGTCAAAACATTCATTGGGACATTATGATCAGTTGACTTCAAACTTGTATTCTCCTTCAGGAAATTCTTATCTACAAATTGTTTGTCTTTCACATTTTTCTCTAGAGGGACCATAGATATCAGTTGTCTTTGTTTCTTCTACCCTTCATAGTGACTTCACCATTCTTGTTTGTAATGATACATTCAGCTCTTGTGAAGTTCACATTAAATCCTTGATCACATAGTTGACTTATGCTGATCAGGTTGAAAGTTAGCCCTTTGACAAGTAATACACCTTCAATGTTAGGACACTTAGCACTGCGTGTCTTTCCTATTCCTTTCATTTCACCATTCATTCCATCTACAAAATTGACATAACCAGTTGGGTGATCTTGAAAATTAACCAATAGGTTTTGGTTTCCTGTCAAATGCCTTGAGCATCCACTGTCAAAATAACAGTCTCTTGTTGTCTTTACTGTGGGTAACTTGTGAGCTAAGAAACATAAGACATTTGTTTTAGGAATCCACTATTTCTTTGGGCCAACTTGAGTCACATTTGATTGATGTGTAGAGTTGGGGTAACCATACAACTTGAAACATAATGGTTTTATGTGACCATATCTTCCATAGTAATGACATCTCTAGTGTTGATGTCTTCTGTTATGTTGTCTGTAATTATTCCTTTTGTGATGTTGAAACATTTGTTCCACATCTTAGGTTCAACCTAATTTTGAGTAGATTCTGTAGAAGACTCCCTTGTACCATTGTATCCTGGTTCACTCATGTCTCCTGCAACTCTTCAAGCTTGAAGTATCTTATCCAATGTCTCAGATCCATTGTTTAGCATCTTGACAGATTTGGTCATCTGATCAAGGTCACTTTTTAGCACTGTTACTTCACTTTCAAGCTTCTTAATCATCTTCAGATGCTCCTTCTTTATGTCTTTCAGTTGTAGTATGAGCTTCTTGTGCTTCTCATTCTACGGGAAAACTTCAACACTTTTGATGCATAGTTCTTTGTATGTAGAAGCCAGTTCCTCAAAAGTCTGTTCTTCATCACTATAATCTCCATCAGAAATATATGTACTGGTCATGGCTGTTACATGTTTGGCTGATTCCTCTTGTATCTCCTCTTCGGAGTCTTTATCTGACCATAGTACATTCAACCCTTTGTCTTATATTTTGAGATAGGTTGGACAGTCCCATTTGATGTGACCAAAGCCTTCACATTCATAGCACCTTAGCTCTCTTCCTTGAGTAGATCTTTCCTCAGTTTCTGCTTTCTTCCTAGAGTTACTTGTTCTTCTGATGTCGTATGTGATGTTCCTGACATTAGCTCTTGATCTTCCCTCCATCCTTTTCAGTACTTTGTTGAATTGTCTTCCAAGGAGAACTATGGTGTTTGACAGACCTTCCTTAGTGTCCAGATCATATTCCTTACTCTTCTCTTCAGTGTTGATCTTGAATGCGATGCTTTTGGTCTTCTTCCAAGACCTCTCATTAATACTTAGCTCAAATGTTTGGAGTGAATCCACAAGTTCATCCACTTTCATGTTGTTGATATCCTGAGCTTCTTTAATAGTTGTTACCTTCATATAAAATCTCTTAGGTAGAAACCTGAGCATCTTCCTTACCAGCTTCTCTTCTGGAATTTTTTCACCCAAGGCACTGCAAGCACCTGCAATTTCAAGAACATTCATATGAAATTCTTGAATGCTTTCCTCTTCCTTCATTCTCAGGTTCTCAAACTTAGATGTGAGCACCTACAGTTTTGACATTTTAACCTTGGAGGTCCCTTCATGAGTGGTCTTGAGTATTTCCTAAGCATCCTTGGCCACTTCACATGTATTGATTAATCTGAAGATGTTTATGTCAACTCCACCGAATATAGCATTCAATGCCTTTGAATTTGCAAGAGCTAGTTCATCATCTTCCTTTGATCAATTTTCTTCAAGTTTTAGCTCACTAGTAAGTTGATTATCAACTCCAATAATCACACGATGTATGCATCCTTTCAAAATAGCCTTCCAAGCTCTGCTGTCCAAGGACTTTATATATGCTGCCATACGAGGCTTCCACAGATCATAGTTAGAGCCATCTAGAATGCGCTTCCTCATTCGACAACTCTTCCCCGTCAAAATCTCCACGTTCATCATATGTCACGTTCACATCAAAAGCATCCTCAACCATCTCACCAATTAGATTAAAGTTCTCCTCACACTGCATAGGCGATCGACAACTTGAAGCATGCGCGTTGCTTGTCTCTGGTACGTTACTTAGCAGTTCTTCACCATTATACGTCCAAACCCAATAATTTTCAATGAAACCCTTCTATGCAAATGACGTGTTACTTCCTCTGGGTCACTAATTATTGGTCTACATTCACATTTAAGAAAGGGACACCTAACTCCTCCTTCGCTTCGACAACATTTCTGAGCAAACGCCCACGTGATAAACCCATCAACTCCTACTATAAAATTGAGTTTAAGTCCACGTCTTCCTAGAAATGTTCTATCGTACATCTAACTACGATAATACCGATAATATTCCATACTGCATATTTATACAATCATTTCCTTTTTAATTAGAAATATTAATCAACTTAATAATATTCTTAAACATATACTATTTAATATTTACTAGTCTTAAAAATATTATTTTTGTTTTAACTATTAAACATGGACCATATAAATATATATTATATATTAAAAAAATACTATTAAATATACTGTTTTTGTTTTAATTATTTAAAATACTAATAAATATATAATAACCTTTATTTAAAATATTATGCTTTATTATTACTACTTTTATTTTATTTTAATTAATACTACGCTTAACAAATATACTTTAGTTTTTAAATATTTTACTTTTATAATATATATTTGTTTAAATATATAAAAAAATTCTATTTAAAAAAATATAACAAATTTAATTTTTAAAAATATTTTGATTATGATTCTATTTTTAAAATTACTAATATTTTTTATACATAACTATTATATTCATCTAAATATTTTTCATTAATATATAATATTTTAACTTTCATAATTTTTATTATATAACAATAATATTAAAAACAATAATATAACATATATTTTTATTATATATATAACAATATTATTAAAACAATAATATAATATATAATTCTTTAATTATATTTTTTTATAAATTCTTCTTTTAATATATAAAGGTTTTTTTAACATATAAGTAAAAAACTAATACTATAATAAATAAAATATAAATTTATGTTTTTAAATTTGTTTTTAAATTTATGTTTTAACATATATACATCTATAAAAAAAGATATTTAATTTTCTATTTCTTAAAAATTCTTATTTTACTATATATTAAAAAAAATTCATTTTTTTTTATATATAAAAACATATAAAAAATTCTAATTTTAAATTATTTTTAAATACTAACATATAATACTAACCTAAAACTAATATTTAAAAAAAAATTGTTTTTTTTTCAAATAAAATAAACAGAATACAATTTTAATTTTTTAAAAATATTTTCTAATTTCTGTTTTTTATTTTTTATTTTTATTTTTCTTAATAAACATATTAAATTACATACAAATACTAATTTACATATAGATAATAAATCTTAATCTAATAAATTACATGATACATCCTAATTTACTTATAAAATATTAAAAAATTGCTTAAATACCTCTTGTATCTCCTTCACTTAATCTTCTCCCTCTTGTATCTCTCTTTCCCATGATGTTCTTCTCCAAGACTCTTAAACGTAAACAAAATAAATTTCATTAAATTTTTTATCACAACAACAAATACATAATACATAAAATTAAAGTCAAACAATATATAATTACCTTATATGATTTTGAAATTGAAATTAGGGATTATTTGAAGAAAATTTAGGGGAATTATGGGTGGTTATGAAGAGGAAAACACAGGAAGCAAGGAAGAAGAAGGAACGCAAGTTAGAATTGAGAAGTGTTGTGTTATAAATTTCTCTGTGGTGTTATATTTATATGCCATGTAGTGACGTGAATATCACGTCGCAACCTTGCCACTAAGATTCACGTCTCTACACTCCCAACGGAAAAATGTTTAATGTCTCAGTCTGTCATCCTGTACACAATCAAGTCAAAGTCAGATTTATTTTCCCACTAAAATGTTGCGACATGGGTATCACGTCACAACCAAAATTCAAAAATTTTCAAACCTCCTTCCAACTTAACGTTACAGATTTTATTTTCTTTATTTTTTACTTTTAGGTAGCGACGTGACCCTCACGTCGCAGCTGTTGTTTTAAAATTAAAAACTCTGACTTCCTTGTTTATAACGTTGAATTGATTTTTTTATTATTAAAATTATTTGTGACGTGGTTATCACGTCGCAACTAGCTTTTTTTACCCGCGTGATAACCACATCACTACTGTACGTCGCTGGGGACAATATTTCTTGTAATGTATATTCTCCACTTTGAGATGATGCAATATTTTTTTCTCATAATTGTGCTTAGTAAGTATGTTTTCCACTCGGATATGACGAGATGTTAAAATTAACCAATACACAAATTTTGATTCTTTTTATCCGAACTACATGGATTTTGATTTCAACATTGCACATTGCTTGTATGTAGGCTTAGAACTCATTGAAAGTTCAATCAAATAAAAAATTGTAATAAATACTTCTTTTTCTCACCCCCACCATCTATTTTGTATATATCTTTTTTTAACACAAATACAAATTTTTCAAAAGGTTCTTGCAGAGTACCGTATATAATTAAGGTGATACACAAATTCCTCAGTGTTAATAATTAACCGAAAAATACGATGCATTTGTTTTAACTCATGTGAAAATAATTTATCCTCTCAATTTTTTATTAACGGAATAATAAAATGATAATCATTCATTGCACCCTTTATTACCTTGTTTTTTATAGTTAAATTTAAATGTATTTCATATTCGAGATAAATTATATTTATTAAAAATACGTTTTAAAACTATTATGTAACAACTATAAAATTAAATTATTAATAATTTCATAACTTTAATAATAAATTAAATATGTGTAATATTAACCATTTTCATATTAAACAATATAAAATATTGATCAATTTTTAAATATCACTGCAGCTTGCTTGAAAACTCCCATTACAGGTAGAAGATAAGCTGCAGTTAAATCTCATGGTTCTTAGATTTTCAATATTTTAAAATAAAATAAAATAAAAAAGAAGAAAAAAAAGAAGTCACACTCACTTCCTCCAAAACCAATCAAAATAACTCCAACACCTAACACTTTTTTAATTTTTAATGACAAGCAAAAGTCACATGTATAAATAATATTTACCAATAATTTTTTTTGGTTTACTGCATATATTTAAAATAAAAAACACAATTGCCATAAAAAATATGTTATTTTATATAGATTGGTATTCGATTGTTATCTTATCATATTTTCATCTTGTTTTACGTGGTAAAGACTTGGCTTAGTACTACTTGTACCCTCAATTTCTTTGTTTGTTTGAAATACTAACATATACTTTTCATTACATGTTTTTCTCTTAAAAGAAACGTGAGCTTGATTGAAAACTATCACTAGAACTTGCTTGAAAACTCCCATTACCAGCAGAAGATAAGGTGCAATTACAAAGAGCATTGATTCATATAGTAGGAATAAGTACTTTTGTAAGAGACACACTAATTATTCACCTAAAATCTTAAGGTAATAGGTGAGTGGGTTCTCCCATTTATAAATGTTCAAGTCTCCACATTCCTATATAATGTGGAACAATATCCAATATGAGATTATTTCTCCACTTACTCACACTTGTTCTATTTTCCAACACTCCCCTCAAGTGTGAGTCCACAATGTTCCTCCACTTTTATCGCTATATTTTCCAAAACTCCCTCTTAAGTGTGAGTTCACAATGCTCCTCCACTTTTATCGCCATTGACACCTTGTAACAGTCGATACTAAGCCGGTCCCTTTATTAGGAACATGCTATATTAGGAACTCCACTTTTATTGTCGTTGACACCTTGCAACGGTCGATACTAAGCCGAACATTTGTGAGAAACTGATTGCTATATTTTCCAACACTCTCCCTCAAGTCCACAATGCTTCCCCACTTTTATCACCGTTGACACCTTTATTAGGAATATTTGTGAGAAACTGAGTCCACCATCCCTTAAGCCGGTCCGTTTATTAGGAACATTTGTGAGAAACTAAGTCCACCATCCCTTTATTAGGAACATTTGTGAGAAACTGAGTCCATCATCCCTTTATTAAGCACCATTGTGAGAGACACACCACTTATCCACCTAAAATTTTAAGGTGATAGGTGAGTGAGTTCTCCACTTATATATATATATATATATATATATATATATATATATATATATATATATATATATATATATATATATATATATATATATATATATATATATATATATATATATATATATATAAACCACCTATTTTATTTATAAATTAATAATAACTTTCATAACTCATTAATCAATAAAATATACATAATATTAAGCAATTTTTAAACTATATTAATCAAATTAATTTTATTATATTAAGGTTTTTTATATTTGAGAATCGATCTATTAATCAACTTTAGACTAATCATTAATTAAAATTGATTTATCACATAAAAGTTTATTTGTTAATTAATTAGGCCAGGATACTCAATAATTAAATTATGAACAATATTAAAATATTATTACATTTAATTAATCAATTTTATTTTTAAATAAAAGTTTTTTTAAACCAAATTATAAATCATAATAATCAAATTTTTATCCATCATTAACCATCGTTATTTTAGAAAGAGAGAAAGAAAAACATAAAAAAATCAATATTATGAAAGTTATCCTTCAATGTGTTTGTAAATAATAATATATATTGAATGTTTTAAAAACTAAACGGGACCGTTTGATACATCTAAAAATCAGAGGGATTATTAGTTTGATTTAATTGTTAAATGAACCAACAGAAATGAAATATAGCGAATAGACAATTTTGGGAAACCAACAACTTACATGCTTGTTTATTTAAAATAATATGACGTTGTTATGATAATTTAAAAATAAAATAAAATATAAAAATATACATTTTTCAAAACTTATATGAAATAATTTTTTTCCCAAACAACAAGTCTTTACTAGTAAAACAAAACAACAAGTCTTTACTAGTAAAACAAAACAACTAGTCTTTTCCCAAACAATCAATTTATAACTCACATTAACCAAACATAACACTTATCTAGAGCTCTCATAGATGATCAACAAAGTTTACGTTTCAATATTTCATTCATATTTATGTACAGTTTCAATATTTCATTCATATTTATGTACAGTCTACACAAACAAGTACGTGTTAAAACATTTGTGTGTCGAATTAGGTCTAAATAATTATTTTGAGATTTTTTAATTATGAATTTTGTTTTAGGGAACTTATAAGTTCATTATAAATAGATGGATTAACTCTTATTTTGAAACAATAGATAAAAAAGATGAATTACACAAAAAATTGAAGAAGACGAATCTTTATAATTCTTCAATATCTGAATCCCGATAATTTAGAAAAGGTCTGTGATGTAGAATTTATGAAAGATGCTTAGAAAATATTGGAAAAAACTTGTGGTCGTTCAAAAAAGGTGAAAGATGTGAGATTACACATTCACAAAAGAACTTATGAATTGTGTAAGTTCCTTAGTTTTGAGAATTGACATTAATTTTTGTAAAACAAATAATAGCAGCAATAATGTAATAGGATGTATAAACTTGCTAAGAAAAACAGGTACAAGAAGAAGTCATATTGCAATGTCAGGACATGTTGTGCTGAACTACTCAGCAACTGGAACAACATGTCGAAAAAGATGTCCTATGAAAGAGCATTCGACATCGCGCCTGCTGAACTAAATTATGAGATTTAATTCTGATTTAAATTATGCAGAATATTCAGAGAATATTATGTATCATATGTAGCGCATATTTGCAGGCATATTTAAAGGTCTAGAAGATGCAATCAAAAATCAAGGAGACAAATTAGGAAACTGAAGATTAGAGACCTTACTTGTAGCAGAAGTTTTTTGCAGCTGGTTACAGCTGATCTGCTGTTATTTGAAGGCCCAAATCTAGTTTGTCAGAGGTTATAAATAAGGATTTGTAACCTAGTTTAGTTAGCTGCCGAAATTAGTAAGGATGTAATCATTAGGGCTAGATGTAGTGAACCACCCGGTCTGTGGGATGGTTACCATACTCCTCGAAACCTGTAGGTAAGAGGCAATATGTATTGTTCTTGGAGGAAACTATGAAGCAACTCCAAGGTGTGTCCTAAATTAAAAGCAAATTGCTTTAAGACATAGATAGGTTGTGATAGAAGTGTGTCTTCTATATTTTGTCATTGTTTTATCATTGTGAGTGATTGACGGGAGTGAGATGAGTTTCTCATATCTAAGAGTTCTTAGGTAGAAGTTGCATTGGGTAGTGATTAAGTGAGAAGTCGTAAACGAGGGAGTTTAACTCTAAATTGATACTGTTGATAGTGGACTTCATCCCTGCCTTAGTAGCCTCCAGATGTAAGTGTGTTGCACCGAACTGGGTAAACAATTTACTGGTGTTATTTATGTTTTCTGCACTGTTATACCTTGCCTGTGTGTTTAGGTCAGAGCAGATGTCTCGACATCCTTATGAGACATCTGAGTACCAGAATTTCAAATTGCTTCAGATTGAAGAAAGTCAGAGCATAACAGATTTCTTCATTAGGGTTACAAAACTGGTGAATCAAATCAAGGTATGTGGATAATTGTTGACTTCAAGATCAGTTGTTGCAAAGATCTTGAGGTTATTTCTCCAAAGTTCTACCACGTAGAGGTAGCCATAGAATAATCTAAGAATATGTCGACATTGACAAAAGAAAAGCTTCAAGGGACACTTGTATCTCATGAACAAACAATGACTGAAATATTCGCAAGAGAATAGAAAGGTAAGGGATAGTGGTTCGAATACATAAGTAGAGGAAGCTACAACAATTTGACTTGTAGAGAAAACCAGCAGGAAGTAATTGGGTCAAATCAAAGAATGCCACCATACCAAAGAAATCAAAGAGGTGGTGCTACTGGTAAAGGAAGAGGTGGTGGTCGAAAACCTGACAAGATTCACCAGTATTACAAAATGCTCAAGCAACAACACTCACGTCACCAAGGTTCTTTTAAACACCGTGGTGACATCTCTAAAATTAGGGGCTAAATTTTTTTTATTAAAATTTCGTAGGATATAATAACGGTGGATGCTCAGATCGTGGTGATACATTCGAGCTTTCATGGGTTTTAACCTCGACGCCTCAAAATATTTATTACTTTAATGTTAAGAAGCGCCTTTTATTTTTTACTTGTTCTTAACAAAGAAAAAATACAGCACAAAGATTTTTATGTTCAAATGTTGGGATATATTTTGCCTTTGAGAGCTATCCAACTTTATGTTTGTGTTGTAAACCGTGAGGAAAAGTGATATTTTTTCATCTATAAACGTCTCCAGTTTCTTATCAGTCGTTTCCCTCTAAAGAAAAAACAAACATATTATCTCTCTAAAGGATTCTCTGAAACTGTAGATAAAAACCATATTTTCTCTTACAAAAAGAAGCACAAAAGTGAATGTCCCAAATATTACCATGGATTAAAATCACATGTTTCTGCAGTCTTAATTTCGCATCCTCACTTTTAAGCATAAAGTAACAAGGAGCAACATCCACCCAAACTTCGACGTGTAACACGGTGAACTGACTTTGTAGGTTTTGTATCGCAAATGTGCGGATAGCAAGAGTCGCCACCGACTTTTCTTTTATCCAATTAAGGGAAGGTGAAAAGAAGAGAAAAGACCTTCGTTAGATTACGAGTAAGGAGAAGGTTATGAAAAGGGAAGGTATTAGCACCCTTTCCATCCGTAGTTTTCTCACGGCTCTTAGTTGCTCTTAGATCACTTTAAAATTGTGCTTTCTGTGTGTTTGACAAAATGTTTTGAAAAGGGCATTTCGCTTTGACTTTGTAATGATTCATGTAGGAATGTATACAAAGTGTTTGGAAATGTTTCGTTTTGAAAAGAGTTTGAACTTTGACAAAAGTGTGAGGTGTGAAAAGTATTTTGATAGAGCAAGCAACTAAAAGTCTTATTACCTACTCAGAATTGGTCATTTTCGTGTTATTTTACGTTCCTTTAGAATAGTGCTATCCATACCATTAGTTGGTAGGTAACCCTATTCGTTGGATGTAAGCGGGACATTCGAAGGGACATCGGATGGTTATAGAAGGCAACCTGTAGGAAGTATCCTAGCACATTCGAAGAGACTATCATCATTTTTCGTAGGCGACAATCGAGGGTCAAGATCATGTATTCGTAGGCGACATCGTGGGTCTATGATCTTTGTATCGAAGGGACTATGATGATTTGTTTTGAAGGCAACGGTGCTAGAATACCTCTACGTTCGAGGGACTTGACCATTTGAATTCGTAAGGCAACGAGAGAGAATTACCCTAAGGGGTGCATGTGTGAAAAGAGTGTGTTGATTTCAGATATTTTTATCTTGGAATTAGAGTGAGCTATGTTGATTTTAGTCTTGCCATACACGCCTAATTACTAGCAGTTTATAAGATGCGAAAATTAAAATGCGGAAGTATAAAGTGCGGAAAGATAAATCCTACGCTATTACATGGCTTTGGGGCAGATACATAATTTAAAAATGCGGGAAATAAAAGCCCTAATTAAACTATTACATCCCATAAGCAATTACATAATTGGAATAAAGAAAGCGATAAAAAGAAATCGTCCGAAGCGGGATAACCTGTGAAAAGATGAGAAATCGGAAAATACGAGGAAATCGAATAAGAGAAAAATGTTAGCAAAAATAATGATTTTTAAATGAGAAAAATATTTCATGCTGGAAATAACATTAATATGCTAAAATAATTTTTTGGGATTTTTTGGAGGTAATTTAATAATTAAAAATCAATTAAATGTGATTTAAATGATAAATTAACAATTAAATTAAATATGCATGCAAAATAGTATTTTTTTTAATTTTATAAATTAAATAAACATTTTCTGGAAATAATGCAAAAAGGAAAATATTTTTTGGTATTTTTTTATGCATGATAAAAATTATTGAAATAAATTAAAATGAATGCAAAATATTAAATAAAAGAGAAAATATAGAAAATATGAGAAAAGTTGAGTTTGTAAAAAGAAAATGCAAAACTGGTCCTGATGAGGCTCGAACCCATGACCATTGAGGGAATCTTCCACAGCCAACGCCTTAACCACTACGCCAGCGTGCATTACGTGTCATGTAAACGAAACGGAGGCGTTTTAAGGATTTTTGATTTTCTGAAACCCAGAACACGCGCGAAGATCTTCATCTTCTCCATTTGAATTTTTGAAAAGTTAGCGTCGGCTTCCTTCGACGCTATGATCCCTGCAAATTCTAAAATCCAGTACAAGCAATATAAATTCAATTCAAAGGCATGGTTCGATTGGAAACATCATTCTGAACATGATGGTGGTATTCGTTTTGTCCAATTTATCATATTTCGTGAGATCCCAATTCGAACCATGGAACCCTAGCTATGGTAAGTTTCGATTCCGGCCATGAAAATTCAATTAAATTATGCAGAAAGCTTGCAAACTTCCATCTAAACACAAAACAAACCACAAAACATGTTAAAAGTGCATGAATGATAGAAATCGAAATTTGAAAAAGTATGAGAAACCGAAATCGTGTTCTCTCAATTCTTGATGTTTTTGAGAGTTGTAAGGGTCTGGATCGATTCTAAAGACCTCAAGGAATGCAATGGAAGGCTTGGAATTGGCTGAATCAAAGCAAAACTAGGGCTGCCAGTTGCTTCAAGTGCACGGTTTCTTTGAGTTTGAATAGGGTTTCTCCAGCCAATTTTTTCGTTTTCAATCA
Source organism: Vicia sativa (assembly GCA_021764765.1). Lineage (NCBI taxonomy): Eukaryota > Viridiplantae > Streptophyta > Magnoliopsida > Fabales > Fabaceae > Vicia > Vicia sativa. The sequence goes on from CM038795.1 coordinate 87,719,766, forward strand.
TGTGCTATGTATTGTATATATATAGTAGATGGAATTGGAGCTGATTTGAGGAAGAATTAATCATCAATCAATGCAAAATATATTTGATTTTGTACCAAATCAAATTTTCTCTTTTTTGATCAATTTCAATCAATTTCTTTCCATATCCAATCAAATTTCGAAATTTGCTGGCTTTATTGGTTTTCTTGGATCTCAAGGAAGAGAGAAAAAATCAATTTGCAATTAATTTTGATTTTATACCTTATTTTTGAATTTAATTTGTATTTAAATGAATAAAATCCAAATTAAATAGAAAAATAAAATAAAAATTCGTGGCATTGGGCTTGGATATTCCTAATTGCATAAGGAACAAGTTTGGATGAAGAAAAAGTAAGCCCATTTTCAAAATTGCCCAACTTGTGAAAGGTGTATCTTGCTCAATTTTTCACATTTTTGAGTGTTCTTGGACTTTTTAGAAAGCTCTAAGAGTCCTCTAACCAACCTCTTTGGTTTCATCTCAATTGGAGTCTCCATGCTCAATATATCTTCAAAACAAAAAGTTGACTTTTTGTTGACTTTGAAAATGACCTGTAATGTTTTGATCCATACTTCTCAAATGAAGCATTTTTTGGACATTCTTGTGAGACATGAAGTTGTAGATAATTGAATTTCCTTCAAAACAAGAGGTGGTGGAAAAATTTCTGAGAAAGTATGAAGAAGTTATGCTCAGTCAAAGTTTGGTTGACTTTTCACTGAGAAACCCTAATTTAGAAAGTTTGACTTTTGGGCAAATCTTGAGTTTGCTTGATGAATCATGATCAACCCTTGATCAAATGATGAATGTGACTTCAAAATGAGGATGTTGACCAAAAATCATGAAGTTTGACTGTATGTTGACCACAGTTGACTTTTTGTCCAATACAATTGATTTTCAACCATCTGAGCAATTGTCTGAGGAAACTTGACTTGTGAGGCTTGAAACTTGACATGGTGAATCTTTGAAGCATATGAGGAGGCATGAAGACCATTGGAGATGTTGGAAGTCCATCTTGATCTGAGAAATACCAAACCCTAGTTTGGGTTGATTGTCTAGGAGAGGGTTTGTCTGATCAATCCTTGAGGAATCCTTGAGCATGGATGTATGAAATGTCTTGAGAAGATGGAGGGCAAATTTTGGGGTATGACAGCTGCCCCTGTTCAATCTTCTTGTACTGGAAGGTTAGATTGACATGCTTGTCTTTCGGGACCTGGAGGTAGAAGATGATTGAACACTCGAGTACACCAGAAAATTTGCACTCGCTGTTGGCTGATGATGCGGGAATGGGCTTATAGATGCCATATGGGGTGGCTGGAGATTTCACTGGGGAATGAGTCGTATGCTAGACTCGAGATTGTTGATAGGAGAATTGACGGGGATGGGCTTAAGATGCCATCTGGAAAGGTTGGTGCTGAGGAGTGAGCCGTACGCTAGGCTCTGTAGATGTTTCTGGAAGTGAAAGGGGATTGGCTTAAGATGCCATCCGGAGGGAGTCGTACGTTAGACTTCGTGCTCATATTTGAATGAAGTTATTGGTTTGTATTGGTTTTTTAACCAAATATGCAGCATTCTGAAGGTGGAGAAATGTTGACAAGTAGTCGGAGATGGGCTTAAGATGCCATCCAAGATAACTGAGTCGTACGCTAGACTCTGTAGTTGCTGTTGATAATGAGAGAGCGTCAGAATATATCTTCGTGCTGATTACTCTGAGGGATAGTAGTTGGCAAAATATGGATAGCTTCCCTATTGTGCTTCGGGTATTGGTCCATTGCCTGTTATCGGAGGATAACTTGTGATCGTTCGGATAGGGTTTCCCGTCTAGCTTCGGGTATTAATCCTGGATCCGTTGTCGGAGGACAACGAGGGTGGTCGTTCGGATAGTTTTCCCGTCTGGATTCGGGTCTTAATCCTGGACCAGTTGTCGGAGTACAACTAGGGGTGGTCTTTCAGATAGTTCTCCCATCTGGATTCGGGTATTAATCTTGGACCAGTTGTCAGAGGACAACTAGGGGTGGTCTTTCAGATAGTTCTCCCGTCTGGCTTCGGGCATTAATCTTGGACCTGTTTGTTTCAGAAGTGATTTTCACCTGTTTTGGAGAAAACAAGAGAAACTTTGATAGAATATTCGTTAGTCTCATGCAAGGAATGATGCATGACAATGTGTATGAATGACATATGCTTATTTTATGACTTTATGAGAAATGTATGAATGATAAATGTTGTGGTATTTCAAAACATATCCATCTTGAAGAAGATGCGGACGTTCTGCTTGGAGATTTCTGACTTTTGTTTGGGGACGGAAACCCTGAGAAGAAAGAAAACTTTGATTCCTCCGGTGCACTATCTGACCAAGTCTTGGGCCTAGATTTTGCTGTGGATGGTAGAGGTCGAGAAACACGTCGTTGAGGATCTCATATATAGACCCTGCTGGGGAGAGTCTGGGAGGTACTCTGCTGGGGATCTTGCGTGTAAATCCTGCTGGAGAGTATTTGACAGTTGCTGGGAGACCCGGGTTAGAAGGATCTGGGGGCCCGTTGTAATCTCTAGCTGGGGGAAAAGGATGTAAGTTTCCTCCGATGCACTATCTGACCAAGTTTCAAGTCTGGATACTGCTGCTGTCGGGGAAAAGGGGAATGTTGAGAGATATGTTATTGCTCGAAGACGGGTGTAATCCGATTTTAGTTAAGTGGAATCACTGCTTGGGGGTTCTCCTCTTCTTTGCTGGGGAAGGTTTTGTGGTGAGTGACACCTCTGTGGGGATTATGTTCTGCGGGGGACTGTTTTGGTGACTTTTGCCGTCATCTCAATTCCTGGAGCCTGTAGCAGCTACTTTTGCATGTTCACTTTTCGCATGTTTGTACATAGATTTTTATTGTCAGATGCATATAATCATTCAAAGCAAACGTTGGACTTTATGCAAACGACAACAACAAAGATTGTAAAGAGAAAGAACTCGTATTTATTTGAAAATGTGGCGTATGGCCAAGTAGTCTGTATACAATAGAAAAGAAAATCTATGCGGAAACAATCTCGTTAAGTTCCAACTATGCTAGTACTCATATATTTCAACTATCTCATCTCCTTGCTGTCAGTGGAAAATGAGTAGATTGATCCTCGCCATTTGAATCTTGAATGTTGATAGTAATCTGGATATAGGTGATCTGGACGAGACATAGCCATACGCTTAAATCCCTAACTTTTGCTTAGACCGCCCTTTCGGGTTTTCAGCCTACCGGGATACCCTTTTTTGCCCAAGCCGCCTTTTCGGTTTTCGACTTGCGGTGTACATGTTTTGTATATATCCTTAACTTTTTCCGAACCTTTTGGTTCGTCGGGATGCCCTTATTTTTGCCTAGGCGATCGACCTAGCGGGTCTCTTTATCGTAGTATTTTTTGACTATGTCTGCGTTCACGGTGTGGGAAGTCTTCGCCATCCATGGTGCTAAGTATCATAGCTCCGGAAAATCTGTTTGACTACAAATGGTCCCTCATATGTGGGAGTCCATTTCCCCAGGATCACCTTGTGGAAGAATGATGCGCTTGACTACTAGGTCGACTTGGTAGACTCGGTGCTTGACCTTCTTGTTAAATGCTCTAATCATTCGCTCGATAGATCATCCATGGCGGATGGGCGAGTCGTTCTCATCAATCAAATTAATCGGTGGCGAGTCGAATCAATCGTCTTCACTTAGCTCTGCGTCTGGAGGACTCGGTTAAGGAATCGAACCTCAATGGGTAGGGGCTTCCATACCGTATACAAGAGAAAGGGTTGCCCTGTTGATGTCCGTCTTGTAGTCGATAACCATGAAGAGCGAATGGTAACATCTCATGCCAATCTTTGTAAGTCTGTCATCTTACGTATAATCTTCTTAATGTTCTTGTTGGCGGCTTCCACTGCGCCATTCATCTTAGGCCGATATGGAGAAGAGTTGTGATGCTTGATCTTGAACTGCGTGCAGAGTTCGGTGATCATCTTATTGTTGAGATTAGAGCCGTTATCTGTGATAATCCTTTCGAGTGCCATACCGGATAAGATTATGTTTGATGAAACGAGCCACAACATTCTTGGTAACAGATGCAAACGAGGCTGCTTCTACCCATTTGGTGAAATAATCAATTGCCACAAGGATGAAACGATGTCCATTGGAAGCTGTGGGCTTGATTTCTCCGATCATGTCAATGCCCCACATTGCAAAAGGCCAAGGAGCTATTAGAACATTTAGAGGTACTGGAGGTACGTGCACTTTGTCTGCATATATCTGGCATTTGTGACAAGATCGAGCGTAGCGGTGACAATCAGCATCCATGGTGGACCAATAGTAACCTGTTCTCAAAATCTTCTTAGCCATCGTATGTCCACTGGAGTGGGTACCAAATGTGCCTTCATGTAACTCTTCCATGATACGTTCCGCTGTTTTCCGGTCTACACAGCGGAGTAAGCACAAGTCGTGATTGCGCTTGTATAAGATGCCATTGTTGAGGAAGAATTTAGATGCAAATCTTCTCAAGAACTTCTTATCGTTGATGATGCCCTGCGGATATTCCACGAGTCTCAAGATACCTCTTCACGTCATAGTACCAAGGCTTCTCTTACATATCAAGCTCATAACAATACTTGGTTCGTCAAACCTCTCAATGATGATCCGGGAGCCTCGTTGTCCCATCGACCTTGAACATAGGCGACATAGTAGCTAATGCGTCTGCCAACTGATTCTCTTCTCGTGGGATGTGATTGAAAGTGATCTCTTCAAAGTAGGGATCAAACTCGAACATGCTCTCGATATGGAATGAGATTCGGATGCTTCGTATCCCACCTTATGTCGACCACCAAAGTGAGTCTCCATACACTTGCAAGAACTTGATTCTTAAGTCAATAGCGCTTTGATACCCATGATGCACGCCGTATTCGCCATGTTATTGGTGCAATGAAACATAATCGGCGGTGAGCGGCGTGTCCGCTGTAGGGATGTAATGATGGCGCCAATGCCATTGCCAAGTGCGTTTGAGGCTCCATCAAAACCATGGTCCATCGGATCCTTGTTCGAGTCCTTCGTCGGGCACGGTTCTTCTAATCGATAACTAGTAAGACATCTTCGTCGGAAATTGACGCATGGTGATAGTCATCTACGACGATGAGCCAAATGATCGGCTACTACACTTCCTTTGATCGCTTTCGAGAAGTGTCTTGGATTCGGTCAAGATCATTTGCCATCTTGCTATTCTTCGGAGAGATGGTTTCTCAAATATGTATTTTATCGGATCCATCCTAGAAATCAACAAGGTAGTGTGAGTCAACATATCTGTCTTAGCCGTAAAGCGTTGCAAGTTTTCTCTTGTGAGTATCTTGTTTCACGATCGGTAAACTTTTGCTAAGGTAGTATATTGCATGCTCTTTTCGACCGGACTCGTCATGTTGCCCCAACACACCCCATTGAGTTCTCTAACACATCGGTACATGATAAGAGGTCTTCCTTCGGCAGGCGGCATCAGGATAGGAGGATTCGGTAGGTACTCCTTGATTTTGTCAAAAGCGATCTGGCAATCGTCGTTCCATTCTACCACTTGATCTTTCTTAAGCAACCTGAAGATTGGCTCACAAGTAGCAGTTAGATGTGCAATGAATCTGGAAATGTAGTTCAATCGGCCCAAGAAACCTCTGACTTCCTTCTCGGTGCGGGGAGCTGGCATCTCTTGAATAGCTTTAACCTTGGCGGGGTCAACTTCAATACCTTTACCACTCACAACAAACCCTAGGAGTTTTCCGGATCTGACTCCAAAGGTGCACTTGTTAGGATTAAGTCTTAGTCTGTACTTCTTCAACCTATCAAACAGTTTCTGCAAATGATCAAGATGTTCTTCTTCAGTCTGTGATCGAGCTATCATGTCGTCGACGTAGACCTCTATCTCGTGATGAATCATGTCGTGAAATAATGTCACCATAGCACGCTGATAAGTGGCGCCCGCGTTCTTCAGTCCGAACGACATAACCTTGTAGCAGAAAGTGCCCTACTGTGTAACAAAAGTAGTCTTCTCCATGTCTTCGGGAGCCATTTTGATCGATTGTATGGAGAAACCATCCATGAAGGAAAACCTTGTCTTTGGCGGTGTTGTCAACGAACATCTATATGAGGAAGTGGGAAATCGTCTTCGGACTTGCTTTGTTCGGATCTCGTAATCCACACACATTCGTGCTTTGACATCCTTCTTAGGTACAGGCACCACATTAGCCACTTGTGGATAAAAAGTGACTAAGAAACCGGCGTTGAGCGCTTCATAACTTGACTTTGATTTTCTCGACATCTCGGGGACGCATGAGACCTACATTTCACCGGAGAAAACCCTCTTTTGTTGGCAATCGGTGCACCACAATATCAATATCTAAACTGGCATGTCTTCGTATGACCAAGCAAATACCTCAATATAGTCTCGTAGCATCCGAACCAATCTTTCTTTGACACGTTCTCAAGACTGCTCCTATCTTGATCTCTTTTCATCTTCATCGATACCCAATTCACAACCTCAACTGCTCTTCGTGTGGGTATAACTCGCTCTTCTTCGTAGCGATGGCAAGTTCTCACGGCACTTCACAATCTTCCTCACTTTCGTCTTGGCTTGGTAGATCGGATTATCGAAGTTATATTTAGTAATAGCATATTGTTATCAACGAGATTCGGAGTGATTGCGTGTATCACGTGGGTGTGTGTAAGAAACACATAGCTTTTGAAGGGGTGATAAAGTAAAGAAAACAACGATTGAATGCAAAAGTCCAACGATTTTATTGAATGAAAATATGCAAATGACAGATAATAACCCTCACAAACGAGCCATGATGCCCCGGGCAAGGCACTAGCCTTTCAAAGTTTATTGTTCAAAACATAACGAAATACGAAAAGCAAAACAAAACAAGAGCAATTACTCCTGACTAAAGGAGATTGGTATGACGTCTTCAGTCTTCCAATTGCTGAGTCCGTTGTCTGGAGTTGGGAAGATCCAACTGCTGATGTCGAAGTCGTTGTCGTCGTCTTCTATAGCATGGATTCCACTCTGGCTAATGCGGAGAGGAAGTTGGCCGGCGCGTTCGCGGCGTATCATCTTCTGACCCTTGATGGTGAAGCCTAAACCAATCTTGTCAGATTTGAAAGGAAGATCGGGGAGCTGACCCCAAATAGAACTACCTCCTTCTTCAACAGCAGCTTGAGCATCTCTGAGCAAGGCCATCCTAGCGGGACTTGTGTAACCGGGAGTGACAGGAGAGGCATGACTCGGGATTGTTTCAAAAGCTTGACGAGTCTCAAAGAATTCTCCTTCCATCTCGAGATATCGGAATGACTGTAGATGACTGACCATATACTCTTCTTCACCACATACTGTAACAACCTTCCCTTTCACCGGGTACTTTAGCTTCTGATGTAGGGTAGAGGTAACAGCGTCTTCCCCATGTATCCAAGGGCGTCCAAGTAAGCAAGAATAAGTCGGACGGATATCCATGACAAAGAAAGTAGAGTCAAAGTCGAGAACCAACTTTGTGAGGTGAGCTCTCAATCTTCGCTTAGAACCATCAAAAGCTCTCACAATAATGTCACGGGTCTCGAACCAACCCTTCAACATCAAGTCGATCAAAAGCGGTCTTGGAAGGATATTGAGCGGTATCACCAAAACATGAGACAACGTAATGCCCTTGCATTCAACGAGAGATGTGCAAGGCTTTGTTGTGTTTCTTTCGGCGAGTCAAATCGACATCGAGAAGCCTAGGCCGTTGTTGGCGGCCGGGCTAGCAATACAAACTTCAAATTGGTCGGTGGTAGTGTCTTGCGATGCGTGAGCATTCTTGAAACTTCACCAAGGCATTAGCATGAGCCTCGGAGCACAAGAGCGAGCAAGCATGGAGATCTTGGAGAGTCATCTAACTATTCCACAACATTGTAGTCACTCTTCTTGATAATCTTGAATTTCTTCCATTTCTTGTTTGGAGGTATTTTCAACTTCCTTTGGTATACATTTGGCGAGGATGAGTCCTTGGTTCTTTCCCTCTAGCTTGGGAATGGATTGAATAGTTGGAATCGTTGGAGTCAGATGTCTTTTGGAGGAGAGATTTCTAGAGAGAATACTCTTCCGGTTCTGGTCACCTTACTTGATCCGGTGATGTTGTCAATGTTAGGAATGGTAGTTTCAATTGTAAGATCTTCAATGGTCAGAGGGTCTTGCTTGACGCCATGATAGTAAACATCAGCTCCATAATTCCAAGGGATAGCCTTGTCGGAGGAATATGGGCGGTCTTGGAGAAGTGATGATGAGAGGTGCCACTCTAGGCACAGGATCAGCAGAGGAAATCCTTATGGTGTTAACATCAGCATAGTCTTCTGGGAAATCATCACCCCATCCGGTCACTTTAACATCTTCAATAGGAATCTTGTAGCTTTCAGGAACAGTGTACTTCACCATGTAATCGTACTTTCCACTTGGCTGCCCCAAGGTGTCCCATGCAGATGGCACAGGTTCATTCACATCTTCGATCTTCAACTTAGACATATCTTCACGACACGCACGGTGGTTTCGAAATATTATCTCACGGTTATTCATCATGCCTGAACACGTCTTCTCAACCAAGCACGACCATCAGTGCGGATGGGCACCAACGACAATTCTCTGGGCATCTGGATTGACACTTGTAGCAAATTCTTCTTAATCATCGGAGGAATGGTCAAGTCATCTATGTTGAAAACATAAGTATCGTCCTGTGACATTGGAACTCTTGTCATGGTTAGGCATGGCGCGTTGATCACATTCGAGTCTCAGCGGAGGATCAAATTCAATGCTTAGCAATCATATCTTGAATCTTGTTTTGAGCCCAACAATCATCGGTGTTATGTCGGGGTATTGGAATGGTAAGCACACTTAGCATTAGGATTGTATCTCGGAGATGAGGTGTTGATATTTTGAGGAGGATCCCTCGAGGTTATCGACTCTGCTTTCAACATGTGTTGCAAGGCTTGCGACAATGGCATGTTGATCTTCGTAACTTCGTGGCGTTACGCTACGCGTTGTCTCGTGAGGTTGTCTTGATGTAGGATTGGAGATCTGCTGCTCCCACAGTTAGCGCGGTCGGTCTTGGCTCGGCTTTTCGACCATACACGGCATTAGTTTCTTTCTTACCACCAAAGATTTCTTGTGAAGATGACTCTATCTGAATCTTTCCACTCTTGATACCGAATACTTTGTCAATATCATTTCGGTGAATCCGGTGAGGAGTTTCCAATCAGATGATTGAAGAATGGGCCTGTCAGTGTCCCCATAAACATATCAACCAACTCCCTATTGGACAAGGGTGGTTGGACTCAGCCTGCTAGATCCCTCCATTTCTGAGCATACTCCTTGAACTTCTCATCACGACCCATAGACATGCTTTGTAGTTGCATGCGGTAGGTGTCAATTGACATTGTACTCATCGCTTGTAGAAAGCATCGCTAAGTTACTCCGAGGAGCGGATACGGTCATTCTCTAGCTGATAATACCATTCCAACTGAGTTCCGGACAAACTCTCTTGAAAATAGTGCATCCACAACTTTGGACTTCAAATGCAGCTTTGGACAAGAAATGCCATCATATTTGGCAAAAGTTGGAACTTTGAACTTGGGAGGAATCACCACACGAGGACAAGACTCGGATCATCAAAATTCAGCTGGACATTTTGATTTTCCACACATTTAGCGGTCTTCAAGTTGTTTGTACTTGTCATCTTCATCAGTCTTGGTCATTATCATCGATCCTCTCCTTTCTCGGACTCGCTGGTCATCTTCATTACCCTTGACACTCCCTTGAGTCTTGACACTTCCTTCTGAGAGTTCTATCCGTGACCACTTTAGGACCACCTTTGTAGCGTCTGCCCATGTTGAGAAGACCAACAACCTTCTTCTTCTTGTTGATGAGCTTCTTGAGATCTTCTTGGCCTTGGACCAAGTGGTGAACATCTGGTGGCGAGCATTCGAGCACGGAGATCTTTGTTGTTCAAGAGCCATTTCTGCTAAAATAAATAGCAAGAGAATGAGAAAACCGATCTTCAAAGTACCTGTGATGCAATGTTATGCCATGATATGCAATGTTTATGTGAATGCAATGCAATGTTTTCAAGGACCTTAGAGATTTAAATTTGTTAAACAAGCAATGAACAAACATTTATTAGTTCTCTTTTTATTCTTTTTCTTTTTAAGTACAAAAGATAGTTCAAAACAATAAAAGAAAAACATATAAATCCTAAAGCTCTAAGTCTCCCATGGGCGCTTCCTCTTGGTGCCGAGGTAGGCGTTGATGTTTCGCTCCTCGTGAAGTAGCTTGGTCAACTCTAGCACCTTCTTCTCACTTGCATAACACTGAGCTTCAAAGGTATCTCTTTCTTCTTTAAGCTGAATCCGGATCTCTTCAAGTCTTCAAAATCGGTAGGCATGTCGGGATGGAGAACGATATAGGTCGTCACCTATAGCAATCGGTTCCATAATTACTGGTAAAACAGGCGTGAATGGCATCATGAGGTTTTGAGCTCGAGCTCGCACCCATTTGAGGTAAGGTTCCCAAGGAATGGAGTTTTGGTGCCCCAAGGTCTTGGTATCGGTCTTCTTTACCATGCCCCAAGCGTGTATGAACCTTTGTCGGTAATTCTGGAGATCGTGATTGCATTCGAACACAATATCTTGGAGAAGCATATCATGTGGACCATCTCTTCGAGCAAAACCAAACTGACGTAGAGTTAGAGAAGGGTTGTAAGTAATACCTCCCCTTATACCAAGGAGTGGTACATTAGGGAATTCTCCTGGCGCTCAATGAAAGTGAAGTCCTTTTGAGAGAAAAGACTCCAACGGATATCTGAATGAGAGAGTGACATTAACCTTTGAGACCATTTCAACCTTTGTTCGTTCTTCAAAACTGAGGGAGGAAGGTGCGAAATAAACCACCTAGAAAGTAACGGGATGCAACACATGAGAGTTCCTTGTCTCTTAGTTGTACGAGTGTGGAGAGAATGTAGGATGTCTCCAAGTAAGGTAGGCACAGGATTACGGGTAAGGAATAACTTGATGGCGTTGACATCTATGAATTGATCGAGTTAGGAAATAGAACCAAACCATAGATTAGCGAGGCCACAATGTCTTGAATGCATGGAAACTCATAGCTTTGAGGAATTCTCGGGCTTTCTTAATCAGAAACTTGGCAAGTAAACCCTTAACTCCACTTCTGGTTTCCCAATTGGCTTCAATGTCTGAGCGCTTTAGATGTAGGGCTGATGCAATCTCTTCGTACTTAGGGACCTTTTCTAGACCGGTGAATGGCATTTGATCAAGAATAGGTATCCCAAGTAGCTTAGAGAATTCTTCCAAGGTAGGAACCAACTGATAATCTAGGAATGTAAAGCAATGGTGTTTCGGATCGAAGAACTGGAATAGGACATGCATCATATCTTCTTCAAAACCGGAGATAACCAAGTCAAGCAAATAACCATGTCTTTTGATGGGCGAGCATGGTGGGAATTTACGAAACCAATTCTTTGGTGAGAAGGTATACCCATGAAGTTGATTCGGATAGTCTTTCTAGAAGCCATAATCCCTACAAAACAAAGCAAAGATAAATCCCTAGGTCCTTGAAATAGTTAGAAATGATATGCAATGCGAATGATGTCGTGATGTCATGTTTAGCACACACAAACAATTCACACAATGAGCCTAGGTTTAAGGCTTGCATGAGGTATAGGTGATTACCCTACCAAAAGTTTGAGTTGGTTCATCCTGTCCTATAATAGTAAGGGTTCTAGGAATCTCATATCATTGATCTTTCGTGGCGTTTATTTCAATCGACTACCAAGTGGTCGACGAAAATATCCCAAAGTCGATCTCAATGAGCGTAGCATCGAGTATCAACCAACCTTAGTCGCACCAAAGCCGACCATCTCACTACCTTCTAATGGCCAAGATGGGTCAATTAAGGTTCTAAAAGTTTAGTTAGTGCTTGATGACACCGGAAGCCAAATACTATCCTCAACTTGGAAATGAAGAGTATCGGGACATCCAAAGTGTCACACTAACGTAGCCATCATGTTGTTGTTTCGATATCGTCTAACAGTCGCGACGATTTATTGCTACTTACCTAAAGGAAACCGGATCCGGTGTAGGATCCCCACAAATATAATACCCAAGCAACCCTTAAAGATAAAGCAAGCAAGTCAAACAAAAGCGAAAGATGATCTAGAAAATCCCTAAGGCATTCTCTCTTTAGGGTGTCTCCCCAGTAGTCGATTACGTAACACGGTGAACTGACTTTGTAGGTTTTTGTATCGCAAATGTGCGGATAACAAGAGTCGCCACCGACTTTTCTTTTATCCAATTAAGGAAGGTGAAAAGAACAGGAAAAGACCTTCGTTAGATTACGAGTAAGGAGAAGGTTATGAAAAGGGAAGGTATTAGCACCCCTTTCCATCCGTAGTTTTCTACGGGCTCTTAGTTGCTCTTAGATCACTTTAAAATTGTGCTTTCTGTGTGTTTGACAACAATGTTTTGAAAAGGGCATTTCGCTTTGACTTTGTAATGATTCATGTAGGAATGTATACAAAGTGTTTGGAAATGTTTCGTTTTTGAAAAGAGTTTGAACTTTGACAAAAAGTGTGAGGTGTGAAAAGTATTTTGATAGAGCAAGCAACTAAAAGTCTTATTACCTACTCAGAATTGGTCATTTTCGTGTTATTTTACGTTCCTTTAGAATAGTGCTATCCATACCATTAGTTGGTAGGTAACCCTATTCGTTGGATGTAAGCGGGACATTCGAAGGGACATCGGATGGTCATAGAAGGCAACTTGTAGGAAGTATCCTAGCACATTCGAAGGGACTATCATCATTTTTCGTAGGCGACAATCGAGGGTCAAGATCATGTATTCGTAGGCGACATCGTGGGTCTATGATCTTTGTATCGAAGGGACTATGATGATTTGTTTTGAAGGCAACGGTGCTAGAATACCTCTACGTTCGAGGGACTTGACCATTTGAATTCGTAAGGCAACGAGAGAGAATTACCCTAAGGGGTGCATGTGTGAAAAGAGTGTGTTGATTTCAGATATTTTTATCTTGGAATTAGAGTGAGCTATGTTGATTTTAGTCTTGCCATACACGCCTAATTACTAGCAGTTTATAAGATGCGGAAATTAAAATGCGGAAGTATAAAGTGCGGAAAGATAAATCCTACGCTATTACATGGCTTTGGGGCAGATACATAATTTAAAAATGCGGGAAATAAAAGCCCTAATTAAACTATTACATCCCATAAGCAATTACATAATTGGAATAAAGAAAGCGATAAAAAGAAATCGTCCGAAGCGGGATAACCTGTGAAAAGATGAGAAATCGGAAAATACGAGGAAATCGAATAAGAGAAAAATGTTAGCAAAAATAATGATTTTTAAATGAGAAAAATATTTCATGCTGGAAATAACATTAATATGCTAAAATAATTTTTTGGGATTTTTTGGAGGTAATTTAATAATTAAAAATCAATTAAATGTGATTTAAATGATAAATTAACAATTAAATTAAATATGCATGCAAAATAGTATTTTTTTTAATTTTTTAAATTAAATAAACATTTTCTGGAAATAATGCAAAAAGGAAAATATTTTTTGGTATTTTTTTATGCATGATAAAAATTATTGAAATAAATTAAAATGAATGCAAAATATTAAATAAAAGAGAAAATATAGAAAATATGAGAAAAGTTGAGTTTGTAAAAGAAAATGCAAAGCGGTCTGATGAGGCTCGAACCCATGACCATTGAGGGAATCTTCCACAGCCAACGCCTTAACCACTACGCCAGCGTGCATTACGTGTCATGTAAACGAAACGGAGGCGTTTTAAGGATTTTTGATTTTCTGAAACCAAGAACACGCGCGAAGATCTTCATCTTCTCCATTTGAATTTTGAAAAGTTAGCGTCGGCTTCCTTGACGCTATGATCCTACAAATTCTAAAATCCAGTACAAGCAATATAAATTCAATTCAAAGGCATGGTTCGATTGGAAACATCATTCTGAACATGATGGTGGTATTCGTTTTGTCCAATTTATCCTATTTCGTGAGATCCCAATTCGAACCATGGAACCCTAGCTATGGTAAGTTTCGATTCCGGCCATGAAAATTCAATTAAATTATGCAGAAAGCTTGCAAACTTCCATCTAAACACAAAACAAACCACAAAACATGTTAAAAGTGCATGAATGATAGAAATCGAAATTTGAAAATGTATGAGAAACCGAAATCGTGTTCTCTCAATTCTTGATGTTTTTGAGAGTTGTAAGGGTCTGGATCGATTCTAAAGACCTCAAGGAATGCAATGGAAGGCTTGGAATTGGCTGAATCAAAGCAAAACTAGGGCTGCCAGTTGCTTCAAGTGCACGGTTTCTTTGAGTTTGAATAGGGTTTCTCCAGCCAATTTTTTCGTTTTCAATCATGTGCTATGTATTGTATATATATAGTAGATGGAATTGGAGCTGATTTGAGGAAGAATTAATCATCAATCAATGCAAAATATATTTGATTTTGTACCAAATCAAATTTTCTCTTTTTTGATCAATTTCAATCAATTTCTTTCCATATCCAATCAAATTTCGAAATTTGCTGGCTTTATTGGTTTTCTTGGATCTCAAGGAAGAGAGAAAAAATCAATTTGCAATTAATTTTGATTTTATACCTTATTTTTGAATTTAATTTGTATTTAAATGAATAAAATCCAAATTAAATAGAAAAATAAAATAAAAATTCGTGGCATTGGGCTTGGATATTCCTAATTGCATAAGGAACAAGTTTGGATGAAGAAAAAGTAAGCCCATTTGCAAAAGTTTTGATTTTTAGAAGCATCTCTCTTTGTGCACTTCTTCAAAATTGCCCAACTTGTGAAAGGTGTATCTTGCTCAATTTTCCACATTTTTGAGTGTTCTTGGACGTTTTAGAAAGCTCTAAGAGTACTCTAACCAACCTCTTTGGTTTCATCTCAATTGGAGTCTCCATGCTCAATATATCTTCAAAACAAAAAGTTGACTATTTGTTGACTTTGAAAAGGACCTGTAATATTTTGATCCATACTTCTCAAATGAAGCATTTTTTGGACATTCTTGTGAGACATGAAGTTGTAGATAATTGAATTTCCTTCAAAACAAGAGGTGGTGGAAAAATTTCTGAGAAAGTATGAAGAAGTTATGCTCAGTCAAAGTTTGGTTGACTTTTCACTGAGAAACCCTAATTTAGAAAGTTTGACTTTTGGGCAAATCTTGAGTTTGCTTGATGAATCATGATCAACCCTTGATCAAATGATGAATGTGACTTCAAAATGAGGATGTTGACCAAAAATCATGAAGTTTGTCTGTATGTTGACCACAGTTGACTTTTTGTCCAATCTGATTGATTTTCAACCATCGAGCAATTATGAGGAAACTTGACTTGTGAGGCTTGAAACTTGACATGGTGAATCTTTGAAGCATATGAGGAGGCATGAAGACCATTGGAGATGTTGGAAGTCCATCTTGATATGAAATACCAAACCCTAGTTTGGGTTGATTGTCTAGGAGAGGGTTTGTCTGATCAACCCTTGAGGAATCCTTGAGCATGGATGTATGAAATGTCTTGAGAAGATGGAGGGCAAATTTTGGGGTATGACACGGTGGCAAAGATGGTATGTTCTCATGCTCTCTCTTTCGATCTCAAATATTACCATGGATTAAAATCACCTGTTTCTGCATTCTTAATTTTTGCAGCCTCACTTTTAAGCACAACAGTAACAAGGAGCAACGTCCGCAAACTCTGACGGCGGCGAAGATGGTATATTCTCATGCTCATCTTTCGATCTCTGTTTATACTTAGAAGTTAGGATTTATGGTTTTAGGGTTTTAGGGTTTTGCTGATATGTGTGGTTGTATTGTGATGATGCTCATGGTTGAATTATATTGTGTTTCGTTGTAGATTATGGTGTTGCATGGTTAAGGGGGTGATAGAAAGCGTATAATAGGATTTGATGGTAGGCAAGGGATGGTTGATGGTTGTTTGATGAAGAACATATGGTTTGTGTTTCAATGAAAAAAAATATAAAAAGTATGAAGTTATTGTGGTAACTTCATCCACCTTGTTTTGTTGTTGTATGTTGTTGTTGACAAATATTCTCAAAAAAAGAACATAACATTGCTAAGTCACGAGAAAAAGGCTTCTTTTGACTTTGCAATGTTTTGTACTTTAAATTTTTATAATGGTTAGTTATTAAGTTCTCTCAGTCTAGATAACTTAATTTGATGTTTTTGTTCATAAATTTTGGTAGTGAGTTTATTATATTATACGTTATTGCTTGTTTCACTAACCCCTCATTGAACTTGCATTCATTCTAATAGACTTTTGAGATAATAATTAAAAAATAAATTATTCTTGAAAATCAACTTAGACGATCCAATAATGTCCAATGTATGTGTTAGTAATCTAAGAAATGAGTATAAGAAGGTATTTGATAGAGGGAAATGTGTGGAGATTACAGTTAGATGAGCAGTCATAGTTGTATTTGTCAACTTTTGGCTAAAAAGGAGGAGTTTAGTAGCTTGGTGTTTGGTTTATTACTATCGTTATTGTTTCTTAGTGTTGTTGCAGTGTGTACTACTTTAGGGAGTAGTATTTTGTTGTAAGCAACTATTTAGAGGAGATATGTTACGCCTTGTTTCAGTTGATTGGTGTTATGTTTTGTGTGCTTGATGTCATACATGTTGTCTAGACATATGGTCTAGAAATGTTTTTGGTTGTTTGGAGATATTTATGTTTCTCTATTTTGTTTATAAAGTTGTGTGAGATGTCACACCAGATGTTATGACTTCATGTTTATGTCATTTTGTATGAGAGAACTATTTATCTTAGACTGTGTTTGTGAGAGTTTATCTCTCTAATTTGGGTGAGGTTATGTTTTAAATAAACTTTTGGTGTGTATGCCTCTGATGTGTTAACTATTATAGTTCCAATTTTCTGGTTGTGCATTATTGTATCTTTGAAGTAGTGTTATTTTGTGGTTGTATCTCTCTTGTTTGGGAAGCTTTGTGCAATGGTTGTTTTAACCAAAATGTTGCCAAATGGGGGATTGTCAGGTTTTGGTTTGTTGGATTCATTTTGTTAAAACAAGTAGTTCAACAAGATGTTGTACAAGATGTTACGAAAAATAGTTGCAGCTGCGACGTTTCCATTGTTGGAAGATTTGATTTTTTGGTTTAGAAGATTTGATTGTTGTTCCGTGTGGACCAAGTTGCACATTTGGTTATTTGATTTATTGAAGATTTGTTTTAAGACAAAAATATCTGAAGATTTTGCTCTCAAAATAGAATTTCAAAATATTATTGAGAACATATGTTTTTGTATTAGAAGATTCTATTTGTTTTGATTTGATTTGCAGAATATTTGTTTGGCCAAATTTAATATCCACGCCCATGCGTTTTTGTGTCTATAAAAAGAAGTATTCTAAACCTAAAGAAGATAAGAACTTGCACATCAGAGTATAAACTTCAGGGTTTTGTCTTTTATTGTTTATTATTCATTGTGAGCCACTCTTGTACCTTGTTGATACATGAGTTACACTCTTTAGTTTAGTTGTAATTTGTGAACCACTAATAAGCTGTGAAGCGGTAGCGTCTTCTGTTTAATTAGAATTATATCTTCTATTTTGGTTGTCTTGGTTGTAATTGTCAATGGTTTGTGACTCGAGGAAGTGAGAGGTCTCATATCTGGGAGTTCCTAGGTAGAAATTGCATGAGCACTGATTAGGTGTAAGTTTATAAAACAAGGGTAATTTAGAACTTCAAACTAATACTATTGTAGTGGATTTCCTTAATGGCTTGGATACCCCGAGAAGTAGGTGAAGTTGCACCGAATTGGGTTAACAATTAAATTGTGTTATTTACTTCCTGTATTATTTCATGTTTTAATTGCCTTGTATGTGATGTCTTAACATTGTACTCGACGTTTGTTTTCTAAAGTTCCAGAATTTCATACGAAGAAGTTTATGTTGCATAACAAGTTGGGTTTGTGAAAAAAGGCGAAGATATAAAGTTATATAGTCAACATAAAACCCTGTGTCGACTTAAATAAGCTCCAAAATCTTGGAATAAGAACATTTCTAGTGTCCTAAGGGAGAAGGAATATGTGAAGTGCAAAACTGCGAATGGAGTATATGAAAGAAGAAGCAGGAGTGAGTTGTTTACACTATGTATCTATGTTGATAACTTGTTAATAATAGGTAGTTGCAAGAAAAAGATCGAAGACGTCAAAGGTGATCTGAGCAAGGAATTCGAAATGTATGATTTGGGCGACATTTCATATTTCATTGGAATTGAATTCTACAGGAGTAGTAGAGATTTGATGATGCATCAAAGAATATGTGCAAGTAGAATTATCAAGAGATTTGAGATGGAAGAATGGAACTTGACTTCGACGCCTGTTGTACGTATTTTCTTACACAAGTATTTTTAATTATCGTTTTCCACAGGGATTGATGCATTATTACCGTCGTTAAATAGTTAAAGCGTATTTTAAGATTTGGTAACACAAGGGTTTTGTTTTCTAGTCACAAAAATCATAAGTTTCAATCGAACAAGTTTAGTATTCTTTCCAAAAGAGAGTTGTTTGGATTAAAGAGAGTTTTGGTTGGTTTTCAATTGGTAAAGGCGTGTCAAGATTAGCTTCATTAACATAATTTCATATAAATTCAATTAACCAAGCGGTTGAACTAGTTAATGATCGATATAATTGCGTATCCTCTCAATATTGTTGATTTTCAACCAATATTGTGAACTTAGGTTAGCCCTTTTATATGTTGTGCCTTATGTTGTAACATCGTTGAGTGATATTTTGAAAAATTAGGTCACTTAATAGCGTTCCCAACGCTTTTAATTCCTATAATTTCTTTAGCAAACGGACCCTTGCTCTCTTCTTGAGCATTCATATATACACTACAAGAAAAATGTCTTACGGCCACACTAAATTTTTTCCACTCAAAATTGTGGCTACATATAAGCTTTTGAGGTTTTCAAATCGTGGACATATGTTTTGAAATATTGAGCCCAGTTGTGAAGCGGTGGTCTTTTCTAAGAATTCCACATTTACAAAATTACATTTATATTTATACCACGGTTAATATCTGCGAGATAGTTTTAGCCACAAAGAATAAGCTGCGGCATTTAAGTTTCACTTCAAGTGGCCTAAGCACACAATTTTATACCTTAAACTTTCCCTCTTTTATTTTTCGGTTTCTCTCTTTTTATTATTTTCTTTTCTAATTGTTTTTATTAAAAAGAAAATAAAATTGAAAAGGTAATTAACCTAATTATTTTCTTTTTAAGATTAAACAAAGAAGCGTTGTTGTTAGTTTAATTTAAGTGGGTTAGAAAACCCCTAAAATTGAAGAATTAATCTCCA
The DNA here is from genome assembly GCA_021764765.1 of Vicia sativa. NCBI lineage: Eukaryota > Viridiplantae > Streptophyta > Magnoliopsida > Fabales > Fabaceae > Vicia > Vicia sativa. Next base: position 87,739,236 of record CM038795.1, read on the forward strand.
CTTTTCACCGGCTCTCTATTTTATTTCACTTATCCTTAAAAATAAAAGGGAAAATAACTCGGTCCAAATCCACTTCTTTATCCTCTTCCTTCATGAAACCCTTATTTTAGAAAAGGAAAACTCTCTCATGTTGCAAACCTTCCTTTGTTCAAACTTCTCGAAACCTCTTTCGTGAAGAACCAAAATGATGAACCTAGCACAAACAATGAAGAAAACAATTATCAGATCCAAATAAAGAATCCTCTTCACCGCTCAAAACACCTTCTTCTTCATAACTCCCTCCTCCATACTCTATCACGTTCAACTTCCACCTTCGTCGTTAACTCTCCAACATCACCCATCGTTCTTTCCTCATCGTCGCTTCCCTTTGATCCAACCACTATCCGCGCAACCTTCAGCCACATACTCCTCCATGTTCACCACCACCACACACCTTCATCGCTCTTCGTTTCCTCTCAACCTTCTCCAGATCGCAAACCACTTCCATCACGTATATTCATCGCTAAACCTTCAATGTTCTCCATCGATCCAGAAATTGCCGTCTTCCTCCATCCACGAATCTGCCATCACAACTTCCTTCTTCACAAGCAACTCACCTCAAACGTCAAACAACATTGTCGCAACCACCATCCTTTATCGTTATTCGGTAAGATTTTGATACAGTTTCATTTGCTTGCATAACTGCGATTGTGAGGAACTTATTGTGATAATCTGTAATGAAATAGTTTGATAGTTTGTGTATTGTTATATTGAAAATCATGTGATGAATTTATGTTAGTTTGAAAATCTGTGTTGAGTTCATGTAGAAAAAAATCATTAATACTGTTTACGCTACAAGTCTATGTCGATTTCTGTTTCTTTGTTTTAAGCATTTTGTGTTGATTCAATGTGTTCACAATTCTGTTGGAAAGACGGCAGCAGTTTTCAACGTAAATTGACTTTGTGTTTAAGTTTAAAATTGTCGTTAATTTGTGTCTTTTTGATTATCGCAATACGTTGGAATTATCAGATATCATTTTTGTTTGCATACTTTGAGTTGGTATCATGTGATTGAATCGTGGATTTTGTTTAGATATAGCTGATTTTGAGTTTACATAAGAAATTTTAGTTGTGAAGGAAATCATGTGATTGGATCGTCCTACCTAATGTTTAATCATCCATGTTAAATATGCAGCGTTTCAAGAAAATGAAGGAAATGCATGGTAGCAGTACTCAGGATGATAGACAAAAGCAAGAACATCAACGCCAAGAGAAGGAATTGGCCAAGTTTGATCAAATATATCCTTTTATATGTCTAAATATTTACTTATACTCCCTCCTTGTCCATTTTATTTTGTCTAAGGTTGAGTTCTACTTTGGTCGAGGAAGGGAATCAATGTTCTAATTTTTAGTTCCAACTCCTCTATTGTTCCCATGGTATCTTCCTTTTCGGTTTCCTTAATGCCAATCAGTGTCGATGCTCAAAATAAGAAACAACTTCAACTCTGACAGAGTGTGGGTCAACACCAATTTGTTTCCTCCGAATCCGGGACCTCTTGCACTAACGGATCAGGAGTAGCAAAATACTTTAAATTTTGGGTTTTCTTCTAAAGGATTTACTTCCAAGGTATATATCTAATGGTTTTGAAAAGAATCTGTTTTTTTTTAAGTACTATGGGGTTTGGAATTGGAACACTTAAACATTTATAGATTTGATCATCTAGCTCTCATGATGTTTTGTTCAAATTCAAGTCTTAACTGTTTCAACCCTACCAACCCAATACTCGTGTAGTGTTGTACTGGATGATACTTTTGTATTCTTATGATGAACCAGCTTTGTGCCTAAATACGTATTTTCTAACAGTAACAACCCCTTTATTTTATGTAGAACATGATTGGTGCCAATAAGCAAAATGTTATGAAGAAGAAAATCTTCCAGTGGCCATTCTTACGATGAAGCAGCTTTGTGCCTAAGTACATATTTGCATGGAACTTTTTTTTGCTACCTGCAAGTGTTATACCAAGGGACCTTCTATTTATAAAATATGATTTTGATGATGTTTGGAAAAGTAGATTCCTTCAGCTACAAGCTTTTACGCGTTATTGATTGTTGTTGACTTCAAAATGCATGACTTCTAATTTACAGTGAGATGCATCTATAGCTTATGATTCTGTCTGGGTTTCTTTATCAATTGGTTTAAGTAATACAAAAAAATAACCACTAAATTTTCAAGCTTGCTACTATTAGAGTCTACTCTAATGCGATGAATTACATGGAAAGTTCTCAATGTTATTGTTCCTGCAATGGTTGCATCAATATACATTCAGGTTTATCCAACTTCCAAATTTTCTTGATTCCTTATTCTATGACTAATGTTAGATCATCGAGATGGGAAATTCTTAATTTTTTTTCTTTCCTAAAATATATACTAAGAAAAACAAAATTTACAGGACCAGAAGTAAAATTTAGTTCAAGCTAATAGATCATGGTAACTCTTTTGTTCTGTGCATGCCTTATGGGTCTGTCTCTTTCTTATGCACTTCACTTGACGACGGCCCAAACATTTTGGAGTAGATGGTTTTCCGACATGTTAAATTATATTATATCTGTTGAAAGAATCAAGCAATTCATTCACATATCGGTTGAGCCTCCTGCCATTCTAGATAACAACCGGCCACCATCTCCGTGGCCTTCCAAAGGCGGGATTGATCTTTGAGACTTAGATGTAAAGTTGCATCAATGCTTTTTTTTTACAATGAACTAAAAATTAGGCTCTAATCGCTATTTTACATTGATTTCGATACGGTATCGTCCTAATGCTCCATTAGTCCTCAAGGAATTACTTGTACATTTAAAGAAGGGTGTATGGTTGGAGTTGTTGGAAGGACTGGAAGTGGAAAAAGTACACTCATAAGTGCTTTGTTTCGCTTATTTGAGCCTTCAAGAGGTGATATTCTTATTGATGGGATGGACATCTGCTCAATGGGATTGAAGGATTTGAAAACGCGGCTAAGCATAATCCCTCAAGAACCAACTCTTTTCGGCGCATTATGACAAACATGGATCCTCTAGGCTGTACTTAGATGATGAAATGAAAAATACCGATATGAAAAATTGATTTGATATATTTGATTTTCATCATGACCTGAAACAATCTACAAGCTACCAACGGACTCTTGGGTAAAACTTTAGCAACAATCTCTTTCATCAATATGGAAACTATCTAATCATTATTGTATATATATTGCAATGAACAATGTGTAATTACGATAAGTTTTGCAATGAGTGATAAAGGTGGACTTGGGACAATGACAATTGTTACATCTTGGAAGAGTTCTACTCAAGAGAAACCGAATTCTTGTTACGGATGAAGCTGCATCTATTGACTACATATTCCATTCTACAAAGAACAATTAGACAAGAGTTTGCGAGTCATGGTCATAGCTCTTATGGTATGTTAATTCTTTAATCTTATCTTTAATTCTTTAATTCTTTAATTCTTATAACAATTGCTCATAGCGTTCCAACTGTAATAGGAATGAGAAATGTTTTAATGGAAAATTAAGATTATAAATAAGTTGAAAGGAAAATGGTTGACATCTCAATAATTCTGAACCCAAAATAATAAAGAAAACCGATTCCTTGAATTTTATATAGGTATATATTTCAATTTAGTTTCTCTCCCTAATATATCTATAACAATCTATTAAGTCCCAAGCACGCATTGTAGAGAATAGAGAACCTCGGTAGATTCACTCAGTATTACTTTGCTGCATAAAAATAAGGGTTAATAGCCTACCCTACGCCATATGGCGTGTTTTGATTTTCCCCATAAAAAGAAAATTAAGTCGTCGGACCTTAACAAATAAAGATTCGACTCAAAGACCACGATGCATTTTTTAGCAAAGATTCTATTATTTTGCCTATGTGGCAATCCACAGCTTTTCTTTTATTTTGAATTATTTTGTAAATCCAAGTGGCATTTTATTAATTCTCATTTATTTAATTTTTAAAACATTTTTTTACTTTTTATAATAATTTTTCGTTTTATTAAATTATTTTATTATTTATTACTTAATTTTTTTACGTTTTTTAATAATTTTTTTACGCAGAATTATTTTTATTTTTTAATGAATTTTTGTAATTAGTTTATTTTATGAAATTATTTTTATTTAATTAATATTTCTTAGAATTATTTATATAAGAATAATTAAACTAATATTAAATTTGAATTAAAATTATTATAAATAAATAAATATAAACGTGTGAGGTCCAGTTTAAATTATTTATAAGCAATTACCATTGAAATTAAAATAAATTAAATAAAAAAATTAAATCTTAAATGGTGATTCGGTTCCACAAAAATAATTTAACCAACCCCAATTTAATTTTTTATAACTCACCTCTCATTAAATATGAGTAGTGATTAAGTGCATAAATTATAATACATTTACTAAAATGTATTTTCTTTTATATTTGTTTACATGAAAAACAAACCATGGAAAAAAATATAAAGAATAGATGAAGACAAATAAAAGATTAAAAAATAACGTTTTTAATATTTATTGTCTAATTTCAAAGTGTTAACTAAATAAAATTTATAATTTATCCATAAAAATTCTGAAATGTTACAAAATTTAATACAATTACTTTTAATAATAGTTATTTTATATAAATAATTCTAAAAATATTAATTAAATAAAAATAATTTCATAAATTAAAAATAATTACAAAATTCATTAAAAATAAAAATAATTCAATAAAAATTAAATAAATATAAAAAATTTAGTAATAAATAATAAAAAATTTAATAAAATGTAAAAAATTATTATAAAAAGTAAAAAAAAAATAATGTTAAAAAATTAAATAAATAAATTAATAAAAATGTCACTTGGATTTACAAAATAATTCAAAATAAAAGAAAAGCCATGTGGATTGCCACATAGGCAAAATAATAAATTTCTAAAAATGCATCGGGGTCTTTTGGAATCTTTATTTGTTAAGGTTTGACTAAATTTTTTTTTAAAATCAAAACACGCTCATATGGCGGGGTAGAAGGCTATTAACCCTAAAATAATTGTCACTACAAAAAAAAGTCTTCAATTGGTTTCTTTATCAATTCGGTTTTATTTAATACTTTGTCTAAAAAGTTTGTTTTGATTCAGTTTTTTTAAAATATGATCCAAAACTTCAAATCCTTGATCACTTGATCCATTAGGTGTTACAAAATCATGGATAGGTTCATATATATGCAAGTACAAAGGCTACCGTGATAATCCACGGTAACAACTCAACTATTGCTTTAGCTTCTATAGATTTCAATGGTTTATATCTTAATGCTTCAATATGAGGAATCTTGAAAGCTTTGTCGGGTTTGAATTTTACTATACAATAAATTAGTTGTTTGCCTCATGAGATTGGTTTCTTACCCATTAATTAGGCTGATTTGCTTATATTAATTTATGAATCATGTGATTCCTTGCACAATGGAGAAGAAGCGTGTCATCAAGATATGAAAAAAGAAGAAGAAGAACAAGAAGAAGAAGATGATGATCTAGAAGAAGAATATTATGATGCAAGAGTTTCATTAATAGTAGTTGTGTTTTATATTATCTATCTCTTAGAACTTTTGTTTTGAATTTGGGCTTGATGTCACTTGATGTAGACTTACTTATATTTCTTAAAGAATATTTTGACGTTGTGGCATAATGTTTGCTTGTATAATTAGATTTTAAGTTTTTTTAATCAATATCTACAAAAATAATTATTCATGTTGGAAGACATTTTATACTGATCTAAAATGACCTTTTTATGCCATGGCATGAAGAACACAATTGTCACAACTATGTGGCATAAAAAGAAACCGTGGCAAGCTTAAATGGTGTAAAGCTGTGTATAAAATTAGCCGCGATTTTAACTAGTGGTCATACCTAGGCAACTAAACCGTGTGCTACATTAAATATGAACCGTGGATACATCCAGCCACTGTTAATAACAGAGGCGCAAGATAAACCGTGGATGTAACCTAGATGCCTAAACCGTGGCCTGTTCATGCCACGGATGTAAATATAACGTGGCACAAACATGAAAATCGCGGCTAATACTTTAGGCCACGGTCGCATATCCCACAGTTACGTATTCGTGGTCAAACCGTGACAAAAGCGTATTACCACTGTTATTTTATATCTAGCTGCGGTTTTTCGGTCCTTTTTTTTGTAGTGACATTACATCCTCTTGAATAACCATTGACTAGCTTTAGTTCAGAAATTTTTTGAACTAGATTCATGGTTCTTTTCTCTGTAGACTGATCATTAACTTTGGCTGATTTGACTGATGTCAAAACATTCATTGGGACATTATGATCAGTTGACTTCAAACTTGTATTCTCCTTCAGGAAATTCTTATCTACAAATTGTTTGTCTTTCACATTTTTCTCTAGAGGGACCATAGATATCAGTTGTCTTTGTTTCTTCTACCCTTCATAGTGACTTCACCATTCTTGTTTGTAATGATACATTCAGCTCTTGTGAAGTTCACATTAAATCCTTGATCACATAGTTGACTTATGCTGATCAGGTTGAAAGTTAGCCCTTTGACAAGTAATACACCTTCAATGTTAGGACACTTTGCGTGTCTTTCCTATTCCTTTCATTTCACCATTCATTCCATCTACAAAATTGACATAACGGTTGGGTGATCTTGAAAATTAACCAATAGGTTTTGGTTTCTGTCAAATGCCTTGAGCATCAAAATACGGTCTCTTGTTGTCTTTCTTGTGGGTAACTTGTGAGCTAAGAAACATAAGACATTTGTTTTAGGAATCCACTATTTCTTTGGGCCAACTTGAGTCACATTTGATTGATGTGTAGAGTTGGGGTAACCATACAACTTGAAACATAATGGTTTTGTGACCATATCTTCCATATAATGACATCTCTAGTGTTGATGTCTTATTATGTTATCTGTAATTATTCCTTTTGTGATGTTGAAACATTTGTTCCACATCTTAGGTTCAACCTAATTTTGAGTAGATTACGTAGAAGACTCCTTGTACCATTGTATCTGGTTCACTCATATCTCCTGCAACTCTTCAAGCTTGAAGTATCTTATCAATGTCTCGGATCCATTGTTTAGCATCTTGTGATTTGGTCATCGATCAAGGTCACTTTTAACTGTTACTTCACTTTCAAGCTTCTTAATCATCTTGAGATGCTCCTTCTTTATGTCTTTCAGTTGTAGTATGAGCTTCTTGTGCTTCTCATTCTACGGGAAAACTTCAACACTTTTGATGCATAGTTCTTTGTATGTAGAAGCCAGTTCCTCAAAAGTCAGTTCTTCATCACTATAATCTCCATCAGAAATATATGTACCAGTCATGGCTGTTACATGTTTGGTGATTCCTCTTGTATCTCCTCTTGGTCTTTATCTGACCACAGTACATTCAACCCTTTGTCTTATATTTTGAGATAGGTTGGACAGTCCCATTTGATGTGACCAAAGCCTTCACATTCATAGCACCTTAGCTCTCTTCCTTGAGTAGATCTTTCCTCAGTTTCTGCTTTCTTCCTAGAGTTACTTGTTCTTCTGATGTCGTATGTGATGTTCCTGACATTAGCTCTTGATCTTCCCTCCATCCTTTTCAGTACTTTGTTGAATTGTCTTCCAAGGAGAACTATGGTGTTTGACAGACCTTCCTTAGTGTCCAGATCATATTCCTTACTCTTCTCTTCAGTGTTGGTCTTGAATGCGATGCTTTTGGTCTTCTTCCAAGACCTCTCATTAATACTTAGCTCAAATGTTTGGAGTGAATCCACAAGTTCATCCACTTTCATGTTGTTGATATCCTGAGCTTCTTTAATAGTTGTTACCTTCATATAAAATCTCTTAGGTAGAAACACCATCTTCCTTATTTTTAATTTTTTCTGCAATTTCAAGAACATTCATATGAAATTCTTGAATGCTTTCCTCTTCCTTCATTCTCGGGTTCTCAAACTTAGATGTGAGCACAGTTTGACATTTTAACAGGTCCCTTCATGAGTGGTCTTGAGTATTTCCTAAGCATCCTTGGCCACTTATGTAATAATAGTCAACTTTATTCAATGCCTTTGAATTTGCAAAGCTAGTTCATCATCTTCCTTTGATCAATTTTCTTCAAGTTTTAGCTCACTAGTAAGTTGATTATCAACTCCAATAATCACACGATGTATGCATCCTTTCAAAATAGCCTTCAAGCTCTGCTGTCAAGGACTTATATATCTTTACGAGGCTTCCACGGATCATAGTTAGAGCCATCTAGAATCGCTTCCTCATTCGACAACTCTTCCCGTCAAAATCTCCACGTTCATCATATGTCACGTTCACATCAAAAGCATCCTCAACCATCTCACCAATTAGATTAAAGTTCTCCTGCTGCATAGGCGATCGACAACTTGAAGCATGCGGCGTTGCTTGTCTGGTACGTTACTTAGCAGTTCTTCACCATTATACGTCCAAACCCAATAATTTTCAATGAAACCCCCTCTATGCAAATGACGTGTTACTTCCTCTGGGTCACTAATTATTGGTCTACATTCACATTTAAGAAAGGGACACCTAACTCCTCCTTCGCCGACAACATTTAAAGCAAGCATACGTGATAAACTCATCAACTCCTACTATAAAATTGAGTTTAAGTCCACGTCTTCCTAGAAATGTTCTATCGTACATCTAACTACGATAATACCGATAATATTCCATACTGCATATTTATACAATCATTTTCTTTTTAATTAGAAATATTAATCAACTTAATAATATTCTTAAACATATACTATTTAATATTTACTAGTCTTAAAAATATTATTTTTGTTTTAACTATTAAACATGGACCATATAAATATATATTATATATTAAAAAATACTATTAAATATACTGTTTTGTTTTAATTATTTAAAATACTAATAAATATATAATAACCTTTATTTAAAATATTATGCTTTATTATTACTACTTTTATTTTATTTTAATTAATACTAAACTTAACAAATATACTTTAGTTTTAAATATTTTACTTTTATAATATATATTTGTTTAAATATATAAAAATTCTATTTAAAAAATATAACAAATTTAATTTTTAAAAATATTTTGATTATGATTCTATTTTAAAATTACTAATCTTTTTATACATAACTATTATATTCATCTAAATATTTTCATTAATATATAATATTTTAACTTTCATAATTTTTATTATATAACAATAATATTAAAAACAATAATATAACATATATTTTTATTATATATATAACAATATTATTAAAACAATAATATAATATATAATTCTTTAATTATATTTTTTTATAAATTCTTCTTTTAATATATAAAGGTTTTTAACATATAAGTAAAAACTAATACTATAATAAATAAAATATAAATTTATGTTTTTAAATTTGTTTTTAAATTTATGTTTTAACATATATACATCTATAAAAAAAAGATATTTAATTTTCTATTTCTTAAAAATTCTTATTTTACTATATATTAAAAAAAATTCGTTTTTTTATATATATAAAAACATATAAAAAATTCTAATTTTAAATTATTTTTAAATACTAACATATAATACTAACCTAAAACTAATATTTAAAAAAAAATTGTTTTTTTTTCAAATAAAATAAACAGAATACAATTTTAATTTTTTAAAAATATTTTCTAATTTCTGTTTTTTATTATTTTTATTTATTTTTCTTAATAAACATATTAAATTACATACAAATACTAATTTACATATAGATAATAAATCCTAATCTAATAAATTACATAATACATCCTAATTTACTTATAAAATATTTAAAAAAATTGCTTAAATACCTCTTGTATCTCCTTCACTTAATCTTCTCCCTCTTGTATCTCTCTTTCCCATGATGTTCTTCTCCAAGACTCTTAAACGTAAACAAAATAAATTTCATTAAATTTTTTATCACAACAACAAATACATAATACATAAAATTAAAGTCAAACAATATATAATTACCTTATATGATTTTGAAATTGAAATTAGGGATTATTTGAAGAAAATTTAGGGGAATTATGGGTGGTTATGAAGAGGAAAACACAGGAAGCAAGGAAGAAGAAGGAACGCAAGTTAGAATTGAGAAGTGTTGTGTTATAAATTTCTCTGTGGTGTTATATTTATATGCCATGTAGTAGCGTGAATATCACGTCCTTACCACTAAGATTCACGTCTCTACACTCCCAACGGGAAAAATGTTTAATGTCTCAGTCTGTCATCCTGTACACAATCAAGTCAAAGTCAGATTTATTTTCCCACTAAAATGTTGCGACATGGGTATCACGTCACAACCAAAATTCAAAAATTTTCAAACCTCCTTCCAACTTACTGATTTTATTTTCTTTATTTTTACTTTTAGGTAGTGACCCTCATCCATGTTATTTTAAAATTAAAACTCGACTTCCTTGTTTATAACGTTGAATTGATTTTTTATTATTAAAATTATTTGTGGCGTGGTTATCACGCAACTAACTTTACCGTGATAACCACATCACTCATCGTCATTTGGGACAATATTTCTTGTAATGTATATTCTCCACTTTGAGATGATGCAATATTTTTTCTCATAATTGTGCTTAGTAAGTATGTTTTCCACTCGGATATGACGAGATGTTAAAATTAACCAATACACAAATTTTGATTCTTTTTATCCGAACTACATGGATTTTGATTTCAACATTGCACATTGCTTGTAGGCTTAGAACTCATTGAAAGTTCAATCAAATAAAAATTGTAATAAATACTTCTTTTTCTCACCCCCACCATCTATTTTGTATATATCTTTTTTTAACACAAATACAAATTTTTCAAAAGGTTCTTGCAGAGTACCGTATATAATTAAGGTGATACACAAATTCCTCGGTGTTAATAATTAACGAAAATCGATGCATTTGTTTTAACTCATGTGAAAATAATTTATCCTCTCAATTTTTATTAACGGAATAATAAAATGATAATCATTCATTGCACCCTTTATTACCTTGTTTTTTATAGTTAAATTTAAATGTATTTCATATTCGAGATAAATTATATTTATTAAAAATACGTTTTAAAACTATTATGTAATAATTTCATAACTTTAATAATAAATTAAATATGTGTAATATTAACCATTTTCATATTAAACAATATAAAATATTGATCAATTTTTAAATATCACTGCAGCTTGCTTGAAAACTCCCATTACAGGTAGAAGATAAGCTGCAGTTAAATCTCATGGTTCTTAGATTTTCAATATTTTAAAATAAAATAAAATAAAAAAGAAGAAAAAAAAGAAGTCACACTCACTTCCTCCAAAACCAATCAAAATAACTCCAACACCTAACACTTTTTTAATTTTTAATGACAAGCAAAAGTCACATGTATAAATAATATTTACCAATAATTTTTTTTGGTTTACTGCATATATTTAAAATAAAAAACACAATTGCCATAAAAAATATGTTATTTTATATAGATTGGTATTCGATTGTTATCTTATCATATTTTCATCTTGTTTTACGTGGTAAAGACTTGGCTTAGTACTACTTGTACCCTCAATTTCTTTGTTTGTTTGAAATACTAACATATACTTTTCATTACATGTTTTTCTCTTAAAAGAAACGTGAGCTTGATTGAAAACTATCACTAGAACTTGCTTGAAAACTCCCATTACCAGCAGAAGATAAGGTGCAATTACAAAGAGCATTGATTCATATAGTAGGAATAAGTACTTTTGTAAGAGACACTAATTATTCACCTAAAATCTTAAGGTAATAGGTGAGTGGGTTCTCCCATTTATAAATGTTCAAGTCTCCACATTCCTATATAATGTGGAACAATATCCAATATGAGATTATTTCTCCACTTACTCACACTTGTTCTATTTTCCAACACTCCCCCTCAAGTGTGAGTCCACAATGTTCCTCCACTTTTATCGCTATATTTTCCAAAACTCCTCTTAAGTGTGAGTTCACAATGCTCCTCCACTTTTATCGCCATTGACACCTAGCAGTCGATACTAAGCGGTCCCTTTATTAGGAACATGCTATATTAGGAACTCCACTTTTATTGTCGTTGACACCTTGCAACGGTCGATACTAAGCCGAACATTTGTGAGAAACTGATTGCTATATTTTCCAACACTCTCCCTCAAGTCCACAATGCTTCCCCACTTTTATCACCGTTGACACCTTTATTAGGAATATTTGTGAACGAGTCCACCATCCCTTAAGCCGGTCCGTTTATTAGGAACATTTGTGAGAAACTAAGTCCACCATCCCTTTATTAGGAACATTTGTGAGAAACTGAGTCCACCATCCCTTTATTAAGCACCATTGTGAGAGACACACCTTATCCACCTAAAATTTTAAGGTGATAGGTGAGTGAGTTCTCCACTATATATATATATATATATATATATATATATATATATATATATATATATATATATATATATATATATATATATATATATATATATATATATATATATATATATATAATATATACCTATTTTATTTATAAATTAATAATAATTTCATAACTCATTAATCAATAAAATATACATAATATTAAGCAATTTTAAACTATATTAATCAAATTAATTTTATTATATTAAGGTTTTTATATTTGAGAATCGATCTATTAATCAACTTTAGACTAATCATTAATTAAAATTGATTTATCACATAAAAGTTTATTTGTTAATTAATTAGGCAGGATACTCAATAATTAAATTATGAACAATATTAAAATATTATTACATTTAATTAATCAATTTTATTTTTAAATAAAAGTTTTTTAAACCAAATTATAAATCATAATAATCAAATTTTTATCCATCATTAACCATCGTTATTTTAGAAAGAAAAACATAAAAAATCAATATTATGAAAGTTATCCTTCAATGTGTTTGTAAATAATAATATATATGAATTTAAAAACTAAACAGGACCGTTTGATACATCTAAAAATCAGAGGATTATTAGTTTGATTTAATTGTTAAATGAACCAACAGAAATGAAATATAGCGAATAGACAATTTTGAAACCAACAACTTACATATTTAAAATAATATGACGTTGTTATGATAATTTAAAATAAAATAAAATATAAAATATACATTTTTCAAAACTTATATGAAATAATTTTTTTCCCAAACAACAAGTCTTTACTAGTAAAACAAAACAACAAGTCTTTACTAGTCTTTACTAGTAAAACAAAACAACAAGTCTTTTCCCAAACAATCAATTTATAACTCACATTAACCAAACATAACACTTATCTAGAGCTCTCATAGATGATCAACAAAGTTTACGTTTCAATATTTCATTCATATTTATGTACAGTTTCAATATTTCATTCATATTTATGTACAGTCTACACAATGTACAGTCTAACAAACGTGTTAAAACATTTTGTGTCGAATTAGGTCTAAATAATTATTTTGATTTTTTAATTATGAATTTTGTTTTAGGGAACTTATAAGTTCATTATAAATAGATGGATTAACTCTTATTTTGAAACAATAGATAAAAAGATGAATACACAAAAATTGAAGAGCGAATCTTTATAATTCTTCAATATCCGAATCCGATAATTTAGAAAAGTCATGATGTAGAATTTATGAAAGATGCTTAGAAAATATTGGAAAAAACTTGTGGTCGTTCAAAAAAGGTGAAAGATGTGAGATTACACATTCACAAAAGAACTTATGAATTGTGTAAGTTCCTTAGTTTTGAGAATTGACATTAATTTTTGTAAAACAAATAATAGCAGCAATAATGTAATAGGATGTATAAACTTGCTAAGAAAAACAGGTACAAGAAGAAGTCATATTGCAATGTCAGGACATGTTGTCTGAACTACTCGGCAACTGGAACAACATGACGAAAAAGATGTCCTATGAAAGAGCATTCGACATCGCGCCTTCTGAACTAAATTATGAGATTTAATTACGATTTAAATTATGCGAATATTAAGAGAATATTATGTATCATATGTAGCGCATATTTGCAGGCATATTTAAAGGTCTAGAAGATGCAATCAAAAATCAAGGAGACAAATTAGGAAACTGAAGATTAGAGACCTTACTTGTAGCAGAAGTTTTTTGCAGCTGGTTACAGCTGATCTGCTGTTATTTGAAGGCCCAAATCTAGTTTGTCAGAGGTTATAAATAAGGATTTGTAACCTAGTTTAGTTAGCTGCCGAAATTAGTAAGGATGTAATCATTAGGGCTAGATGTAGTGATCGTGGGATGGTTACCATACTCTCGAAAACTGTAGGTAGAGGCAATATATTGTTCTTGGAGGAAACTATGAAGCAACTCAAGGTGTGTCCTAAATTAAAAGCAAATTGCTTTAAGACATAGATAGGTTGTGATAAGTGTGTCTTCTATATTTTGTCATTGTTTTATCATTTGAGTGATTGGCGGGGTGAGATGAGTTTCTCATATCTAAGAGTTCTTAGGTAGAAGTTGCATTGGGTAGTGATTAAGTGAGAGTCGTAAGCGAGGGGTTTAACTCTAAATTGATCTTTGTTGTGGACTTCATCCACCTTAGTAGCCTCCGGATGTAAGTGTGTTTGCGGGTAAACAATTTCTTGGTGTTATTTATGTTTTCTTGTTATACCTTGTGTGTGTTTAGGTCGGGCAGATGTCTCGACATCCTTATGAGACATCCGAGTACAAATTTCAAATTGGATTGAAGAAAGTCGAGCATATGATTTCTTCATTAGGGTTACAAAGCGGTGAATCAAATCAAGGTATGTGGATAATTGTTGACTTCAAGATCGGTTGTTGCAAAGATCTTGAGGTTATTTCTCCAAAGTTCTACCACGTAGAGGTAGCCATAGAATAATCTAAGAATATGTGACATTGACAAAAGAAAAGCTTCAGGGACACTTGTCTCTCATGAACAAACAATGGTGAGAGAATAGAAAGGTAAGGGATAGTGGTTCGAATACATAAGTAGAGGCTACAACAATTTGACTTGTAGAAAACCAGGAGGTAATTGGGTCAAATCAAAGAATGCCACCATACAAGAAATCAAAGAGGTGGTGCTTTGGTAAAGGAAGAGGTGGTGGTGAAAACGACAAGATTCACAGTATTACAAAATGCTCAACAACAACACTCACGTCACCAAGGTTCTTTTAAACACCGTGGTGACATCTCTAAAATTAAGGCTAAATTTTTTTATTAAAATTTCGTAGGATATAATAACAGTGGATGCTCGGATCGTGGTGATACATTCGAGCTTTCATGGGTTTTAACCTCGGCCTCAAAATATTTATTACTTTAATGTTAGAAGCGCCTTTATTTTTTACTTGTTCTTAACAAAGAAAAATCTGACAAAAGATTTTATGTTCAAATGTTGGGATATATTTTGCCTTTGAGAGCTATCCAACTTTATGTTTGTGTTTTATGGCCGTGAGGAAAAGTGATATTTTTCATCTATAAACGTCTCAGTTTTTATCGATCGTTTCCCTCTAGAAAAAACAAACATATTATCTCTAAAGTTCTAAACTGGATAAAACCATATTTTCTCTTACAAAAGAAGCACAAAGTGAATGTCCCAAATATTACCATGGATTAAAATCACATGTTTTGCGGTCTTAATTTCCCATCCTCACTTTTAAGCATAACGGTAACAAGGAGCAACATCCATTGATGTAACACGGTGAACTGACTTTATAGGTTTTGTATCGCAAATGCGGATAGCAAAGTCGCCACCGACTTTTCTTTTATCAATTAAGGAAGGTGAAAGAGCGAGGAAAAAGACCTTCGATTAGATTAAGGTAAGGAAGGTTATGAAAAGAAAGGTAGCTTTCCATCCGTAGTTTTCTCAGGGCTCTTAGTTGCTCTTAGATCACTTTAAAATTGTGCTTTACTGTGTTTGACAAAAATGTTTTGAAAAGGGCATTTCGCTTTGACTTTGTAATGATTCATGTAGGAATGTATACAAAGTGTTTGGAAATGTTTCGTTTTGAAAAGTTTGAACTTTGACAAAAAGTGTGAGGTGTGAAAAGTATTTGATAGAGCAAGCAACTAAAGTCTTATTACCTACTCGAAATTGGTCATTTTCGTATTTTTTCGTTCCTTTAGAATAGTGCTATCCATACCATTAGTTGGTAGGTAACTATTCGTTGGATGTAAGCGGGACATTCGAAGGACATCGGATGGTCATAGAAGGCAACTTGTGGGTATCCTAGCACATTGAAGGACTATCATCATTTTCGTGGCGACAATCGAGGTCAGATCATGTATTCGTAGGCGACATCGTGGGTCTATGATCTTTATATCGAAGGACTATGATGATTTGTTTTGAAACAACGGTGCTAGAATACCTCTACGTTCGAGGACTTGACCATTTGAATTCGTAAGGCAGCGAGAAATTACCTAAAGGGTGTGTGAAAAGAGTGTGTTGATTTGAGATATTTTTATCTTGGAATTAGAGTGAGCTATGTTGATTTTAGTCTTGCCATACCGCCTAATTACTAGCAGGTTTATAAGATCGAAATACGGGTATAAAGTCGGAAAGATAAATCTATTACATGGCTTGGGGAGATACATAATTTAAAAATAAAATAAAAGCCCAATTAAACTATTACATCCCATAATTACATAATTGGAATAAAGCGATAAAAAGAAATCGTAAGGATAACTTGTGAAAAGATGAAAATCGGAAAATAGAAATCGAATAAGAAAAATGTTATAAAAATAATGATTTTAAATGAGAAAAATATTTCATCTGGAAATAACATTAATATGCTAAAATAATTTTTGGGATTTTGGAGGTAATTTAATAATTAAAATCAATTAAATGTGATTTAAATGATAAATTAACAATTAAATTAAATATGCATGCAAAATAGTATTTTTAATTTATAAATTAAATAAACATTTTCTGGAAATAATGCAAAAGGAAAATATTTTTGGTATTTTTTATGATAAAAATTATTGAAATAAATTAAAATAGCATAATATTAAATAAAAGAAAATATAGAAAATATGAGAAAAGTTGAGTTTGTGAAAATGCAAAGTGGCACGATGAGGCTCGAACCCATGACCATTGAGGAATCTTCCATAGCGCCTTAACGCTACGCGTGCATTACGTGTCATGTAAGCGAGCGAAGTTTACGATTTTACGAAACCGAACACGCGAAGATCTTCATCTTCTCCATTTGAATTTTGAAAAGTTAGCGTCGGCTTCCTTGACGCTATGATCCTGCAAATTCTAAAATCATTACAAGCAATATAAATTCAATTCAAAGGCATGGTTCGATTGGAAACATCATTACGATGATGGTGGTATTCGTTTTGTCAATTTATCATATTTAGTGAGATCCCAATTCGAACCATGGAACCCTAGCTATGGTAAGTTTCGATTCGGCCATGAAAATTCAATTAAATTATCTGACTTGCAAACTTCCATCTAAACACAAAACAAACCACAAAACATGTTAAAAGTGCATGAATGATAGAAATCGAAATTTGAAAATGTGAAACAATGTTCTCTCAATTCTTGATGTTTTTGAGAGTTGTAAGTGCGGATCGATTCTAAAGACCTCAAGGAATGCAATGGAAGGCTTGGAATTGGCTGAATCAAATCAAAACTAGGGCTGCTAGTTGCTTCAAAGTGCAGTTTCTTTGAGTTTGAATAGGGTTTCTCCAGTAATTTTTCGTTTTCAATCATGTGCTATATATTGTATATATAGTAGATGGAATTGGGCGATTTGAGGAAAAATTAATCATCAATCAATGCAAAATATATTTGATTTTGTACAAATCAAATTTTCTCTTTTTGATCAATTTCAATCAATTTCTTTCCAAATCAATCAAATTTGAAATTTCTTTGGCTTTATTGGTTTCTTGGATCTCGAGAGAGAAAAAATCAATTTGCAATTAATTTTGATTTTATACCTTATTTTTGAATTTAATTTGTATTTAAATGAATAAAATCCAAATTAAATAGAAAAATAAAATAAAAATTCGTGGCATTGGGCTTGGATATTCCTAATTGCATAAGGAACAAGTTTGGATGAAGAAATGCGTATTTTCAAAATTTGAAAGGTGTATCTTGCTCAATTTTCACATTTTGAGTGTTCTTGGACTTTTTAGAAGCTCTAAGGTCCTCTAACCAACCTCTTTGGTTTCATCTCAATTGAGTCTCCATGCTCAATATATCTTCAAAACAAAAGTTGACTTTTGTTTTGAAAATGACATAATGTTTTGATCCATACTTCTCAAATGATTTTTGGACATTCTTGTGAGACATGAAGTTGTGAAATTGAATTTCCTTCAAAACAAGAGGTGGTGGAAAAATTTACGAGAAAGTATGAAGTTATGCTCGATCAAAGTTTGACTTTTCACTAAGAAACCCTAATTTAGAAAGTTTGACTTTTTCAAATCTTGAGTTTGTGATGAATCATGATCAACCCTAATCAAATGATGAATGTGACTTCAAAATGAGGATGTTGACCAAAAATCATGAAGTTTGTTGTATGTTGATTGACTTTTTGTCAATCTGGTGATTTTTCAACCATCGAGATTATGCGAAACTTGACTTGTGAGGCTTGAAACTTGACATGGTGAATCTTTGAAGCATATGAGGAGGCATGAAGACCATTGGAGATGTTGGAAGTCCATCTTGATCAAACCCTAGTTTGGGTTGATTGTCTAGGAGAGGGTTTGTCGATGATCCTTGAGAATCCTTGAGCATGGATGTATGAAATGTCTTGAGAAGATGGAGGGCAAATTTTGGGTATGACAGCTGCCCTGTTCAATCTTGTCTTTGGAAGGTTAGATTGACATGCTTGTCTTCGGGACACGGAGGTGAAGATGATTGAACACTCGAAATCTGAAAATTTGCACTCATTGGTGATGATGCGGGAATGGGCTTATAGATGCCATATGGGGTGTGGAGATTTCTTTGAGAATGAGTCGTATGCTAGACTCGAGTTGTTGATAGAGAATTGGCGGGGATGGGCTTAAGATGCCATCTGAAGGTTGGTCTTGAGGTGAGCCGTCGCTGGGCTCATGAATGTTTACAGAAGTGAAAGATTGGCTTAAGATGCCATCGGGAGTCGTCGTTAGACTTCGTGCTCATATTTGAATAAGTTATTGGTTTGTATTGGTTTTAACCAAATATGCGGCGATACGAAGGTGGAGAAATGTTGACAAGTAGTCGGAGATGGGCTTAAGATGCCATCAAGATAAGCTGAGTCGTCGCTGAACTACGTAGTTCTTTGTTGATAATGAGAGGCGTCGAGAATATATCTTATCTTGATTACTACGAGGATAGTAGTTGGCAAAAATGGATACTTCCTATTTGCTTGGTATTGGTCCATTACATTTCGGAGGATAACATGATCATCGGATAGGGTTTCCGTCTAGCTTGGTATTAATCACGGATCCGTTGTCGGAGGACAACGAGGGTAGTCGGATAGTTTTCCGTGCGGATTCGGGTCTTAATCACGGACCAGTTGTCCGAATACAACTAGGGTGATCTTCGGATAGTTCTCCCATATTGGGTATTAATCTTGGACCGGTTGTCGAGAGGACAACTAGGGTAGTCTTTCGGATAGTTCTCGTCGGCTTGGGCATTAATCTTGGACTGTTTGTTTGATGATTTTCACTGTTTTGGAAAACAAAGAAACTTTGATAGAATATTCGTTAGTCTCATGCAAGGAATGATGCATGACAATGTGTATGAATGACATATGCTTATTTATGACTTTATGAAAATGTATGAATGATAAATGTTGTGGTATTTCAAAACATATCCATCTTGAAGAGAGATGCGGACGTTACTTGGAGATTTCGACTTTTGTTTGGGGGGAAACCACGAGAAGAAAACTTTGATTCCTCGTTGCCTTTATCGTAGTCTTGGGCCTAGATTTTCTTTGGTGGTAGAGGTCGAAACACGTCGGTGAGGATCTCATATATAGACCTCTTTGAGGAGAGTGCAGGAGGTACTCTGCTGAGGATCTTACGTGTAAATCTGTGGAAGTTTGTGATTCTTTGGGAACCCGGTTAGAAGGATCAGGGGCCCGTTGTAATCTCTAGGCGGGGAAAAAGGATGTAAGTTTCCTCCGATGTAAATAAAGTTTGAAGTCTGGATCTGCTGCTGTCGGAAAGGGAATGTTGAGATATGTTGTGCTCGAGGCGGGTGTAATCCGTTTTAGTTAATTGGAATCCTTTAGCAGGGTTCTCCTCTTCTTTCTTTGGGAAGGTTTTGTGGTGAGTGACACCTCATGGGATTATGTGGGGACTGTTTGGTGACTTTTGCCGTCATCTCAATTCCGGAGCACCATGACTGCTTTTACATATTCACTTTAGCATGTTTGTACATAGATTTTTATTATGGATGCATATAATCATTCAAATAAGCGTTGGACTTTATAACGACAACAACAAAATTGTAAAGAGAACTACGTATTTATTTGAAAATGGTATGGATAATTACATATACAATAGAAAAGAAAATCTATCTGGAAACAATCTAGTTTAAGTTCCAACTATATACTAGTAT